>CM033792.1:40496216-40744354 GCA_019656835.1 Rhododendron ovatum
TTATAGAACTAGGAAAGCCTTCAAGCCTATCTACGGATCTGATCTTCATTTAATAGCATCTTGATTACTCTAAGAACTTCAGACTTTGTTTTTTGAATTTTCGATAGCCATTATCACTTCAGAGCTCAGAAAGTCTGCAAGATCATCGTATCTGGTTAATCAAAATTAGGTGTGAATTCACAAGGCATTTTGTTGGAGGCCTTGTTCCCCTTTTGTTACTCGTGAAACTTTTTCCTACCATCTGTTCTGTATTTTATCAAAGGCAGTAACATAACCAACGTTCACAATGATATGCAAGTTGACTTATAAATGTCACTCTCCTCGATGATCGCCTTGTTAAAAAAAAAAAAAATTAAAGGCATTTGGCCGTAATTGAGATTTTGAACTTTTGTTGTTTCGTTTTCTTTCTTCCAATGTTACTGACCCAGTTGTTTTCATATTGCCTATTGCAGCAAATTCCCAAGTGGTGGGTCTGGATGTATTATCTTACGCCAACATCTTGGACTCTAAGGGGTATGCTTACTTCACAATATGGAGATATACAGAAGAATATTACGGTGTTTGGTGAAACTAAAACCGTATCAGCCTTTTTGAGAGATTACTTCGGATACCACCACGATGAGTTACCCATTGCGGGAGTTGTTCTCATTATGTACCCCATTATATTTGCTTCTCTTTTTGCATATTGCATAGAGAAGTTAAACTTCCAGAGGAGATGATGGTTTCGAAACCATGTGTTTTGTATACTTAAAAATGAAGAGGTGGTTGTAGTTGACAATCCATGACTTTATCTTCATATGATGTTTAATATGATATTCTTTCTTCCCCTTGCAAAGCATCCTGGAATTCGACTACTAGGACAGGTTTTCTCCTGAGGTATGTTACTAACTTACTGGCTTACTTACTGCTATCATTCATGTACCAGGTAGTAATGCACAGAAGGAGAAAAACAGATGCCTAAGGGGCGTTTTTGCGGATTAAAAAAAGAGAGGAGAAACATAGTCGAAAAATAATTAACACATTTTTATACCAAGAACAACGGATTATGTCCATATTTAACAGAAATAGGTGAATTTGATGTCTATAAAATGCAACTTGGGTTTTTTGTTAGTGTTGCTCAAGAAAACGACCAGGGAACGTCAGTACTGTATATAAAGGACGTTAGAATATAGTATTATTATTCAGTCTACACCTTAAATTCCTCAGAAAGTCTATCCCACCGCTTTGTTTCACTGCTCCTTCCACTGCTCTCAATTTTACCGTCCAAAAATATTTTGTACGGTCCGGAATTTAAAAGAATCTTTAAGGGAAGAGTTTTTTTTAAATCCGGACCATTGATTGCTAAGACGGATGATGAGATTGAGCATTGCGCCCGGTGGGTGGAGCGGTGGAAGAGAGCATCACGTGGTACAACACTTATGACTTGGTTCATGCATGCATGTCTGGAGTTCAACTTTTCTTTACCATCACTTACTTATTTCTTTGGGGAAAAAAAAATTATCTCTTTGTTAGAATATCACCTAAGCAACACTCAAATAACTTTTTGAAGCGGGTGATGGTAGTTAATTAAACCACTCCAAAATTTACAATTACTTGGTATTCCTTCCGTCTTATACTTTGTCCACTACGAAATGTTAACGTTATAGTTAAATCACTCCAAAATATATTCGTCTCAATAAGAGAGACTAAGAAAAGTATAAAAATATGGATTGAAATTGAAAAAGTTCATACAACACGTCACCAAAGACAGCAAAAACAGTTGTTTCAAACTTTTTCTGTCCTTATTGAGCTTTTTTTTTTCTTTTGATAATAATTTTTTCTTTCTAGATTTATATTTGCTAGATTAATTAATAATCTCAAAAGATAATACAAATTCGACATAAATTAAAAAATATATATCTGAAAAATAAAATTTAGGCCAAACTAGACTTTACATGCAAAAGGTGTTATTTTAAGTTCAAAAAATAATACGACATTTTGCAATGGAATAAATTATGGATGTAATGCCAGAACCAAGTCACATAATACAAGTGCACATACGTGTGTGACTCGGAGCGCAAGTGCGAACCTTGCGACACCAGCCACTTCTCCCCGCCACCCCCCCTCCCCCTGAAACCCTCACTAGTCGCTCCCCTTGTCATCCAACCTGTCATTATTTAGGTTGTTTACTTAATAAGTGTGGTTTTGTGACAGATCCTTCTACAAGAAATTTATACTATACTATAATCAAATGTACTTGGATTTTCTCTTCAAAAAAATGTAGTTGGACTTCAAAAAACTCCAAACCCCTAATCCTCAATTCTTACAATTTTGATTTTTAAAAAAAAAAAATTTGAGAGAGAGAAACTAGAGAGAGAGAGAGAGAGAGAGAGAGAGAGAGAGAGAAGTGGGGGATGGGGTGTGAATAGGGGGAGAGGGATTTTAGAGGAATAGAAAGTTGAGTTTTATGCGATAAAGAGTGATAAATAAAATGAAAATTTATAGAAATGGTCTTCCTAGTTTTATCCGAGTCTCATTTTCGTCTTCCAATTATCAATTATAATTCTTTTGACCTTTAAGTTTGGTTTTCATACTAAATTGGTCCAATTGATAACTTTACCGATGTGTATCATGCACCTAAATTTCCATATGGTAATGTTCATCTCTTACCAAAAACAAGTCATTTATGGATATTATTAGAGGGCCATGCAAATTCAAGGGCTACCTTATTACGACTTCACTGCGATCACTAACCCTGCCTTAGGCATACCCCTCCATCAAAATAAGCAATAATACTATTTCTACGGAAAATACCATTTTTGTCAGCCAAACTAGACGGAAAAAATCATATTGATGGCAGTTTGAACATTGCAATTCGTAGTAAGTTGGTCCGATTGATGACGTCTGCCTGCAATTTGATTTTTTCAGTTCAATTTGGCTGATAGACGTTATTAATTGAACCAACTTGGTACGAAAATCAAACTTGAAGGCCAAAAGAGTTGCAATTGATACTTGGATAACGAAAATAAGACTCGAGTGAAACTAGGAGGACCGTTTTTATAAATTTTCCTAAATAAAATCATATTTTGTACTTTGTAGTTCTTCTTGGTTTGCTTTGTGTAACCTACATGTTTTACAATTACAAATTAATTTGAACACTCACAAGTTTCCTAATATGAAATTCATTTGTAGTAAGTTTTTTGTTACAAATTGGTGGTCCAGAGCGTCCTCTTTTTTTTCTTTTTTTTTTGAAATGTCTATTTTTTGGTCAGCTTTACCTATTTTGATTTTTCTATATCAATGTTTTTTTTCTTAATTATGGCTCCGTTTGTTTTGATATAAAATATTTTACATCGGAAAATATTTTTATGAAAAATCATTTACAGGTAAAATGATAGTTGAACTTTTATTTGTGGCTGTTTGGTAAATGAGTAGAAAAAATATGATTTGTTCCGATAAAAACGTTTCTCACGGAGCAGGGGCTTCGAAGTGGGTTGTCTGGCACAAATATATACAAGTTCATACATACAGGGAGAGATGCTTGGGTGTCAATTGTCTTGGGCCTGTAGAGAGAGAGGATACAAATTCAGTTCATTGAAGAAATCAGAGAGAGAGAGTGGTGGCCTGCTTCCATGTAGAATCATGCAAAAGTCTCAGATGATGCCTGGTGGGCCGGTGGCCATTCGTGCACTCAATTGTCAGCAATGGGTGATTGGGTGAAGCGGGCATCTCAATCCAGTATCGTAAAATGATTTACGGCCATAACAACCGCAAGTTATATTTCTATCAACTAGCAGTGTGCCCATTAGATACATAGGGTCACAGAAAAAGATCACCAATGTGATTTTTTTTTTCTGTGCATCGAACGGGCACAATGCTAATAGGATTTAGATCCAACTATATATTTTTAGCTAGCTTAGTGTGGACTGTGGACACATCGCCAGATGTGTTTTTGAAGTGTGTATTTAGAATTTTTTAGCAATAATTTTTTTGCGCTAAACACAATTTAACAAATAAACCAGTTCTTTAAAGTTTAAATAATTGTGCATAGCAAGAGTTTTTAAAGTTTAAAACATATTAATTAGGAATTTGAATCGTTTTCGTTACACGCTATACATGCTATCTATACTATATACCCCAAGGGTCATTTTGCATAAGAAGTCTTTGCCAGAGCGCGACATGTCATCCTCTTTTGAAAATGACACGATAACAGCATGAAATTGCAGCTTAACAAACTAAGAAATCACTTATGTGGTAAAATATGTGTAGTAAATTATTGTGCATTGCACACGAGTTTAAATTATCATATTTTGCCAACTTTTTATTTTTTTTATCGGCAAAGGAAATATTAGAATAGATACATATAGAGAGAGAAAGAAAAACTTCATCACGTAGCTTTCCGTGAATGAATGTTTACTGGAGCCAAATCGCGTGCGTCCAAAGTGTTTAGTGAATAAACGTTTACGGAGCCAAATCGCGTGCGTCCAAAATTTATTGGACGGTCTGAATTTCAAAAGGAGATCGTACTATTTTCGCGAACAACTTATTCACGGCTCTGCAAACCACATACAGAGATACAAGGGGATCAACGTCCCAAAGACTGAAGATGTTCTTTACGTAATTTTGTACTCTTCCAGCAAATAATTTTTCTCAACAGTGCTACTTGCACATATTTTTTGCACATATCATGCACATACATTTTTGTGGGGCCCATATGGGGTCCCACGAAATGATCCGAACCGTTCATCTTTTTTAAAATATTTTTTGAAGGGTTCCTGTTAATAATCTGCTTCAACGGATATCGGTAAGAGCTTTTTCAGAAATCGTAGGGCAAAACAGAATGATTCGCCCTAAGATTTCTGAGAAAGCCCTTAACGATATCCGTTAGAGTTGATTTTTTACGGGAACTCTTCAAAAAATATTTTAAAAAATATGAACGGTTTGGATTATTTTGTGGGATCCCAATATGGGCCCCACAAAAATGTATGTGCATCATATGTGCACAAAAATCTGGACCCGGGGACCCTGCCGAGCGGCACCCCTGCCAAGCGGGTGCCGAGCGGCCAATTCGGCCGTTCATCTCGGAATCAACGGCCCGGATCGAAACATCTTTTTCCTTTTCCTTTCTTTTTTTTTTTTTTAAATCCGTTTGGTATCTTTACATCTGGGCCGTCCAAAACACTTTTGGACAGCCGAGATGTGTTCGGCACCCCTGCCAAGCACCCCTGCTTGGCAGGGTCTCCAGGTCCCAAAAATCTGTGTGGGAATCATTGCTGAATATTTTTTGGTTGAGATATAATTTTTTTGGCAAGCCCTGCTACACACACAGCAGTCTGTGCACAAATTTCGACGTGAGGCCCACCACGGATCCTACATAAATAATCCGAGTCGTTCATTAAATGTAAAACAAGTTTTTGAGGGTTCCCGTAAAAAATTAGCTCAATTCGATACCTATAGATACTCGATCCAATCGTCTAGCTTTTCATGATTCTTAAATCTGAATGAAAAGTTCAACAATCGAATCGAGCATTTATAGTTATCGGATTGAGCTGATTTGCGGGAACCCTTAAAAAAATATTTTACATTTAATGAACGGCTTGGATCATTTGTGTGAGACCCGTGGTAGATCCCACATTAAAATCTGTGCACAGATTGTCTGTGTGTAGACTTTCTGTTTTTTGGCTGAGATGTAGAGCTTCACAAACGACTTATTAACGGATACGCCAACCTCATACAGAGTTACAAGGAGATCAACCCAAAGAATGAAGATGTTATTTACGTAATTTTCGATTTTATTTGCCACAATGGAAGGGACTAATTGAGATCTTTCAAGTTGGTGGCGTGAAAAATCAATCAAAATGAATGAAGATGTTCTGAATCTGTCCGATGGAGGGCATGCAGCATCCTCGCTGTGCTGAATGCATCCCCAATGCTGCGCGAGCGAGGGAAGCGGCTTCCAAAAATATCCCAGCCCACTACAATTCGCGATTGCGAGGATTGATAGTCGGTGTGAAGGCCATTTCGAAAGATTATATGACTAAGACTCTGCGAATGAGACAAATTAAGGTCTTTGAACCGGAGAGAGCGGTTCAACTCGGGCATCGCAGTCCTCTGCCATTGTGGCTAGTTAAATTCCTTGCCTCTGTTAGTTGACTTGTGAATTTTCCAATCATTATCACGTCTTCCGGTTTTAAGGGTACTAATTAGTAATCAAGTGATCTGATTGATTCTGTCACGTCACATAGCTTGTTTTTAATTGATGGCGTGGGAATCTTGGCAAAACGTGATTTGGAATGATTCCTAGTATTTATGTTCCTTTTCGTCCTCGTACTGTTGATTTCTTGTTTTGAAGTTGATTTTATAGTCCTGTCCATTTGCTGTCTGTAGCAAGTCATAATAAAGGGCCTCGTCGGAAGAGTTTGCTTGCTGTCTCAGAAAGTGGGAAGATTATTATTATTACTTTTTTTTGGTTATAGTTTATACATAAGCGGGATAGGGGGAGTTAGTAGGTTGGCTATCCATAGCCATGAACCCCACCCCTCGTAGGACTCGAACTCCTGCCTCCACTGAGGGAGGAGGGTGAGAAGACCAACTTGACAAGCTTGGTTTATCGAAGATTATTCAATTAATGTGCCTACTTTCTCCACCATACATTCGTGTGGTTGTCCTACAAAATGTGTGGAACCCATACAAATATGTGGCAGAGAAGAGCTCCCCGTAGGCATGGAATAATTATTTCGGAAAATAACTTCTCTGTTAAGAAAATAAGCATGATTCACTGCCTTACCTCGTGAACCCTTTTAGTCAAACAAACAAGAATAGATGTGCACACAAATACACCTAACATATATATATATCTCTACGGTCCTTATCCAGTGAGGGATCCGCACGGTTTTACCATGCGGACCTCACTTTCCCGATCAAATTTTGATGATCCAAGCCGCTCAAAGTGATCAGAACGTAATTTAAAGGGTACCTCCAAGAAATCAGCAAAAAAAATGACCGGAAAGGGCTTGATCGGAGCAGTTTTCATTGAACGGTTCAGTAAAAAACTGCTCAAATCAAGCCCTTCCCGGTCATTTTTTTTGCCGATTTCTCACAAGGTACCCTTAAAATCACGTTCTGCACACTTTGAGCGGCTTGGATCATCAAAATTTGCTCGGAAAATGGGAGGTCCGCACGGTAGACTGGTAAGGGATTCCTCATTGGATCCGTGGTGTATATATTTATATGCTGTATATATATTTATGTGTGTGCCAACCTTTTATTCTTGTCCTACCATCTCTCTTGAGTCTCTCCCAGTTTGTTTAGTATGGCTCAGTTGGTTGGAAATGACGAGATAGAATCACTGAGAATTGAGCTAACAGAGATAGGAGAGAGCTTGGGATCATCGTTGCAGCATCATATCTCTAGTTCCAAAAGCAGTTCAAAGTTGAATTCTGTAAAGGATGATGTGGACAATGAACTTGCCTTATGGGCCAAGATTGATAGACTGCCTACATTTGAGAGGTTAAGATCCTCTTTGTTCGATGAAAGTGATGGAAGCAAAGTTGATGTTCAAGGAAAAAGGGTAGTTGACGTTACTAAGCTTGGTGCTCTAGAGCGACAGATGTTTGTTGACAAACTCATCAAAGACATTGAGAATGACAACCTCCGATTGTTGCAGAAAATGAGAAACAGAGTAGATAAGTAAGTCATTTTTTGGTAATAGGTAGATACACCCATGTTGCATATATAATATGTTCATGCACACACATAGGCCAACATTTGCATAATAGACACAACTACAAGAAAAGCGAGAGTCGACACAATTTGGCTGGATATTGAATCTTTATCACACATGCATTATGTGTATTGTTACGAATTTATACCATCAATGGAATGTATTAGATTGGTAACTACTAACTCATCTAAAAGTTTAAGCTGCTAGAGAGAGAAACAATTTTATTATTTATACCTACAACATGCCCCCTCACATGTAGCCAAACTCTCCTCCATAAGCGGGCTAAACACATGTAAAGATTTTAACATTAGTTAGGCGGTGAGATTCGAATACAAGATCTATTGCCTGTTCTAATACCATATTAAATTGTTAACCACCAACACATCTAAAAGCTTAAGCAGTTAGAGAGGGGCAACTTTATTATTTGTACCTTCAACAAAATGGCTGTTGCAAATTATCTTTGTCGAGCAATATAGGACCGGTAATAGCCTTATGTTTCAACTCGTTACCGTAACATGACGTGATGGATTTTTCATAGATGTTTATTTCTCGTCTTTGTTGCTGGCTCTTCATTTTCATCTCTAATTGTCTGTGTAGACAGACTTGTTTGTGACTGCCTTTGAAGGATCTTCTAATGGATTATTGGGGCTTTAATTGATTCTGGTAGGGTTGGTGTAGAATTGCCAAGAGTGGAAGTGAGATATAAAAATTTGCGAGTGGAAGCAAAGTGTGAGGTTGTTCGCGGCAAGCCGCTCCCTACTCTATGGAACTCACTAAAAAGCATTGTTTTTGTAAGTATCTAATTTCTTCAAGTAAAACTCTTTCAGTCATATGCGAATGAATTTGGGTGGTTTTCTCTATCTGCCAGTGACTTCTGTTTTTTGGTAATTAATGTCCAAAAGCAGCACTTAGTTAAGTGGTCTGCTGTCATTTATTTGCATCCCTAACTTGATTAATTCATTCATTTTTCTTAATAGAACTGTGCCAAGCTACCTGGTTTGAAGTCGCGGGAGGCCAAGATTACCATCATTGATGAAGTCAATGGTATCCTTAAGCCTGGAAGGTGTGACTAATTGGTTGCTGAATCTTGGTTCATTTTATTATACTTCACTTGCCATATAAAAAATACGATCGCTTCAAAGTGAATGGTATACGTTGATAACCCAGTACTGAAGAATCAATTGGAACTCTTTAATTTTGCGACTTGAAAAAACTCAAATCACGTATGTTCTCAAGTGTTCGGTTGTTGTTTGACTATTAATTTGAGGTTCCACTTACTGGTTCATCCTTTCCTTCATTCCCAGTTCGATGTTTGGACTCATTTGAATGGATGCATGACGTTATCAAGTTGTGATGTTGGATTATTGATTAAAATTCAAATGAGTTTACTTTGGGTAATCAAATATATGATCGATTCAACTTAGCGTTATCTGCTTGATAATTGATAAACTGACATTGTTTGTGTATTCGAATACGAATACATGTTCCTTTCCTATGTATTTTCATGAAAGATACTCATCTAAGGTTTTATAAGCCTTAAAGAAGAAATCATCCTTATCAATTGTTTCCTCCAAAATGTTGCACTTTTATCATTCTACTCAAGTGTGCCTGTCAATAATGCAGGATGACTTTGTTGCTTGGTCCTCCAGGATGTGGAAAGACTACTCTACTGAAAGCACTTTCTGGAAATCTAGACAAATCTCTAAAGGTCCCTTTTTTTTTTTTTCCTTTCTAATAAATAGGCGCTGTATAGGGATGGGAAGATCCTTTACAAACATCATAATAACGATACTTAGAACTGCAATTCTGCACGGTTTACACCACAGGTGAAGCTCACAGGACCTTTTGCTTGACTTCAAAAACTTTAGTTTTTGAGGTTCTAATTTGTGAGATCTTCTTTTAGAAGGTTAGATTTCAGATTCATGCATATCAAACATACTGTAAACCTGTACAGAAGAAATACACACTGTATACCTTCATTCAAGTTTATGGTACAACTTTTAACGTTCTCTTACATGAAATTAACTTGGATTCACCTGGGATCTTGTCTCGCATAGCTTCTAAGCACCACTCAGTCACCCACTACTAAAGTGATCCAGATCTAATTTCGTCTTGCTTGCATTGGGAATCTGGGATAGCTTTTACCTTTGAGTTGATTTAAAAGTGAAAGAATTACTCTCCTGAATTTCTTATTCCTAAAGTGGATCATAGATTGCCTAAAACATGTGCTAATTTAACCGTAAGAAACAAGATGTAACCCTGTTGAATTTCTTACTTCACTCGGTGCATCGAGTGTGTATGGCTAAACATTTGACGCTCTACTGCTTCATTGATTCAGCAGTACTTTGGTAGTTTTCAAGAGCTGCCTCCCTTCATCTTCCCTCATTTGAACATATTTTTCAGTTGTTCATCCTTTTTCCGCAACAGGTTTCTGGGGAAGTTTTGTACAACGGATACAAACTGGAAGAGTTCGTTCCACAGAAAACTTCAACTTATGTAAGTCAACATGACCTACACATGCCTGAAATGACTGTGAGGGAAACACTTGATTTTTCAGCTCGTTGTCAGGGGGTTGGAAACCGAGCAGGTATGCACACCATGAGCAAAAAGGATCGTTGTACTACTTTTTCTTTTTCCTTGGGTAACATTTTGTTGTTGATTCCTTGTAATTGATGGTCCTAATTGAAATTTTGTAATCGTGTGATCCAGAGATTATGGTTGAGGTCAGCAGAAGGGAGAAGCAGGCAGGAGTTATTCCAGACCCAGATGTAGATACTTACATGAAGGTGCTATTACTGTTGGTCTTCTTTTTACCCTTGTTTTTGGTTTTGCCAGTGTGTTTCATGAGGGTAGCCCAGTGTTATATTACCCCATGGCAAACTTCAGCCTTCTTCTATACAGGCTTTTGTTGGTTATGCAGGAACATGACATGTTATTGAGATGCTTCTTTTTAGGTGGTTATGCAGGAACATGACATGTTATTGAGATGCTTCTTTTTACGGGGGTGGGGTGGGGTGGTTGTCTCTCTCATTCTCATATTTATTCTAGTAGTTTTTGCAAGAGGCTTGAACCAAATTGCACTCAGATTTCCTAAATACCTTCTCCAACCTCAATTGTAGAGTATTAAGAAAACAGTTTGGGGCAGGGGGTGTGGAATGGAATATAGAAATTAGCAAGCTCAATCATAATCCTAGGAGTATGACAGAAGTTGTGTGGTTGACAATGTGATGAGATGGAAATTGATAAAGTACCATCGATATGAACTAGTTGATGGGCAGTTTCTGTAAGAGGTGCAGTGCAGCCATGCAGGTCAAGAACTTCATTACATACATTAGAAACATCTAAATTGCAAGCTGATTTAAACTTCATGCAAAATGTTAAATGTCGTTAGTTGCATTTTTTCATATATTTAATGTGAATGATTTATCACATCTGCTATGGTGTCTGTTTTCTTTTACCAGGCGATTTCTGCTAAAGGACAAAGGGCTACTCTTCAAACTGACTACATTTTGAAAGTAATTCTTTTAGCATAGCTAGCATTGATCTTCTTGTATGTCATTGCTAGGAAAATTCCTTGCCGGTTGACAATTTCTCATTGTTTCCATGGTTACTCAGATTTTAGGTCTTGATATTTGTGCTGACATACTGGTTGGAGATGCCATGAGAAGAGGCATCTCAGGTGGTCAGAAGAAAAGGTTAACTACAGGTAGTCTGCCGAATTTTCTTATTTGGATATGGAATACGAGGAGTTTTCACACTTGTTTGATGCAATTCAAACTCGCAACTACATGGTGTTTCTGTTGGTGCAAGTCTTTTGAAACTATATTACCACTACCTGTCAAGGACATGCATTTATTATGTAGATGAGGAAAAAGGATTGTTTGTATATCGCAGGCGAGATGATTATAGGTCCCACAAAAGCACTTTTTATGGATGAAATGTCAAATGGCTTAGACAGTTCTACCACATATCAAATTGTTGCTTGTCTTAAGCAGCTAGCGCATATCACAAATGCCACTATACTTGTGGCACTTCTTCAACTAGCACCAGAAACATTTGATCTCTTTGACGACATCATCTTGATGGAAGGAGGGAAGATTGTGTACCATGGACCTCGTAGTTGTGTTCTGGAATTTTTTGAGGATTGTGGGTTTAGATGTCCTGAAAGGAAATGGGTAGCTGACTTCCTCCAAGAGGTTAGTCTAACATGGCTCATATGGAATTCTTCCTTGTTCTCTTAGTTTCTACAATTTCATTACATCTTGACTCAATTGCAGGTTATATCTAGAAAAGATCAAGCACAGTACTGGCACCGAGTTGAACAGCCATGGAATTACATTTCTGTTGATTTGTTTTGCAAGAAGTTTAAGGAATCTAATTTTGGGAAGAAGGTAGATGAGGACCTATCAAAGCCATTTACGAAGTCACAGAGCCATAAGAATGCAATTTCATTTAGCAAGTATTCACTTCCTAAATGGGAACTTTTTAAAGCATGCATGTCAAGGGAATATCTTCTCATGAGGAGGAATTCTTTTATTTATGTATTCAAGACAGTTCAGGTTATGATTGGCGATTTCTTATTCCCTCATCCTCACATTTTATTTTCTTCACAATACCACCTTCAACCATTCATGTATTTTTGTGCTAAATCCTTAATCCTTTTGCCTAAGGGCGTGTGTAATATCCAAAGCTTCATTTTTTCTTCTTTGCAGCTTGTTATCACAGCATTTATCGCAATGACTGTATTCTTGAGAACTCGGATGGGTGTTGATGTCATTCATGCAAATAACTATCTGGGTGCTTTGTTCTTTTCTCTCACTATTCTTTTCTTCGATGGGATACCCGAGAGTTTCATGACTCTCGCAAGACTTGCTGTTTTCTACAAACAGAGAGACTTATACTTCTATCCAGCGTGGTCATACGCAATCCCATCCACAATTCTCAAGGTTCCTCTTTCACTGTTCGAAGCCCTAATTTGGACTTCTCTTACTTATTATGTCATAGGATACAGTCCAGAGCCTGGGAGGTTAGCTTTACTAGACATATATAACATGTATTTGATCCTTAATATATTTCCACGAAAAGTACCAAGCTTCACAGGTACATACAAGTACATACACGACTCTTTGTAAAAGTTAAACTTGATGGAATTCTTTGTCTTCCATTGCCTCTGTATCATAGGTTCTTCCGACAGTTTATTCTACTTTTTGCTCTACACTTTGCCGCAACATCGATGTTTCGTTTGGTGGCATCTATCTTCCGCACAATAGCTGCTTCTTCTGTAGCTGGCATTTTGTTGATAGTAGTTGTCTTTTTATTCAGTGGCTTTATTATACCAGAACGTAAGTTTTCGAGATCTCTTTCAAGTTTGTGTTTGGGCAAATTATTTAGGAAAACAAACTTAAGCCCTTTTGTTGCTTGCAGCCTTTATGCCAACTTGGTTGAAGTGGGGATTTTGGGTTTCCCCGTTGGGTTATGGTGAGATAGGCCTTTCTGTAAATGAATTTCTTGCTCCAAGATGGCAAAAGGTGAGTATCTAGCTAGATGCAAATTTGGTGCTTTTTTTTTGGCATTGAAGTTCAGTGAATTGCATGTTTGTACACTGGTTCACTTTTTACTCATATAGTGGTTGACTCATTCTAAAAGCATATAAGTTGAGGCTTATTTGGATAGATATTTTTCAATATTCAGTTATATTACTTATCACAATTAGCAACTTCAACAACATCAGCATCAAGATGTCTCATTTTTTTGGTCAGAGAAAATAGGGAAAGAACACTAGCATTTCTTTATTATATCAGCTTATTCATTCTATGCTTTTCTACATTTTTTTTGTAGAAACTAGCAGGGAATACAACAATAGGGAAAGAAACACTTGAAAATCGTGGACTTTACTTTAGGGGATACTTCTTTTGGCTGTCAGTTGGTGGCTTACTCGGGTTGGCAATACTCTTCAACATTGGGTTTACATTGGCCTTAACCTTCTTAAACCGTAAGTTCAACTTTAAAAAAATGATATCTCCTTGAGGTACAAATAACATGCTGATATGTTCTCGTTCCATTTCAAAAATGAAAAAATCCAGCTCCTAGTTCTCGTGCTATTATCTCAAATGAGAAGCTCTCCCGAATAGAAGGAAATGAAGATTCCTCCAATGGTTCTGATAAAGAAGCAAAGTCGAAGAGCTATGAGAAAACTACGTTAAAACGTCATCAAGGTTGCCTCTCTTCTTCTATTTTTTGCATAATTCATCTTTTTCTCCAAGTTACTTTTAGATATTGTTTCAAATGATCACTCTGCTAGGAAACAATCTATTTATTGCTAACATAATCTCAGTTGCATGAAAATAAATCACTTATTTATATTATATGTCGGACCTATTCAAGATAACTATATCTTTTAATTACATCCCTTGATTCAAATTAAACACCATTTGATTCCAACCGTTTATTACCACTACTATCATTTCGTGAGAATGTGTAGGGTAAAATTATTTTTTATTTATTTTAGGGGCTGACAGCCTATGTACCCATAGTTTGGGATCAATACAAACATAGTTCAATTTGCTATTTTTGGTTTGGATGGTGAAAATTTAAGGTTCACAAAATTTGTGATTTTACCCATTAATGTGGGTTGCCTACATATCCAATCTATGACAATCCATGCTGGCATCAAGTTAATCGTAGTTTGGAGTTGTAAATTTATTTTGGTGTACATTTGTGGCTCATTTGATAATTTGGTGAACCTAAATTTAGGACTTGCGGCAACACTGAAAGAAGAGCACATCCCAACAGTGTTCGCCCACTCCTTTGCTGCTCATATGTCAATTCCAATTGTTTTACTTTGTTACTGCTCCCTTTCTAGGGAATTGTCGACGTGTTCAATTCGTTTAGTCTGACAAGAAATTGGGATAAGTTTGAATCGAGGTCAAGTTGTCTATAGGTTTTGTCACGGCAACCATCCTTGTTAGAACAACTAAGGTTTCACTAGAAAAGTATTTTTTTCTGAGCAGAGAGTATAGAAAACTCATTTTAGTGAGAGAGAGAGAGAGAGAGAGAGAGAGAGAGAGAGAGGAGGGTTTGGAACCCACACGTAATGCATGTATATAAGATATCTCGTTTGTGCTTCGTTTTCTTTGGTATTGATGTCTGATTTTCTCTCTTCCTATGTTTCTCTTTTGTTTCTCTCTATTTTCTGCATGAATCATGTCTTCTCATTTTTTCTCCGCTCTTCTTTTTGAATATTCCATTTCCTTGAGAAATTGCTACTCTCTTTTTGCTTATTTGTATGGCTTCACATGTACTTCAACAACATCATCAATAATAATGGTACCCATGTAATCCCCAATCGATGGGGTTATGGATGCACATGTACTTAAAACAGGGTGTGATATTTATCTTCCTCACAAGTGGAAGCCAACTCCTCGTTTAGCAATTGGTCTGGTGTTTCACAATGTTTTAACACCAGTTAATGTTTTTAGTGGTGGAAAATATCAAATTGAGCCACTATAAAATCATATTTCAAAAGGTAACACAGTGGACTTTTTATTTTAATGACGTCCACGCATACATTTAATTTATATGAAATTCTATTGTTCAATCAATCATTTCCTTCATTAATTGTCTTTTGTTTATTCCTACTGCAATTAACAAGGGTGATTCTTTTAATTTTACAGATCGACTGGTTTTACCTTTTAAGCCCCTAACTTTAGCGTTTCAAGATGTGCAATACTACATTGACACCCCTTTGGTATTCACATAAACAAATCTCTTAAGAACCTTTGGTTGCTATTAGATATCTAAAGTAGTTAGATGACCTTACCTCAGGTGATTTTTCATGTTGATTTATCATAGGAAATGAGAGAAAAGGGTTCCACTCAGAAACAACTTCAACTTCTTTGTGATATTACGGGTGCATTAAGGCCCGGTATTCTAACAGCGTTGATGGGTGTCAGTGGAGCTGGTAAAACAACTCTTCTGGATGTTCTTGCTGGAAGGAAAACTAGTGGCTATATTGAAGGAGATATTAGAATTGGAGGTTATCCTAAGGTTCAAGAAACTTTTGCTAGAATTTCTGGTTATTGTGAGCAAAGTGATGTTCATTCCCCACAAATTACAGTAGAAGAATCCATCGTTTATTCTGCTTGGTTGCGTCTTCATCCAGAAATTGATTCAAAAATGAAATTCGTATGACCTATCTCTCATGTATATATATGTACATAAAAGCTGAATTTTCCCTTAGATTCTTCTGAAAAATGATTAGAGCCTCACTTTTATAGCTGATGCGTATGTTCACAGGAATTTGTGAGAGAGGTCCTAGAGATCATTGAGCTAGATGAAATAAGAGATTATTTGGTTGGATTGCCTGGTGTTAGTGGTTTATCAACTGAACAAAGAAAGCGGCTTACAATAGCAGTGGAGCTTGTTGCAAACCCGTCCCTTATTTTCATGGATGAACCTACGACTGGATTGGACGCCAGAGCAGCTGCAATTGTTATGCGGGCTGTGAAGAATGTGGCTGATACGGGACGAACAATTGTTTGCACCATTCACCAACCGAGTATTGACATATTTGAAGCGTTTGATGAGGTAGGAAACCAATTACCATACCATTTTTAATACTTGGGACATGAACCAACTTCGAATGTTGTACTGGAATGACGGATTTGAATCTTGAGAGCTATTTGAACTAGTACAATTTTTGCGACTGGTACAATTTTTGAACTCTTATGGGTTAAGTGTGGGTCCGAAAACTTTCCAAACAAACTGTTCTGTACTCACAAAAACACTTTCCGAAAAGAAATTTACTCAAAATAGGGAAACAAATAGACAAGCTTGAGAACCTTCTTTTCCTCTTGATTTCAAGCCTTCCAAGTTTCTGTTTTGTTTTTGGTCGTCTTGGTGGTGTTATTACTTTCATTCGCTCCGTGAGACTTGTCTTACTTGTGGGCCTATACTCTAATAGCTTGAGCTCTTGTTGTAAACTTGCGATGCTTTTCCTCGCATTGTATCAACACATAATTTCTCCATTGTAATAGGTATCGGGTAACCGGACATACAACAGTAGTTGACATGATCGACTTTGTGAGTCCATGAGTTTGTATTCCTTGTTCATACTGTTTGTCTTGTTTGTGAGTTGCTAGCTCAATATGCACTAACAGGCCCTAGCAGCTTTGACTTATGAGGAAACTGTTTGTTTGATAAGATTGGAAGAGAAAATCTTTAAATCCTAGCTTAACTGTGTTGGTGGGCACTCTGAACTAAAAAAATGTTTATCATTCAAACAAAATTGTGGAACACAAGAAAATTTATTGCACAATGGGAACAGAACAAATTATAGACCTGGCCAGATGCTAAGAGTGGTGGCCACTGGAAAAAGTCATACTTTTCCTCCATTAATTGAATCAATGTGAAATCAGAATGGAATTTATAGCCTTGTTTTCTTGGAAGTGCATAGTTAGTTTCCTCAAAAGTGAAAGACATAGTTGTTTAGATCAATTACCTGTAGATTTGAAGTTTATTTGATTGTTGGGTTTCTTGGTTGTCTTATTGTTGTGGATGACTTCTAGACCAATCAGACTGCCATTGAGCAAGATAATCCTTTAAGATGATCAGACATGATAATAGATGGGCCAAAATGCCAGCTTATAAGCTAGAAGGCATATGATTATCTAGCATCATGTTGGAGCCTTATTCCTTAATACCAAATCTATTGTATTATTATACCTCCATGTGACATTTAACAGCAACAAATTCTTACTTTACCCCATCTATTGAACTACAACAATACATTGGCTCTTATGAAGTGATGAATGATCAAGATAGATTCAAAGTTTGTTCTAGGAGACCATTCAATTTCTAATTTTCGCTATTGAAATTTCATATGTGTACTCCAACTATACAATTTACGTCTAATACCCTCTTGGAATCTATTGCAGTTAGTCATATTGAAAAATGGCGGGCGTATTATCTACTCTGGACCACTTGGTCAACATTCAAGCAGTGTCGTCAAATATTTTGAGGTCAGTTTGCTACAACAAGTCTCTTTTGGTATGTTTTCCTTAACTATCTTATGGTCATGAGTATGATATTAAAAAGTTAATTGCGATTCTCTTAATTTCAACCATTTCTCTGTAGCAGGATATCTCTGGGATCCCAAAGATTAGAAATAATTGCAATCCAGCGACATGGATTTTAGAGGTCACTTCCACAACGGCAGAAGCCAAACTTGGCATTGATTTTTCTCAAATTTATAAGAATTCTCTCTTGTATCAGTGAGTTAAATTGCCAGTCACTTCTTTAATTGTTTCGAGTAGGGATGGCCCTTATGGTCTTGCTTGGCATAATTGTAATGTAGAGTTTCCAAAATTAAGCATTTTATGAAGTTGAATAGTCATGTAGACAATTTCCCCAGAGTGTCTTTTTGTGGTCTTAAGGTAATCTTAGATTTAGGTGGTCCCATGATAATCATTCTATCTTTTATACGGATTTATACATTTCATTGGTGTTAAAGCATCCAAGTTGAAATCAATTGGCAATTGTAGAAAGGCCACCCAAACTCATAAACTAGTTTTGAATGTTATAACGTGGGACAATTTATAACACTCTCCCGCACATGCAATCCCCAACCTACATGTGGAGAGGTAACCTGTGCAATGGTCTCTGTTCGTCAAATACCGGCATCAGTGATGCATTAATATGTTTATTGTGAGGATGGACTCATTAATATCCCGGAACACCTTCTGATGTTATGTTTTTTTTTTGGGCAAATTAACCACTTTATAGAACAAACAAACAGAATATGCAGAGTTTTCGAATACAGACTCTGAAATGGCTACCAACAAGGAGCCTTAACAAGAAAAGAAAAGAGAACCAAAGCCTAAACACCGGCTAAAAGAAGACAACAGAATTCGACAAAACAACAAACCAGCTAGGAACTAAAAATCCTAGAATTTAAGCCCCAGATATTAGCCAACAACCGGTTCCCATTAGTCCGCTTGAGGCCTCTCCAAGAGCATAGGCATGCCCGAATTTAACACCTTCTGATGTTATGTTGTTTGTTTTGATACCAATCTTTACTTGTTCAGGACTCATTTCTGGGAATTGTGATTGTAGGAACAATAAAGCACTTGTAATTACGCTTAGTGCTCCTCTCGATTCAAAAGAGTTGCATTTTACAACCCGCTTCTCACAAAATGGTTGGGGACAGTTCAAATCTTGCCTTTGGAAACAACACTTGTCTTACTGGAGAAGTCCTTCATACAACTTGATGCGCTCCATGTTTTTGCTGATCACATCGTTGCTTTTTGGGATTCTATTTTGGGGTCAAGGGAGGAACATGTAAGTAACCAAAAATTGAACAACGATGTCAATAGATTAGAAGTTAAGTAGTGCATTAGATATTTACTTGACAAAACAGCACCCATCAGATTGGTTTCCTGATTCCCTTGACCTATAATGTCTACATTAATGTGTTCCGGGTTTGAGTTCCTATGCTAACTAACTAGTATACTTGTGCAGTTTAACATTGACATCATTTTATTGGACAGAAATAACCAACAGAGTCTGTTCAATGTTCTTGGGGCAATATACTCTGCTACAACTTTCTTGGGCTTAAATAATTGTTCATCAGTTTTCCCATACGTCTCAATGGAAAGATCAGTTCTCTATCGGGAAAGGTTTGCAGGAATGTATGGGTCATGGGCTTATGCACTTGCTCAGGTAACCTCTTAAGTACCTAAAGCAGTAACTTGCAATGTTGCCCAGGTTTTTTTTGTTACAACGTGAAACCTTCCATGGAAATATATGAGTGCAATGGCTCATAGATGTCTCACTCTGTTTTCAAACATACCGGCCACTTTTCTTCTCATTTCTTATTCAGCATTTTGTCTTCATCTATTTTCTTAATCAGCATTTTATCAGCATTTCATACTTGCTACGTATTTAAATATGCCTACTTAATTTTGTAGGTCACGATTGAGGTTCCCTATCTCTTAGCCCAAGCAATTATCTATTTTATCATCACATATCCGATGATAGGATATTATTGGTCAGCTTATAAGATTTTCTGGTACTTCTATGCCATGTTTTGTTCGTTGTTGTACTACACTTATGTTGGCATGCTGCTTGTTGCAATGACTCCGAGCTTTCCAATGGCGACAACTCTATAGTCAGTGGTCTACGTAACGTTCAACTTGTTCTCTGGGTTTTTTATTCCCCGACCAGTAAGCTACTAACGTTTTCTTCATGTGGTAATCTAATCGTAGTTTGCATTCAGCTGAACATTCCTATCCTGGGAGTACATTCTGCGGTTCCTGAATTACCGGTGATAATAGAACTAGGAGAACAACCTTCATGTAGAGGCTTTATACATTTGCCTAAACTGGTACAAACTCAATGGTGATTTGATATTATTGAAGTGGTGGTGAATAGCATTGACATGAGAAAAAGGGAAAATCTGGGAATTTACAAGTTTATATGAACTTCAGACTTTGTTTTTTGAATTTTCAATAGCCATTATCACTTCAGAGCTCAGAAAGTGAGCAAGATCATCATATTTGGTTAGTGAAATTCTGGAAAGGTGTGAATTCATAAGACATTTGTTGTAGGCCGTTAAAACTTTTTCCTGACATCGGTTTTGTAGTTTATCTAAGGCAGTAACACAACTAATGTTTACAATGATGTGCAAGCTGACTTCTAAATCTGGATCTCCTCAATGGTCACCTTGTAAAAAAAATTTAAAGATAATTTGGCCATAATTTGGCCATAATCTAAATCTGGATCTCCTCAATGTTCAAACTTCTGTTGTTTCTTCTTCTATCTTTCAATGTTACTGACCTAGTTGTCTTCATATTGCCTCTTGCAGCAAATTCCCAAGTGGTGGATTTGGATGTATTATCTTACTCCGACATCTTGGACTCTAAAGGGTATTCTTACTTCGCAGTATGGAGATATACAGAAGGAGATTACGGTGTTTGGTGAAACTAAAACTGTATCAGCCTTTTTGATAGATTACTTTGGATATCACCATGATCAGTTACCCTTTGTGGGAGTTGCTCTCATTATGTACCCCATTGTTATAGCTTCTCTATTCGCATATTGCATAGAGAAATTAAACTACCAGAGGAGATGAACGTTTGAAACCATATGTTTTGTACTTAAAAATGAATAGGTGGTTGTAGTTAACAATCCATGACTTTATCTTCATATGATGTTTAATATGATCTTTCTTCCCCTTCCAAAGCATCATGGAATTGGACTACTGAAGATAGGTTTCTTCAGAGGTATGTTACTGCAATCATTCATGTATGACATATTAATACATCGACAGAGAAAAACGGAGATTGAAAATTAGAACCTTTTTTATATACGATGAGCAGCGGATTGTGTCCACGTTTAACAAAAACAGGTGAATTGATGGCACCTGACAATTTTACATTTTACCTGGATGACTCTATTGATCTTATTTTGGTAGTCTACAAAATGCAACTTGGGTTTTGGATAGGAAGACGACTTATCATCAAAGATCTTTGTACAACCGAATTGAACTTGTTTTCTATTAGATCTTTGTACAAACTAATGAAGTTGTGGACTGTATATGAAAAAGTCGTTAGAAGGGGTACTATTTTTCAGTCTTCACCTTAAATTCCTTGGGAGAAATTTTTGGTGCTGGGTGGGTATCACGTGGTGTCCGCTCGGTACATCCGGGCTGTTCATTTCAGTTTTGGATGGCTCGGATTTGGAGAGAGAAAGAGGAGAGAGAGTGGTGGGATAAGAGGAGAGAGAGAGAGTTTCAGTCTATGTTGTCCAACACACTTTTGGACAGTCCATATGGGCTACTCAAACATCACGTGGGCAAGGTCATGTGCTACCCACCCGGCACCTAAAAATTTCTCATTCCTTGGGGATGAACTTGGGATCTAACTCACGTGGTACAACGCTTACGACTTGGTTCATGCATGCTTGTCTCGAGTTCAACTTTTCTTAACAATTGCTAGCTTATTTCTTTCGGGGGAAAAAAATTCTCTTACGAGTAGTTTTTTTTTTTTGGTACACGAGAAATCAAAAAACAACAAAAATTTCTCAAAAGTCACTCCTCACATGTCCTCCCCCAGCGGTGGGATTAGATGCCATTTTCTCCTCTTGATTGACTCCCATATTGACAAGTCTATTCGCTACTTGGTTGCCTCCGTTGTACGTGTGCCGTGGGGTGCGTCCCGTGGTCTCCATGAGGGCTTTTTGCACTCTTTGATCAGAACTATGTGTGGAGAGAATGCTCAGGTGGATCTCATTAATCAAGTTAATTGCAATAGTTGAGTCTGACTTGACTCCACTTCCATAGCTTCCCTTCCTCGTTGTTGAATCATCTCAAGACCTCTAAATAATCCCCATAGCTAGTTACAATATCACCTAAGCAACACTCAAAATCACTTTTTGAAGCGGGTGATGGTGGTTAATTAAACCACTCCAAAATTTACAATTACTTGATATTCCTACCGCTTTATACGTTCAGTCCATTACGAAATGTTGTGTGATGAAGCGGTTTTCGGCGTGCGACCGTCGACCTGCAAAACAGACAAGGTAAACTATGGGCACCGGTGTGGCTGTCGCCAACCCCCCTCCGATGCCTAAGTTAGTCGAGATATGGAGAGAATGGAATTGATTGTGTATGAGTTTCGTACCTCTTATGGAGGTGGTGTCTTTTATATAGGCATTTTGGGAGGAGTCCCATTGGGACTGGAACCCTTGGGTCTCATCTGTTCATAATGGGAATGGACGGGTGTTGGAGTGTCCTCCTTACCTAGGATTCATTTGTTCCTTATCAGGTTTAAGAGTCCTCTTGGTGGATGGGTCTTCCGTAGTTATCCCTTAGGATTTGCAGTCTCATCCCTTAGAATGAGATAAGGCCTTGGCTGTTCTTGAAGTCTCCTAAACTATTTGGGTTTCACTCATAGTGTATCTTGTAATGTTGGTCCTTATCACTTCCTTCATACGTCTGATTCTGTTTACTGTGCAGAATGTCACGTCTGCCAAGCTCACGTCTTGAGCTAAGCTTGGTGCTCCTTTATGAGATGAGGTTACCAGCACAGCTGGTGAGTTGTCACGCCCCAATCTTGCACCACCCGACCACGCGAGCTCAAAAAAAATAAATAACAAATCAAACACTATCATGCCTCCGGAAGCACCGCCTTACCTGAAAAATGGTGGATTATACAACGTGAGTCGACACTCAATAGGAAACGTGCTAAAGGCGAAAATAAGAGAACGCAAGCAAAATACACGATACACAAAATAATTTGTTCTAGTCTACTTCTTTTCGAATACATCAATTTGTGAGTATACACTATATCCTAAGAGAAAGCGCATTTTAATGATCCAAAAAAAAAAAATGCAATACTAACATTTCCTTCTAAAGTATCAAACCGAAGTAAATACATAAATAAAACAATCCGATACGATACGATACGATGAAAATCCAATTCCCAAGTACCAAGTTATAATCAAACCACGTAAACTCATCTCATCTCATATATCCAAAATTCTTCAAACACAAAACACGTTAAATTATTTAGTCAAGTAGAAGAAAATAAGAGTACATAAGACCGATGGTCCAAATTAACAAGTTGTGTACCAATCCTAGGCGACTGATCAGGTCCCTAATCATCCAAATTTATGGGCTACTAACCCAAAGGCCTGTGGAACATCTTATCCCGCGCGGGTTTACGGACTATACACCGACGGATAAACTCATTATCCATATACTTCCGGCTACACAACAAGTACAAAATAGTCAAGTCAACCTCCAATATGTGGCTCACTAGCCCAAATAACAAGTACCAATTCCAAATCAACCAAATTACGAGAAAGATCATACAATCTAGTCATAGTCTCAACAAAGTCATAATCTAGAATCCCGATTTACGGTAGTAAAATTATCATCAAATCAATGTATAAGTAGAGTCATTATCAACTGTGGTGTCTAATTATAAAAATTGGTTTAACTATTCTCTCTATCATTTTATCAAACACCTCATAGGCATGAATCAAATCATCACATATTAAAATCAATCCTTTACTCAAACCGGTCCAACATGCTAAAATTTACATAATCTAGTAAATAATCATCAAGGTCTTTAATCAATCGTGAAAATTCGAAACTCATGAATAACACATGCTACGCATAGTCCACATATACCTTGAACAAGACATATTATGCATAAATGTAGAGACCCGTAAATTCATTTCATAATTTTATTGTTTTAAAAAAAAATGGTGGATTAATGAGAATATTAGAGTTGGGGGGTCAAAGTGCAAGAATATGAAAATCATGGGTTTTTGTGCAATTTGTGCATGTGTGTGCCGTGTGTATATACCAGGAGAACTTTTTCTTTTTTCCCATTTTCTTCTTCTCAACTCTCTCCCGGTCTCTCTCTCACTCTCTCACCCAACCACTCAAAAACCCATACCAATCAACTCCCAAACCATCTTTAATTTGCATATTCGAGCTTGTATCGTGTTGGACAAAGCTTGGTTCGGAGTATTTTCGCTTGATTTGAGTCCCGGAAGCTAGGGTTTGCACAATTTTCTTGATTGCGGTTTGGACACTCGAGGTAGGGAATTCTACCTCTCTTTATATGTTAGTTGGGTTCTTTTATGTCTCATTTGAGTATTTCTATGCTCTGTTTGAGCTGGTATTGATTGTTGTTTGGTCTGGATCAAAATCTGTTATCTGATGAAAAATCGCCAAATTTCGGATTCCTACCGGTAGGCCCGTCTTTTCTACCGGTAGAACGTTGTTGCGTTGTCAAAAAAAATTAACTTCCTACCGGTATAACTTTTCCCCTACCGGTAGGATGTCTTAAATTTTCCTCGTGCATAAGTGGTGGCCTTTCTGATCAGTTTTTGTACCGGTAGGATTTGTTCCCTACCGGTAGGATTATAAAAATTTCTTGAAACCTACCGGTACCAATTTTTCCTCTACCGGTAGAATTTCCGTGAACCTAAACAGTGTTCCTCTGCTTATGGATTGTACCGGTAGTTCACAATTCCCTACCGGTAGACCAGTTATCAATGATCAAAAACTCCTGTGCCGTGCAATCCAATTCCTTTCTACAGCTTTGACCATTCAATGGGTTTAAATAATATTATATATATAATATGCCATAAAGAACCAGATGGTTTGGTTTGTCTTCATGTGTAAAGAAATTTGTATAAATATAGATTGGAATTGTTCCAAATTGGCAGAACGATGGAGGGATAAATATGAGTTCCTTGCACGACACTCTTTCGAGCGGTACACTTGAATTTGTGAATGACGCGCGAACATTCAGGGCCCATCGACGGGTGGGTGCCTGGCAGGGGATATCAGGGTCCCATAATTAGCCTGGCAGGAGCTAATGCTCAAAATAATTTTTCAAGGCCTAACCTTCAAGGTGGGTGCTTGGCAGGGGATATCGGGGTCCCAAAATTAGCCCGGCAGGAGCTTCGGCTCAGACACATAAACGACACGACATGTTGAGACACGAATTGAACGGATATGATTTATGGGTTGAATAAAAGAAAAATTGGAGATTTTGGGACACTTGTTCATGAAAATTGTGCTTCCTCCGTTGTCTTGTGATCTTTTATCATTCGTTCATTCGTCTCGCTCATTTGCATATAGAGTTTGCGTAGACTTTTCTACTGGGCTAGTGTAGCTCAAGCCTTATATTATTTTCAGGTGCTAACCCGGAACCATAGCTTGCATTGCTTGGCGTGCTTGGAGTGTGGTCATTATTTTTGAAAGCTAACCGAAGGAGTTACTTATTCATCTTTGTAAATTTATTTTGAAAGATGTATTTGTAACTTAAATTGTAATTCTTTTGATTTGGAATATTGTAACCCTAATCCTCTTTCGACATTTGATACTTATGTTGATTTGGGGCCGTGAGCCTATATTGTAATATTTTGGAAACTTTGTGAACTTGGAAGCTTAACTAAGGAATGAGAACACAGTGATCTTTTGGGTACCGTACGGATATTGTGAGTATTTTTATTATGTAAATCTTTATAATTATGTTTAAAATCGAGGACGTGACAACTTGGTATCAGAGCATAGGTTTAGAACACCTAGAGACCATGGGGAGACGTTGTCTCATGGGTTCAAAATGTCGCGCCTTCTAACATAACTTGTGCATGCTTGTGTGACTAACATTCACGTGATTACTTGGCATTGCATTTTCGTTATCGTAGAGTGTCGTAGACTTATTAACCCGTGTTAGGAAGTTGAGGGCTTCAACCCCATAGTTCTAATGTCGTGGTTAATGGTTTCTTTTCTTATATCGTGTAGTAAGATGCCTCCGAAGACGCGTGTCAGACGAGTTGGGGCTGGAACCCGGGGTGGTCGAGGCCGTGGTCGTGGCCGTGGGGTACCTCTTGAGGACGAGGTTAGTCAGCATGGGGAGAATCCTGTTGGGAATCCGGGGGCTAGGGTCGGTCGAGGTGCAGGAGTACCTCAAGCTCAGAATCATTTGCTAGGGATCTCGTCGCAGCACTTACAGCTGCAAATCTTCTAAACCAAGCCTAGAGAGAATGTTGAGGATCGAGCTATGGTGGCGATGCGGGAGTTTAGCCGTAGAAACCCTCCAGTGTTCGATGGGACTAGTAGCGACCCTTTGGTAGCGGACCATTGGCTAGCCAAATTCGTAAACTTTTAGAGCTCTCAATATCACGAAGATAACATCAGGGTAGGTATCGTGGCGGTGCAACTAGTTGGGGAGGCCGGTGAATGGTGGGAATGTTCTGAAAGAAAGACGCAAGGAGAGCGGCAAGGACCGCGGCTCAAGTAGATGAGCCAGACGTTGAGAATTTGACATGGGCTGAATTTGAGGCGTTATTTGAGGAGCAGTATTTTCCAGAAACTCGTGAGCAATTGAGGGACCAATTCGAAAAGTTAGAGCAAGGAAGCATGACCGTGTCGGAGTACGCACAGAATTTCAATCCTTATCACGTTTTGCGCCAGAGTTGGTGGCGACGGAAGAGAGGAAATGTAGACGCTTTGAGAAAGGCTACATAATACCGTGAGGAGAATGGTAATGGTGCAACGCAAGACTAAATACGCGAGGTAGTTGAGTGTGCGAGGAGTATTGAGATACCGAAAGAGGCACAAGGAATAGGGGAGTTTGGGAACCGCGACAACCAACCGTGAACACGAGTTCTTCATCGGGGAGCTTTGGAAGCCAAGGGAGAAAAGGGCAAGGGAACCATCTCAGACACCGCAGGGTAGTTCGTCGAACTTTACCGCCTTCTTCTTTGGGGCTCGGGGTGTTTGTCTAGACCTTCGACCGTGTGCTATAAGTGTAATCAACCTGGACACGTTCGTGCTCAGTGTCCACGCCTCGGGGAAACTTGTTATATTTGTGGTAAAACGGATCATTTCGCAAGGAGTTGTCCTCAGGGGTCGGGAGCGCGCAGTGAGTCAGGTTCTGTGCAGCAGTCGGGAACGGGGCGTAATGTGGGCCAGTCGTTTAGGGGTACTCAGAGGCAGCAGCAGCCTTACTTTCCGGCAGACGACATCGGTTCAGAGTTCCGGGGTTGACAAGGGAGCGAGTTCTTCCGCGCCTGCTCAGGGTTCTGGTCAGAGAGGGGGTTTTGTGCAGGGTCAGGGTACCCAGGGCGAGTTTTCAACATCACTTCTGCTATCCACCTACCACTTCTCAGGCTCCGGAAACTTCTGTTGTGAGGGGTACTTTTCTTTTGTTCAACTCATTTGCTAAAGTACTCTTTGATTCTGGAGCATCGCATTCTTTCATTGCTGCATCATTTGTGTGTACTTTGGAATTGGAATCGGAAACTATTAGCCCTCCTTTGTTTGTCGAGACACCTTTAGGGGGTAGAACGCCTCTTGATCGTATTTGTCGAGATTGTGAGTTGGTTTTGTGATCGTCGTTTCGTGTTCGACTTCATCGTTTTGGGAATGTCGGGTTTGATCTTATTTTGGGGATGGATTGGCTATCCACGTTTCATGCTACTATCGATTGTTTCAAGCGTCGAGTTCGTATTTGTCCTCCCGAAGGTCCTTGTTTCGAATTCTTTGGGGAGCGTCGGGAACCATTGGAACCTTATTTATGTGGGCCTCGTGAGCTAGGGTCGGTTTATTCATTGTTGGCGAGCTTGACGTTAGATGAGGATGCCTCCATGCGTGGGGAGTTACCCTTAGTGGTTTGCGACTTCCCGGATGTATTCCCGGAAGAGTTACCTGGTTTACCTCCCGAGCGAGAGATTGAGTTCACCATTGATCTACTTCCCGGTACCGCTCCTATTTCCGTACCTCCGTATCGTTTCGCACCCGCCGAATTGAGAGAGCTAAAGACTCAGTTACAAGAACTGGAGAACCTAGGATTCATTCGTCCAAGTACGTCTCCGTGGGGAGCACCGCTCTTTTCGCAGAAAAGAAGGATGGTTCACTTCGTTTGTGTATCGACTATCGTAAGCTCAATCGTGTAACCGTTAAGAACAAGTATCCTATGCCTAGAATCGATGATTTGTTTGATCAACTTCGGGGTGCCACTTGTTTTTCTAAAATCGATTGAGATCCGGTTATCATCAGGAGGGTTCGTAGAGAGGACATCCTAAAACCGCTTTCCGCACTCGTTATGGCCATTATGAGTTCGTTGTTATGCCTTTCGGACTGACGAACGCTCCAGCTACATTCATGGACTTGATGAATCGTATTTTCCGTGCTTATCTTGATCGCTTCGTCGTCGTCTTTGTGGATGATATTTTGATCTATTCGCCTACGGAGGAGGAACACCAAGCCCATCTCACCATCGTTCTTGAACTCTTGAGAGAGCACCAGCTATACGCTAAACTTAGTAAGTGTGAGTTTTGGTTATCCGAAGTTAAATTTTTGGGTCACGTGGTTTCGAAAGGTGGAGTGTCTGTTGATCCCGTAAAGATAGAGTCGGTTTGAATTGGCAGCGACCAAAGAACGTATTCGAGATTCGAAGCTTCTTGGGTTTGGCTGGGTACTACCGCCGTTTCGTTTTAGACTTCTCTCGTTTAGCGGCACCAATGACTAGATTGACACGTAAGGGGACTCGATTCGTTTGGAGTGACTCGTGTGAGACAGCCTTTGAGGAGTTAAAGAAGCGATTGACTACCGCACCTGTTTTGATTGTGCCCGAACGTGGAGTTGGCTACTCCGTGTATTGTGATGCGTCAAAAGGGTTGGGATGCGTGTTGATGCAAACGGGGCGAGTGGTAGCGTATGGGTCACGACAGTTGAAAACACATGAGCGGAATTACCCGACACACGATTTAGAACTTGCAGCCGTGTATTTGCTTTGAAAAGTTGGCGCCATTACTTGTACGGTGAGAATTTGAAGTCTTTTCCGATCATAAGAGCTTGAAATACTTGTTTTCTCAAAAGAACTTAACCTTCGTCAACGCCGTTGGATGGAGCATTTGGAGGATTATGACTTCGAATTACAATACCACCCGGGGAAAGCGAACGTTGTGGCTGACGCATTGAGTAGAAAACCGACACATCTAGCGAGCCTAGCGATTCATGAGTGGAAAGCAATGAACGATTTGGGCTCCTATGCCATGCACTTTGAGGAAGTTCGGGAAGGGGTCACGTTGTGCAACTTGACGGTGCAATCGACTTTATCGACGAGAGTATTGAGGCTCAGCAACATGATGAGGAAGCAGAGAACTCCGTACTAGATTCCTTAGTGGAAACGCTCAAGAAGGGTGGATGATTCACGCCGACCGAGGCTTACGCTATCAAGGAAAGTTGTTCGTACCCGTTTCGTGTCGGAGAAATCTTGAGAGTTCATCATTCTCCGTTAGCCGTTCACCCGGGAGGAACGAAAATGTATCATGACTTGCGTAGACAATTTTGGTGGTCCGGAATGAAGAGGACGTTGTGATTTTGTGTCCAAGTGTCTCACGTGCCAACAAGTGAAAGCCGAACATCAACGACCCGCGGGGGAGTTGCAACCATTACCAGTGGCCGAGTGGAAGTGGGAGCATGTGACCATGGATTTTGTTACGGGTTTACCGAGATCGCCGAGGGGGCACGATGCTATTTGGGTAGTTGTGGACCGTTTGACTAAAACAGCTCATTTCTTACCCATTCAGGTCACCGATTCTGTTGATGCGCTTAGCCGTTTGTATATTCGAGAGATCATTCGACTTCATGGGATTCCCGTATCCATCGTGTCCGATCGAGATCCGAGGTTTACCGCGCGTTTTTGGCAGAGTTTGCAAGCTGCTTTGGGCACTAATCTTCTATTTAGTACCGCGTATCATCCTCAAACCGATGGGCAATCCGAGAGAACGATTCAGATTTTGGAAGACATGCTTCGGCTTGTGTGATGGATTTCCGGGGTAGTTGGGAGGACCACTTGCCATTAGTTGAGTTCGCGTACAACAATAGCTATCAATCTAGTATCGAAATGGCACCGTATGAGGCTTTGTATGGAAGACCGTGTCGATCGCCTGTGTGTTGGACCGAATTGGGAGAGGCTACGCTTGTAGGACCGGATATGGTTAAGGAGACCTCCGAGAGCTTGAAAGTAATTCGTCAGCGCCTTAAAGAAGCTCAAGAGAGAACGACCGAACAAGTTAAGGTGATTCGCCAAAGATTGTGACCGCGCAAAGCCGACAAAAGAATTATGCCGATCGTCGTCGTCGCCCGTTGTCATTTGAAGAGGGGATCATGTATTCCTCAAAGTATCGCCGCGTAGAGGTTTGTCTCGTTTTGGGAAAAAGGGAAAGCTATCGCCGCGTTATATCGGGCCGTTCGACATTATTGAGAATTGGGGAGGTTGCGTATCGTTTGGCTTTACCACCGAGGCTTATCGGGTATACATGACGTGTTTCACGTGTCTATGTTGAGGAAGTACGAACCGGATCCGTCGCATGTGTTGGAGTGGTCCGAACTCGAGTTAGAGGCCGATGCGTCTTATGGGGAAGAACCGGTCCGTATCCTAGATTCGCGCGATCAAGTGTTGAGGGGTAAGACGATACCGTTAGTACGAGTCTTATGGAGAAGTCAGGGTAGCGAGGATCAAACTTGGGAACGAGAAGATGAGGTTAGAGAGAAGTATCCGCATTTTTCAGTAACCCAAAGTGAGTACTTAGATTGAAGTATTTTAATGTTTAGCATGTTGCATAATATTGGTGATTGAGGTTTTGCATGCATGGTGATATATGTGTTAGCTAGTTTTGGCATGGAAAATTTCGAGAACGAAATTCCTTTAAGGAGGGTAGGATGTAGAGACCCGTAAATTCATTTCATAATTTTATTGTTTTAAAAAAAAAATGGTGGATTAATGAGAATATTAGAGTTGGGGGTCAAAGTGCAAGACTATGAAAATCATAGGTTTTTGTGCAATTTGTGCATGTGTGTGCCGTGTGTATATACCAGGAGAACTTTTTCTTTTTTCCATTTTCTTCTTCTCAACTCTCTCCCGGTCTCTCTCTCACTCTCTCACCCAACCACTCAAAAACCCATACCAATCAACTCCCAAACCATCTTTAATTTACTTTTCGAGCTTGTATCGTGTTGGACAAAGCTTGGTTCGGAGTATTTTCGCTTGATTTGAGTTCCGGAAGCTAGGGTTTGCACAATTTTCTTGATTGCGGTTTGGACACTCGAGGTAGGGAATTCTACCTCTCTTATATGTTATTGGGTTCTCTTATGTCTTATTTGAGTATTTCCATGCTTTGTTTGAGCTGGTATTGATTGTTGTTTGGTCTGGATCAAAATCTGTTATCTGATGAAAAATCGCCAAATTTCGGATTCCTACCGGTAGGCCCGTCTTTTCTACCGGTAGAACGTTGTTGCGTTGTCAAAAAAATTAACTTCCTACCGGTATAACTTTTCTCCTACCGGTAGGATGTCTTAAATTTTCTTCGTGCATAAGTGGTGGCCTTTCTGATCAGTTTTTGTACCGGTAGGATTTGTTCCCTACTGGTAGGATTATAAAAATTTCTTGGAACCTACCGGTACCAATTTTTCCTCTACCGGTAGAATTTCCGTGAACCTAAACAGTGTTCCTCTGCTTATGGATTGTACCGGTAGTTCACAATTCCCTACCGGTAGACCAGTTATCAATGATCAAAAACTCCTGTGCCGTGCAATCCAATTCCTTTCTACAGCTTTGACCATTCAATGGGTTTAAATAATATTATATATATAATATGCCATAAAGAACCAGATGGTTTGGTTTGTCTTCATGTGTAAAGAAATTTGTATAAATATAGATTGGAATTGTTCCAAATTGGCAGAACGATGGAGGGATAAATATGAGTTCCTTGCACGACACTCTTTCGAGCGGTACACTTGAATTTGTGAATGACGCGCGAACATTCAGGGCCCATCGACGGGTGGGTGCCTGGCAGGGGATATCAGGGTCCCATAATTAGCCTGGCAGGAGCTAATGCTCAAAGTAATTTTTCAAGGCCTAACCTTCAAGGTGGGTGCTTGGCAGGGGATATCGGGGTCCCAAAATTAGCCCGGCAGGAGTTTCGGCTCAGACACATAAACGACACGACATGTTGAGACGAAAATTGAACGAGTATGATTTATGGGTTGAATAAAAGAAAATTTGAGATTTTGGGACACTTGTTCATGAAAGTTGTGCTTCCTCCGTTGTCTTGTGATCTTTTATCATTTGTTCATTCGTCTCGCTCATTTGCATATAGAGTTTGCGTAGACTTTTCTACTGGGCTAGTGTAGCTCAAGCTTTATATTATTTTCAGGTGCTAACCCGGGACCTTAACTTGCATTGCTTGGCGTGCTTGGAGTGTGGTCATTATTTTTGAGAGCTAACCAAAGGAGTTACTTATTCATCTTTGTAAATTTATTTTGAAAGATGTATTTGTAACGAAAATTATAATTCTTTTGATTTGGAATATTGTAACCCGTAATCCTCTTTCGACATTTGATACTTATGTTGATTTGGGGCCGTTGAGCCTATATTGTAATATTTTGGAAACTTTGTGAATTTGGAAGCTTAACTAAGGAAATGAGAACACAGTGATCTTTTGGGCACCGTACGGATATTTGTGAGTATTTTTATTATGTAAATTCTTTATAATTATGTTTAAAATCGAAGACGTGACACCACAAATGGGAACAAATCACATACAGGAGACACCAAAGAAGAGAACAAAATAAAAAAAGAAGAGAAAATTCGATAACAAAACTGGACAGGAGACACCAAAGACGAGAACCAAAAAAAAAGAAGAGAAAATTCGATAACAAAATTGGACAGGTTTACAGCCTGACTAGTGAACGTGATGTCTTGAACTGGTCTGCTATTGATGTAAACCGAGACGTCACCCACAGGAACTTCTCACAACGCAATTCATTTCTTACTATTGTGTTTGTTTCAGCAATGAACACCCTTTGTAAGCATTTTCTTATGAATTTTATCTTCCTAAATTCTTGTAGAAGTGGCCTCACTAAATACTCACATAGGTGACTTTCTTATTAAGGGTATCCTGATATAACCCACTTCATACTCAAAATATAATATTCGTTCGGTTAAGACCGATTTTACGGTTGAAATATTCGAATTTGGAAAATAATTTCACTTTATCACCTATACACACACAAACATGTCTTAGACACTCCTGCCACAACCCTCTTCCTCCAATGCGAAATTCCAACCCTTCGTGCTATTTGAGATTTGCCTGCTCATTAACTTTAAGATCCGATCATTAGTCGAGGGGTAAGCAAGTTGGTCTGGACATCCGGTTATCAAAATAAAAAAATTCACATTTGAACCATGTTCAAGACCCCAAAGTCCATTGATGAGCACAATCACAACTTTTCCGCCCCCTTTTTATTTTTTAAAATAATTTCCCATTGTGCACTACACTATCTGCGTTTTAAAATTTCAGCTGTCCTTCACAATTGGCCAGCAAAAAGAGTCCATTCCATTGCGGTTCTCCCCAATTCCCTATTGGACTAACGAAACTTTAATTGCCTTGTTTTCTTCAACGTACTAACACAAGGGAGGAAAAAAAAAATGGCAATTATTATTTATTGTTTCCCCAATGGTCTTCTAAATTCAAGATGTGCATTATTAGGAAGAAGAAAAAAAAAAGAAGGTCCCCATTTTGATGCAAGGACCGCAAGTTTCACGCGCATTAATAAATTGCACAATTCAATTACAGAAAATCTTTCATTGTTATTTCCGTGGAAAAATTCGGATTTGGAGAAATACTTTTATATTATCACCTTTACATGTACACACGAAGCGTGCCTTTAGACACTCCTTCCCACAACCCTGTTCCTCCAATACGAAATAGCACTCTTCTTGACAAACACCACTAATACACTAAATTCGAATTGTCCTTGTTTGGTTTAAAACGAAACAAACAGAAGATAAAATCAAACCAAGAGAGACAGATTTTACCTTGTGTGGTTCGCATTACGTTTAGACCTACCCCACGGGCAGTGAATCTATCAATGGCTTTCATTTATGCAAAGGCAAATGATCATGAATGTTTTCAGAGAGTTATAAATTAAGTAGAATTTCTGGGGGCCTAGGGCACCTGTAATGGCCCGCTCCTACCCCGTGTAATATTGTCTGCTATGGCGGTCCAAGCTCCATGGACTTCCATGTAGGTCACCGCATCGCAGAACTACTACAAGGCGAACATGATTAATTAAGAAGTTTTAATGAGTTTTGACGCCCTCACGGCTTTGTATAAGATAGAGATAGATCTATTATATATAGCATCGAATTTCGCTTTCACCAAGCGACGTGGGACTCATGACTAGGGTCATCACAACTTTACCTAGATCTTTTCCCTCCCATCGAGCACTAGGGTCACCATGGCCTAAACCCGGTGTCTTTTCCCTGGCTACGGGAAGTCACAGCAACAAAGAACAAGTGAGATCCCCAACCCTAATTGCGACTGCTAAATTTTTATCCCATTTGTATAATGGATCTCGATATTGATATATACCAAGAGATCTAGCATTTTGATTTTTTACCAAAATAGGTTTTAGCTCCTTTTTTTCTTCACTAGATAAAAGAGATCATTTTACATCAGATATGAAGTACAAAGTATGAACCCAGAATTCTACATCAATTGTGAGAGTCCACGATACAATCAAGCTCAATAACTCAACCAATACAAGAAATAAGCCTATTATAGGATAGAAACAAAGAAAGAAAGGAAAAACCCTCTCTAAGGGAAGAAATCCACATGCAGGCCGGTGAGGAGACTCAAACTCCTGATCTCTTTGTAAGATGCAAGAGTCCTCGCCAACTGAAGTAGGCCCAATTGATTAGGTTTTAGCTCCTGAACACCCTAAAAAATGTGAAACCGAGTTGTTGTGGGTCCGGATGGACTTAATTAACTACCGTTCGGCCAGAAATAACTGAGGATCCAACCAAAATTGCGAACAACCATCCGGACGACCGTGACTTCTGTCCAGACAGAGAACACCAAAAGCGACCAAACTTCAAAGGTGTTTGATCTGCGCTTGCAACTACGAAAGCCGGAACCGAAATAACCCAAGTAAACCCACCAAATCACCAGAGAAAACTGAGGCCAATTACTAGTTTGCAAAATGAATGCACAACGTGTGTTAATATTTGATCAATAATGCATCTAAGTAGCCACAGAAGTACCCAATTAGTAATCAGAAGCCACGAGCATTAAGGACTCAAAAGTATATGTGCATAGCTTGTCTATTTTCACTCCTCTGCCACTCTACCTTTGAAATCATGTATTGTGATCTTATAATCAGCACAAGTGCTGATGAGATTCCTCATAGGGAAGTGAGTATACAGAACTAGCAAATCAGTACCTAGCTAATTGAACTAGTGTACAAAAATGCAACTGCTAACCAAATTCCCACAATTGAACAAGTGTAAAAATTGAAGTAGCACAATGAAATGCTTGCTTGTACAGGACCAACAACTTCTCGATACAGCAAAAACCTTGTGCTTAAGCATTTGTGTGTGGTGTAGCAGTGTAAAGCAATGGTGTATAATAGCATTTTCATAACAAATTCACCTAGGCTCCGTTCAGTTGCTAGGAATGTTGTACAGGAAAGTTATATTCTCAGGAAAAGTCAAGTAAAGTGAAGTAAAGGAAAAAGAAATCTATTTTCCTGTAAGTGTTCATTTGACAAAATTTTTTTGCAGAAAAACTAAAGTTTAGTGGTTCATTTGTCAGAAAAAGACACTTATGAGAAACTTCTTTATTTTCCATGGCTAAAAGTAACTTTGAGAACTAACACATACTGGAAAATGTATTTTATCTAATACAAAACCTTAACATGAAGCTTAAAAAATAAGTAGATGATAACTAAATAAACAAATGTTAAATAACTATGCTTGATTAGTTGCCGATACAAAAACTCATTGATAAACTGATGATTAGTAAGTATAAAACAAAACTGAAGACTAATGACAAGATAAATAAATACTTCCAAAAAAAAATCAATTACTAATTTTTTCTACAACAATTATCTTAGAAAGCATCACAGTAGTCGAAATTGTTATTGCTCACGTAAATTTCAAAGTGCCTTTCTAAGAACCTAATTCGTTTTTTTTTTGGTATTGGCGTCATTCGTATTTTTTTTATTGCCCTCTAATTATTTTGGCCCCACAATGCAAAAAACTTTCCCGCAAAATCCTATACTTTTGGCCGGATCACTTTTGCAAGAAAATAAATCTTGCAGGAAAACTTAAGAACATTTTTCTCACTACTTTCCTGGCAACTAAACACTATAAAAGTTATGAGAAAGTTGATTTTCCCATCATTTCCTACACTTTCCTGACAACTGAACAGAGCCCTAGGCACTCGAAAACAGGTTCACTGTGTATCCAAAGCAATATTGACATTTGCCCGTTCTAGAAGTACATGAATCGTCGGTACTTGATCCTATCCTTATGTGGCCAAGTTTTTCTTTCCTCTAACACCAAATTTTGATGGAAGGAAGTCCCGAAACCAAAGTAAACCATCAAACTTGACAGGGACCCTTGGTCATTTTTCACCACCTCAAGTCAATCTCTCTTCAGGATGAAACTTCTTTTGCATTCAGTTCATATGAATCGAATAAAATAGCGTATCTGTCCACAATTTGACACTTTTCATGATATTGGCCTTGATCTTTGGCATCGTTTCTGGGGGTTACAAAGCGGCTTTGGATCCTCTGTCCAGATTATTTGTCACACTTCCCTGTCCGACACTTCACGTGTTGACAAGTGTCCACCAATTAAACTTAACTCCACTGAAATCACTACGGTTCTTCCTTTAATCCCATTTTTGTGCTCGGCGATTTGCTACACAAATTGAAGAAAATAGTGATTTACCTAATCCCAATGGAAATACTATTTTCCTTATTAAAAAAAGAAAGTACTCCTCTGTTATTCACACAAGCATTAGGCTAATTTCTTCACCGTCTCTCATTAGTGATCGATTAGACTTAGTTTAATTGGCTTTTACTCTGAGTGGTGACCGATGTTGCAGTTCAGTAGTGGATTTGCATTTTTAATTCCATTAGGTTTACTTACAGTCGGGGACATATTCAATGGGAAGATAATTGTGAGTTGGACTGGCTGAAAGTTCTAACGAGTCAAGAGAGACTTGGTGACAAACTTGGTGCTGCTCTAGCAGACTAGCACCATAAACACTGCCTTGGCCTTACGCCCGTCTTACTGGAAATTCCAAACAATAATGATTCCACACTTTGCACACTTCGACCATGATCTTCCACTGGTATAGAAGATCGGATGTGAATCACAAGGAAGTGATCCAACAAAGCATGTTTTCCATGTCTCAAGTACCATGCGAGAAAATAGGTCGCAACAGAGATTTCCCATACCTTATCCTTGAACCTTTCTCACAATTCTCAAAATGAGTCATAGAAACTTCAGGGGGATCCGGACGACGTGACCAAGAAAAACTCGTCTGGTTCAAAACAGTACCGATCAAGTTGACCTTGCATACATTACCATTCTCACATGGATTTTAAGTATAAAAAATCTGTAGTTCTTCAGTCTTATTGCCAAAAGATAATTTCATCATGCCATTCCCACAAGGAATGAGAGAGCATTAGAAGTAGCAAGGAATGGATGGCCTTAGATGACAGGAATTTAAGTATTTGGATTTGGCACAGGTGGTGTGTATCAAAGACAATAAAATCAACGAGAGTAAAATTTTCCCCCTTTGAACCAACATATCCTCCACTATTCCCCTATGTCTTTTTATTGAGCGATCAACTAGTTGAAGTGTTATCGAAGTTGACTTAAGCTCACCTAGTTCTAACTGCTCATAAACTGAATAAGGCGCAACTAATAGTACGTTCTCTCTCAAGGTTACTTTCCTCCAGGAGGATATGAGATTTTTAGAACACTAAAGAGAGAATATATGGTGCTCATTAAGGCTCAAAATGACGAAACAACACTTAGATAGGGAGCGGAGTTGGTGATGCATGCCGTGCCTGTCATCTGTCGTTTCCCATGCTGTGCACTACACTTTTTGTTTTTATCCGAACCTCTGCCCGAGCGCCGACCCGGACCCGAGATTTTTTTATCGAAGTACATTTTACAATTTGTCTTACCTTAATAGCCGAAGGCCCAAATCAGTATTTGGCTTCTTCTCCAACCTAATTTGTTTTTCAATTGAAAGAAGAGGTCATTTTTACATTAGATATGAAGTACAAAATACAAATCTGGGACACTGCACCCCTACAGATCAAGTCCATGATCACCACCACCACTCCTTGCCACCTTTTTGCCTCACCCATACTCTCTACCCTCCCACAACGAAACAAACTGAATATAAAATCAACGGGCAGAAACAATTTTGCTAACAAGCATCCGGACGGCCGTGACTTCTGACTTCTGTCTCGTCTGAGAATGCCAAAAGAGACCAAACCCACCAAAGAAAACTGAGGCCGGTTAATTTGCGAAATGAATACACAAATTGTGTGAATACTGATGAATAATGCATCTAAATTGTAGCCATAAAATATACGCAATAAGTAACTGGAAAAAGTATATTTTCAGTACTCTGCCACTCTGCCTTTGTGGTGTCATGCATTGTGATCTTGTAATTGTGAGGTTATGCCAGAAGTTACGGTGTTTCCAAAAGGGAAGGTGACTATTACAGACATCATCATGACCTCTTTGGCTATTACAGACATTATTATGGCCAGACATCATCATGGCCACTATAGCATCAAAAAATGCTACTTCTATTGAACCGACCACTTTTCAATACAGTAAAATCCATGTGCTTGAGCATTTTCAAGCTGTGTATAGCTGTGATGTAATTGCATTTTCATAGCGAATTTACATAGGCCACTCAGAAACTGGTTCACTGTTTTTCCAAAGCGATATTGACGTTTGCAGACATGTAGAAGAGGAAGAAAAAAAAAACCGTCAAACATGACAGGGATCCTTGCTCATATTTCACCACCTCAAGTTTTGCGTTCAGGTGATCACATGAATCGAATAAATAGCGTGTCTATCCATATTTGCACTTTTCATGAATGTTGTACCTTTAGCGAAAAGAAAAATGAAGCAGCAAAATATGAACTCTGAATTCTGCAAATAGTAAAAGAAAATATATGTGAAATCACAACGCTGAAAAGCTATGAATCACATGAAATGAAAACGCTATCCTAGATGTTGGAACAGGGATTCGTTTACCACTGGAAATTCGCAACACACCAAAAAGTAAACAAGATTAGAAACTTACTGGACCAATTTCAGGTGTCTGGAAATTGGCAATCGAGGCTAGTATTTTTTTGAATAATACTATATCCTTAAAGCAAATTCGTCCCCCACACTAGTGCTCTTGGGTCTCTTGAACGTTTGCCTTCCATAATTACCCGATTTTCGAAGAACGGAAGTAACACTCCAATTTGTTTAACAAGCGAACGCAAACTTGTGTAGTAGTCTCTCTCAGACTCCATATGTATGCAATGTAAGTGCTCTGTATTTTTCCGGTCGTCGAAAAAGAATGCTAGTGATCTAATTTATAGATACGATGAACAGAGCCGAACAAAAGGATGGGAACCCATCGGACAAACCGAAACAGTAATGTTGTGACTGTTAATGGCAAACAAGTCCACTTTGAACAACACACCTATTGGGGATCAACTGAAGCAACCATTCCGAAAGTCACGTTTTTCCCACTAGGAGGTTATATACCCCTTGAACAGGCACACCTCTTTGCCATTATGAATTAACAATTTTGATACAAAATTATTTCCCATAAAAAGAATATATAGCTAATGGGTCAAGCCCAATTTCCTTAGTCACACCTAGGAAATATATATTCTTTGTTTCCCACATTATAAAATAATAATGTGAGTCCTTCCACACTTCAGACAAAAATCATGTGATTATTTTGGAGTCAATTTTCATTCACTTCCAAATTAATGATTTTAATTTAAAAATTAAAATTCCATTTTATCCAACACTAGATTCTAACCACCATCAGCTAGCCTTCCTCTCCTACTTTCTGTTAATTGCACTAGGTTTTTGGCAAGCAGTCGCAATGCTTGCCAATTATTGAGTCAATAATGGGTGAAAGCTAAAAGAATAAGATGAAGTAAGATATTGAGTGAAAGGTAACGGTTCCGGAAAAATCTTGCATCAAAAGATAGGCGACACAGAAGGGCGAGGCGATACAGAAGCAAGAGATACGAAAGACGATCGAGAAGACGATCAAGGGAAGCCCGCGGGTGGATTGCAAGCACAATGACCTGGTTTAAAAGTACGTATTTCAAAACATATTATCTGTAATTTTACCAAGTTGCATAGTTCTTTGAGTGGTTGTCATTCGCCAAAAGACTTGTGAAATGTCGTCATTTTTTTGGGGGTCCGCATAAGACATGGCGAGGATCATAAGCTTGTGAGGTTTGTAACAGTGTTAATTAAGTTTCATTCATAATTGAATCATATGTTCTTTCATCGCCGAACTGAAATTTAAAGGGTGTCATAGTTTGGGAAATAATAAAAAGGAAAAAAACTCTTTGCATAATATACAAACTGAAATTACAGATTATAACGAACAGAAATATGAGAGAAAACATGTTTGATTGAATTCGATAATCAAACTATACAATGAGGCCTTTATTTATACAAGAAGAGGGAGCCTAACTATGAAATGGAACCATTCTAATTACAATAAAATTGTAATCAATTACGGTCAAAATAAAATCGAGGGAATCATATAATATCATAATCATATGATATTATATGTCAAATATTTTAAACCTTGGGGACGGCCACTTGAGGTTTGCCCGCTCATTAACTTCAAGACCCGATAATTAGTCGTGGTGTGGACATCCTATTATCCAAAAAGATTCACACTTGAAATATGCTCACGACCCCAAAGTGCATTACACTTTATTGTTTTTTCTAAATTCCTTCCGTCCTTCAAAATTGCCGTGTAAAAGGAGTCCTCTAAGAAAGTTCGTTCGCACGCACTTGCCGTGTAAAAAGAATCCATTCCAATGTGGTTCTCCCCATGCATATATGGTGTGCACTGGAGGATATACTATGTGTTTTTCGAAATTCCAGTACGTTGTCCTTGTTTGGCTTAAAACGAAATAAACAGAAGTTAAAATCAAACCAAGAGAGACAGATTTTACCTTGTTAATTCGGTTTGCATTACGTGCAGACCTACCCCACGGGCAATGAATCTATCAATGGCTTCCATTTATGCAAAGGCAAATGAATGTTCAAAACAGTTACAAAGGAGAATTTCTGGGGCAACAAAGAACAAGTGAGATCCCCAACCCTAATTGGGATTATGATTTTTTTCCTCATGCGTATAATGAATCTGAATGTTATTAGCATTTATACCAAGAGCTCGTTTGCTTCGCCAAAATAGGTTTTAGCTTCACAACACCCTAAAAAAATGAGAAACCCGAGTTGTGGTGGGTCTGGATGGACTTAACCACCGTTCGGCCGGAAATAACTAAGCCTCCAAATAAAATTGTGAAAGAGCGTCCGGACGACCGTGACTTTTGTCCAGACGGAGAACCCCAAAAGCGACCAAACTTCACAGGTGTTTGATTGGCACTACTTGCAACTACGAAAGCTGGAGCCGAAATAACCCAAGTAAACCCGCCAAATAACCAGAGAAAACTCAGGCCAATTATTAGTTTGCAAAATGAATGCACTACGTCGGTTAATATTGATCCATAATGCATCTGAAGTAGGCACAAAAGTACCCAATTAGCGATCAGAAGCCACGAGCATTATTAAGGACTCAAAAGTCTATCTGCATAGCTTGTCTATTTTCACTCCTCTACCACACTCCCTTGAAATCATCTACTGTGATCTTATAATCAGCACAAATGCTGATGAGATTCCTCATATGGAAGTGAGTACAAAGTACGTGCAAATCAGTACCTAATTGAACAAGTGTAAAAATTGTAGTAACACATTGAAATGCTTACAGCTTGTACGGGACAAACGACCTCTCCATACAGCAAAAACCTTGTGCTTGAGCATTTGCGTGCTGTGTAAAGCAGTGGTGTAATACTAGCATTTTCATAACAAATTCACCTAGGCACTCGGAAACAGGTTCATTGTGTATCTGAAACAATATTGGCATTTGCAGACGCAGAGAAGAACATGAATTGTTTTGATGCAAGGAAGTGCCGAAACCAAAGTAAACCATCAAACTTGACAGGGACCCTAGCTTGGTCATTTTTCACCACATCAAGTCAATCTCTCTTCAGGGTGAAACTTCTTTTGCATTCAGTTCATATTGGCCTTGATCTTTGGCATCGTTTCTGGGGGTTACAAAATGGCTTTGGATTCTTTGTCCAGATTATCTGTCACACTTCCCTGTCCGACACTTCACGTGTTGACAAAGTGTCCACCAATTAAACTTTCCTTTAACTCCGTTGAAATCACTACGGTTCTTCCTTTAATCCCATTTTTGAGCTCGGTGATTTGCTACACAAATTGAGGAAAATAGTGATCAAGAAAAACTCAGTCTGGTTCAATAGTATCAATCAAGTTGACCTCGCATTATCGCATACATTACTACCATTCTGTCATGGACTTTAACAAGTATAAGAAATCTCTAGTTCTTCAGTCGTATTGCCGAAAGATAATCTCACCATACCATTCCCACAATGAATGGCAGCAACGAACAAGTGAGTTCACTATGTTTTTTTTTCTCATACGTATGATGAGTCTGCAAATAAATCACAGCTTCACAGCCACCACGAGTTCAACGTGCACCGCCATGGAAGCTCCGAGGTAAGTTCGGAGTTTTGACCGAAATTCAACACTCCTTGTACACGATTGATACACGGTTATGTAACTTATAAATAGGTTAGATTGTGATTGTAATTGATAATAAGAATGAATTGAGTGATAAAATTCGTAAAACCCAGTTTTCCTTCACTGTGATTTTTGTAAAATTCGTGTTCGTTGTTCAATAAAAATATCAAATTGATTGCTTGCAATTGGTGACCTCCCGATCCTCCAACAAAAAAAAGTAACACGTAAAAATACTACTTCTATGGGACCAGCGACTTTTTGATACAGCAAAAACCTTGTGCTTGAGCATTTGCATGCTGTGTAAAGGTGTGATTTATTTGCATTTTCCTAAAGAATTCACGTAGGCCACTCAGAAACAGGTCCACTGTGTATCCAAAGCGATACTGACATTTGCAGTCGCATAGAAGTATATGAGCTATTCTCTCAAACACCAAATGTTGATGGATAGAAGTGCAGATACAAAAGCAAACTGTTAAACTTGACAGGGATCCTTTCTCATTTTTCACCACCTCTATTAAGGATGAAACTTGTATTGGGTTCAGGTCACAATGTCACATGAATCGAGTAAGACACCATGTCGAACCGCATTTTAACTTTTCATACATATTCTACCTTTGGCAAAACGGAAAATGAAGCAGGAAAATGTGAACTCAAAATTCTGTGAATAAGTAAAAGATAATATATGTGGAATGAAAATGCCGAAAAACTAAACAAATCTTTTCTATATAAGCTGCCTCATCTGCTATACTAAATGATTTCCTCTCCTACATTGTTATCACATGTTTCTTTGGTATTTTTGTGAAAGTGGACCGGGTGGTAATTAAGTATTTCATCTCTCCTTAATAGGAATTAAGTTTCACTTCTTTGTACTTAGAGGTAAAAGGGCATGCCTCATCTACTACACTACACTTTCTGTTTTGCTGTATCAGAAACAACACTTTCTATAGGCGTAACTTGTGACGCTCACTAGGTTTCTGGCACGCAGTCGCACTGCTTCCCAATTATAAAGTTAATAATCTGTAGAAGTTGAAAAAAGCTTTACTAACGCTGTGTTTGGCTGTAAACTTCAAGGGTTATTCAGGAAGTGAAGGTATGAGTTGAAGGAAAAGGTTCACTGAAGGCCGAAGGGATAATGATTCTGAATTTCTCCACTGTTTTTTTTACCTAGATAAATCCTTCCACAATGCTATGATCTAAACACAGCTTAGCACCAAAATCGTCAAAAAATAGGAGGAAAATAAACAGCTGACTATTTTTGAAATCCCAATCTGAAACAGATGAGCATCCCAGATTCTGAGTGTATTTCTTGATCCTGAAGGACATATTGCTGGACACGAAGCATAGAAGTAACTAAAGTAAGTAATGTAAGCCTCGATCTTAGGCATAATTTTTTTTCCTCCCTTCTATAATCTATTTGACATACCATTTGCCCTATCACAGCATCCTTTCCCTATGTTCCATAAACCACCTAACAAAAAGACTAAATGCAGTACCACATTAAGATAACACTATTTAGAGTAGTGTAACATAAGCTGAATGGTATGAGCAAACCGTGCAATACATATTATACTCAGACTGGATCTTCACAGCTAGCCATAGCCTTATTAAAGTACATTTATTCTGGAAAGTTGCGAACTTAGATAAACTAAAAATGCAAAAGAAGCAGAACGGGAAATTACAGCGTGCAATACTGCGATAAGGTCCATAACAAAAAGCAGAAGCAATAAATATGAAGCATCACATAGCTGTTGCGTTAAGAAGTATCTTCAATAGAGATTATTACACCTGAGAAACCTAGGACAAAAAAATAGAAATAATTAGATAACACAAATGGTGGATGTAATATGTTCAAAAGCGCAAAACCATTAACCGGACACATAGTTAAGAAGCTATAGAACATCTGAAGTTAGTTTTCTTGGTTCTTCATCAAATAAGTGACTCATGATGCAAAGGAAAAGGAACGAACGAAAAAAAAGTTTGAATGAATGCCCGATAAAGCATTCCTTTCATTTATTACCACAAATGTCAGCTGTCTTGAACATAATTTGTCTCCTTCAACGGTAGATAATGCTAGTATAGATAATACCTTCTTTTTTTTTCAAATATCGTAAATAGTGACCAGTGACCACCTAGGTCAAGTAGAATAGTTGTGTTAACTCTTACGTACTTAATCATCTATAGAGAAAATCAATGTTAGCCAGACTAGTGAAGAAATCTGATGTTTTCATAGCAAAATGTACAAATTTTCTTAAGTGAGTAAGAAAGTGTGGCCCTACGTACTAGTGATCACACTGCAATTCTAAATCTTCTGCCTCCACTTACTTAAGTTCCAAGAAGAATGTTCCTTGTCTTATGCAAACCAGTGAGAACCTCGTTGATGTCCGGCCGATCTGTTGCTTGTTCTTGTGAACAGGCGATTCCAACTTGAAGTAGTGAAAGCAAGCACTCTTGAATTTTGTGACTGCTAAGAGAGCTCTGATTCCGAACGTTGCTGATACTTATGCTTGCCTCCCCCATTTGATCTTGTGGAATCAATGTTTGGTCAAAAATGCTCCCCACTGGTTCAGACAGGGCTATCTTAGCAAAGTTGTGAAGAGTCAGACTACCGGTAAACATGCTATCGGTCGGTCTCTTCGCAGTCACCATCTCCAACAAAAGAATGCCATAGCTATACACATCTCCGGACGTTGATACCTCATTTCCCATGCCATATTCTACAATATGTTAGTAAATAAACTTATGACAATGCTTGGTCAGAAATACATCATAGCATAGTAATGTGCCTTATGCAGACAAAAGTTTAAAGTTATGTCAATAGAAGTGTCATGAGACTCGTAACAACAAAAGCTTCTTGTGGTTATATAACTAGAAAGGGTAACAAGAACTCCATCTTAAGGAATTCTCTGCAAAATATATTGAATAGAAATGTTGATGGTTCAAAATGTTCATAACAAGTCGAAGCTACTGTTCACCAATTTTACTTCAACGGATTGATTTACACTATAAAGACAATGAAAACTGTCTACTTTCCTAATACTAGTGGGAATAGCATACTTTATATTTAGCATATTGACAATATACCGAATTGATAACAAGCAATGACCATTGGTAAAAACAGAAACTCATTTTCTTTTGTTCTCGCTAACTGTTGTTATGACTATAGCCAAAGGAGACAAACAAAAGCTCCCTATTGCTTTGCTAACACTAAGATGCCTATATATATGTTGGTACATCTCCCCCTATAGGGAAGGAATGAGGACTTTGTGCCATGTATAGTGCTGCACTTCTGTTTTAAGTGAAATACTGGAAGTTTTCGTTCATTCTCAGCTGAGAGCCAAACGATATGGTAAGGAGAAAAACAAAGGAAAAACAACCAGCCCTAAAGAGTGTTGGCAGTGGTTTTGCAAAGGGAAAATGAATAGTCTTAAGATTTATATTTACCTGGAGGAGCATAACCAACAGATCCTCTCAAGCCAATGGAACTTGATTGATTTGCAGAAGACTCATTGGTGGCTTTGAGAAGGAATCTTGCTAAACCAAAATCAGCTACATGCGCAGTCATTTCATTGTCCAAAAGAACATTGCTCGGCTTCAAATCACAGTGAACTATTGGTTCCCAGCAATGATGGTGAAGATAATCAAGAGCAGAAGCAACATCAATTGCAATATGAAGCCTCTGTAGCAGGTTTAAACTCCTTAGCTCCTCGTGCACATCATCTTCATTCCCATTTGGATGCAACCACTCATGTAGGCTCCCATTGACCATGAACTCATAAACCAGAGCTTTGAAATCATTGCCTTGATAGTCGATACTCGAACATGCTGTAACAATTCCTACGAGATTTCGATGTTTGATGCTCTTCATGGATTTACACTCAGCTATGAAACTCTTCGAGGCACCACGGAATTGAAGGTTTAGGACTTTCACTGCAACAACTTTTCCACTTTGATCAAGAATTCCTTTATAAACTGAACCAAAACTACCCACTCCAATTAAGTTGGATAGAGAGAACCCATCAGTAGCTTTTTGTAGACTATGGTAGGACAATTGCGGAAATGAGTTTCCTAATATTCGGAATGAGGGTACTTTTGTGTCTTCCTAGACCAACAAAGATACAGAACAACCAACATCACAAGTAGTCCTAGAAGCCCAAATGATACCGAGAGTATTAGTTTCCCAATTACAGTGAATCCTTTCCTTTTACCCTTTTTAGAGTTGCAACTGCGCAGCTGCAATTCAGCTATGCCCCCACAGAGCTTGTTGTTTCCTTCAACAGAAATGGCAGTTGCATTCTTAAATACACCTTTTTCTGGTACTGCACCCTCAAAATCATTGAATGACAAGTCTAATGTGTTTAAAAAGATGAAGCCATCCAAGTACTCTGGGATTTGTCCTGAGAAATTATTGTTAGAGAGATTTAATTCTTCCACACCTCTCAAATTGGTTAAGGTTGCAGGAAGGTTTCCCCAGAATTTGTTGCCATCAAGGTATAGTAATCTTAGTGTTACACAGCTACCGAGAGTGCTTGGAATTTTACCGGACAATGTGTTCTGAGAAGCAAAAAGTTCTTCTAGATTTTTTAGATTTCCTACTTCTGATGGAAGGTTATCAGTGAAATTGTTGGACGATAGATCTAGATACAACAAAGTTGAGATGTTGATAACTTCTTTGGGTATGATGCCACTAAGTTTATTATCGTCAAGATATAGTTGCTGCAATAATTGACATTTTCCCAGACTTGAAGGGATGCTGCTTTGGAAATTATTTCGAGACAGATAAAGGTCAATTAAATTAGTTAAATTTGCAAGAGATGATGGGATCTCCCCGTAGAGATTGTTACCATCGAGATACAAATACTGTAGCCTTTGAAGCTTCCCAATATCAACAGGAATGTTACCGCTAAAATGGTTGTCGCAAAGAAAGAGACTGCAGATTGATAATATTTCCTATTTGAGTTGGGATTGTCCCACCTATTTTATTGCCACCCAAAGATAGAAGATGAAAATGAGAGGAATAGTTGCCAATTGATTCAGGCAACACCCCTCCAAAGTTGTTTTCAATCAGTGACACAACTTTCAACTTTGTAGCATTTGTCAATGAGTTTAGAAAGCTCAAGTCATCCACTTCCCCTGTTCCTAGATGATTAATGTGTAAAGTTAACACCTCAAGATCACGCAGCTTGTCTAAGGGAGGGACTTTTCCTTTAAATCTATTTTCTTGCAGGTCGAGGACATATAGTTTGGTGGCATTGGATACTAAATAGGTATATAACCAGTAAACAAGTTGTCACCAAGAACTAGACGTTGAAGATTAGGAAGAGTGATTCCTAGGTCTGAAGGAAGGCTGCCTTCAATTTGGTTATTCGATACTAGTAAGTGTCTCATAGAAGAGAGATTATAGTTTGAGAAAGGAAAGGTACCGACCAACTTGTTCGCCCCTAATCTAAGAACTTCCAATTTGTTGCATCCACCAAGAGTATTTGGTATATTCCCAGTAATAATATTGTAAGCAGCAGTAAGATTCGTAAGAGAAGATAGATTCCCAAGAGTAGAAGGCAGACCTCCTGTTATGTTGTTTCTGTCAATCAACAGTCTCTTGAGCTTAGTCAAAGAACCAAGCTCCGTAGGAATTATCCCGGCCAGCCTATTGCCAGAGAGTTCAGGGCAACAAGGTTAGAACAACTAGATATATTAGACGGAATTTCACCAGTAATCGAATTATTGACCACTGTCAACATTCGTAGTCTTTTCAAGCGGCCAACTTCTAGTGGAAGTTTTGACTCAAGCTATTGTTCCGCAGCCATAGTTCCCTGAGAAAGCTCAAATTTCCAACATGAGGCGAAACCGAGCCAGTGAGCTCCTGATGTTCAAGCCTCAACACGATGACCTTCTGGTGTCGGCGGCCACATGTCACGCCAACCCATTGACAAAAGTGGATGGATTCATCCCATGAGTTCAGAGTTCCAAAGGGATCACTGGTTATTGCAGCCTTGAATGCAAGAAGGGCTAGACCGTCGGTCTCGTTCCTGCCTTGCACAAAGCCGGCTACATGTGGACAGCCAGAATGCAAGGACAACAGAAAAACGACGTGTATGAGAAGGAAGAATGGGTTTAACACTGCCATAGCCAAGTGGTGAATGGAATGTTAATGGTGAATATGCTGCTTGGTGATAATTGCTTAAATAGAGTGATGATGGTGTACTTGCTTGACTTAATAGAGCGGGGCGACCTTCCAAAAAAAAACATAAAAAATGGAGTGGGCCCCCTGCAATGGGTAGTAGTTTGCATGGTTTAGGCCTTGTTTGGCTTAGCTAGGGTCATCTTTTTCTTGAAACCTTTTTCGTTAACACAACCCAAAAATGTACTACAAATAAACACCACATACTATAAAGTTCACCAAAGATAAATACATAACGTCTCAGGTTCTTTTACGATCAATAAGAGGACAAGTTTTTGCTAGTATATCATAGGCATTAGGCTAGAGAAGCTATGTTGATTTTATGGACTAGTGAAGACTGCTGGAAATTTACCCTCATGATGGCAAAATTCAATCCTGAAATTCATTACGTCGGTTTCTAGCAGTACTGAAGTTCGGAATGATTTCAGAAGTCACTCTTTGGTTGTATGTTGGGCATCCTGATTTCATTCGACTTCACGTTTTTTCCAGAATTATAATTCCAACAAAAATTCCTGAGTTTATTCTGTGTGAGCAAGAGGCACAAGCTAGTTTGGTTCGCCAAGGCTGCTCACAGTGTTGTTCTGTGGGATGCGGTTCTAGATGAATTATCTTGGGAGACAGACGCCGGTGCAACCTCAACACGCTCAGTACGTGCAATTATACTGAGAGACAGATGCCGTTGCAACCTCAACACCCTCGGTAGGTGGCAAATCTGTTTTACGAGTTGTTTGTTTATTTGGAGCTATTCTTTTTTTATTCTCTTTATTTTTAACCCCTCTGGGAGAAATATTTATAAATAAAATCATTAACAAAACTAGCTCGATTATATATTCTAAAATTTGTTGATATTCATTTAAAACATACTTTAAAATTTTCTTTCTGAGATTTTGTGCTTATTTTTACCTAATTTAACTTAAAGTATGCTTTAGAAACGTTTGTAATTAGTAATGCATTTTTTAATTTTATATGATCTTACTATGGTTGACTAAAAAAAAAAAAAAGGAACTTTTGCCAATTATGATTAACAGGTGCCCCCACTAGCTAGAGTATATTTTTGGATTTGTCCCTGTGTATAACAAAGAATTCGATGCGCATTTTTCGTATTAGTTGTTATTAGTTTATTTAATCACTGTTTCAGTTGTATTTCTAATGAAATAGTTCTCTGAAATTCGCCAATTGTAATTTTCTCAACAAAGACTTGGGAAGAAATTTACCACACGAATAAATACTGTAGTGGCCTTGATTTTTTTTACAAAGATTCAGTATTTTTTTGGGTCTTTTCTTATTTTTTAATTTGTTTATTTGTGGTAGTCCATGTTCAGGACCATACCATTCCGTCAAGTCAGACAAGTATGCTCCCATCGTCAAGTCGGACAAGTATGCTCCCATCATCAAGTCGGAGTCCGCACAAGTATGCTCCCATCGTCTAGTGGTCCAGGACATCTTTCTTTCAAGGTCAAAGTCCATTGATGCGCAGAAAATGTAGTACTCTTATAAGTTATAACCATTAATTTTCTAACCCCCTTCATACGGGAAAAGAAGAAATTTCTTCACTTGAAGCTGAAAATGTTTCCCCTTTTTTTTTTAATAACTCATGTATCCGGCCAGTTTACGAGCAACTAAACTTCAAAACCGTCGCTATACCTCTACACCGACGGATATCTCGTGACGGTTTGGCCAACGGTTGGTGAACCATTGGTATAGCCTTTAGCGACGCTTTTCGTGTTTTTTAATGAGCTTTTGACCATTATTAGATTCCGATTTTCTTGTAGTGAAACCTGACTTTGAGGGTTCTGTTTTTGTTTTTTGTGTATCACAATGTGGTTGTCCCCATATTTTTTATTTTTTTTGGTTACCGAGGAATCCCTATTGGACAACAAAACTTGAATTGACTTGTTTTCTTCACCGTACAACACAAGGGAGGAAAAAAGGTGGCAATAATAAGCTAATGAGTCTGGTTAGAGCATTCCTAATGCCATTCTAAACCTTGGGGCCACTTAATTGAGGTCTGTCCACTCATTAACTTCAAAATCCGATAATTAGTTAAGTGTACACAAATTGGCCTGAACATCTTATTATCCAAAAAGATTCACATTTGAAACATGTTCAGGACCCCAAAGTCCATTGATGCGCATAATTCCTTTTGTACTTCAAAATTGCCGTGTAAGGACCCGTATTTTCAGAAATTAATAAAAGGTCTTATTCGATATTATACATGAGGAAATATGGGTTTTATCGAGTTTAAATGAATTGGGGTGAATGTGATAAAATTGTTTGTGGGAGGGTGCATGTGCAATTTGAAGTGTGGGTAGTATATATATGTGTGGATGTGTATGTAGAGGATTAAAATGCTCCTCACTTTCTCTCTCTCACTCCCGATCTCCCTCTTCTCTCTCGGCACTCTCTCTCTCTTCTCCTCCAACACCCAAAACTTCACTCCTCACTCTAAACCCATGACAAATAACCTTCAATCATTCATCCACTCTTACTATTGAGCTCGTATCTCGTTGGATATAGCTCGGAGAGGAGTATTCTCGGAGGATTTCGGATTTCAAGGCTAGGGCTCGATCAAATCCCGTTGGGTTTCGTTCTCCGAGGCGAGGTAGGGATTTCTTACTTATTCCACATGTCGATGAGTTGAACTTGTGCCTAAATCTCGTATTTGATTGTGGTTTTGAAGGGTATTGTTGGCCCTTGAAATCTGTGTAACGCGCTGAGATTTCCAGGTGCTACCCGTAGCCCGTTTTTGGTACTACCCGTAGCCACTGATCAGAAACTGAACATTTGCCTTGCTACCCGTAGCCCGTTTTTGGTACTACCCGTAGCCACTGATCAGAAACTGAACATTTGCCTTGCTACCCGTAGCCCGTTTTTGGTACTACCCGTAGCCACTGCTGATTTTGTAAAAAATTTCTTGTTTTCACTTTCTAATGTCGTGGTTCGCTTCCATAAGTGATGGTATTGTTATTTATGTTAAGAATTGAGGGTGTGACAGTTATGCTTTAAGATGTTGAGGCGTGTAGAGGAAAAATCACTAATTTAGAATCATGGAACGAAATGAAGAAAGCCACGGATCCACCGATTGGTGCGATGCCGGAATGAATTCGGGACGCACGGGGTCCCAAACGCCCGGAAGTGCACAAGAAAGCCACGGATCCACCGAATGGTGCGATGCCGGAATGAATTCGGGACGCACGGGGTCCCAAACGCCCGGAAAGGAAATCGAGAACACTTGCTTCAATGAAAACGGAGGATTTAGATATTATTAAGTGTCGTGAATATGAATGGGTTGATTATCAGACATTATTTTCTTGCTCTTGTACACGTGGGAGGTTTCCTTGTATCAATGTCCATCTCAGTGCATTGTCCATCTCATATGCATGTAGTTTAAGCAAAGAATTCTCTACTGGGCTAGTGTAGCTCAACCTATTATTTTTTTCAGGTACATCTCAAGGGCATTAAGGTGGAGTACTTGACGTGCATATGACCTCATTATTTTGGAAGCTAACATGGAAGAATTACTTTGACATCTTTGTAAAATTTTTTTTATGGAAGATGTAATAGTAATTTTGAGCTAATCTTTTGACTTGAAAAATTATGTAATCTCTAAGCTTGCCGTCTTTCTTTTAACTATGGAATTTGGGGCCGGTGTGCCATTATTGTAAACCTTGGACTTGTTTGTACTCTTATTTGAGTTATGGGAAATATTTTGGGATATTACGCTGTACTATTGCGAAGGACTTTTATTAGAAATACCATTATTAATATGTTGAAAATCCAGGGCGTGACATGCCGTGTAAAAGGAGTCCTTTGTAATAAGAAAAAGAAAGTTCGTTCGCACTTGCCGTGTGAAAAGAGTCCATAATCCACCAATTTTCTACCCCCCTTCAGACGGGTAAGAAAAAAAGAAAACTGACTTTGGAGGCTCCCAAATCATTTCCATGCATGTTGTGCTCACTTTCTGTTTCTGCCTTTTGTTTTTTGACATTCGGACTGTCGTTCACAGTTGCCGGGTAACAAGCGCCCCGGGATGCTGCCAAGTGGGGTGCTGAGCAGCATCCAGTCATTAATCTTGGCCCGAACGGCTCGGATTGAATTTTAAACGCATACAGATCTGAACCGTCCATTACTCGATCAAGATCCAAACCGTCGATTTCCAAGATGAACGGCCGGATCGGCCCCTCAGCACAACTGCCAAGCACCCCCGCTTGGCATCATCAGCCAATCCTGTAAAAAGAGTCTTTCCTAATTACTTATTTTTTAAATTTAAGGTGAATTATTGTGAGATAATGACCTCTATCGTAAAACGAGAAATAAATACTAAAAGAATAAGAACCATAATGAAATGGGACGTAAGAAACTTGAATTGCTTGTTTTCTTCAACGTGTGACACAAGGGAGAAAAAGGGTGGCGATAGGACGCCATAATATTAATGTCTGGAAAAATTTAATTTCATCACCGAACTGAAATTTAAAGGGTGTCATAGTTTGGGAGATAAAAAGGAAAAAAACTCTTTGCATAATATACAAACTAAAATTACAGATTATAATGACCAGAAATATGAGAGAAGACATGTTTTATTGAATTCGATAATCAAACTACACAATGAGGTCTTTATTTATACAAGAAGAGGGAGCCTAACTATGGAAGGGAATTATCCTAATTATAAGGAAATTGTAATCAATTATAGTCAAAATAAAATCAAGAAAATCACATAATATCATAATCATATGATATTATAGGCCAAATATTTTAAACCTTGGGGCCGGCCACTTGAGATTTGCCCACTCATTAACTTCAAGACCCGATAATTAGTCGTGGCCTGGACATCCTATTATCCAAAAAGATTCACACTTGAAACATGCTCACGACCCCAAAGTGCACTACACTTTATGTTTTTTTAAATTCCTTTCGTCCTTCAAAATTGCCGTGTAAAAGGAGTCCTTTAAGAAAGTTCGTTTGCACTTGCCGTGTAAAATGAGTCCATAATCCACCAATTTTCTACCCCCCTTCAGACGGGTAAGAGAAAAAAAAAAATTGACTTTGAAGGCTCCCAAATCATTTCCATGCATGTTGTGATCTACACTTTCTGTTTTTGCTTTTTGTTTTTTCACATTCCGACTGTCCTTCACATTTGCCGTGTAACAAGCGCCCCAGGATGCTGCCAAGCGGGGTGCTGAGCAGCATCCGGTCGTTAATCTCTGCACGGACGGCTCGGATTGAATCTTAGCACATACATATCTGAACAGTCCATTCCTCGGTCAAGATTCAAACTGTTGATTCCCGGGTTTAACGACCAAATCGGCCACTCGGCATCACTGCCAAGCACCCCCACTTGGCAGTATCTCCCAATCCTACAAAAAGAGTCCTTCAGAATTGCCGTGTAAAAAGCAAAAAGAGTCCAATTGGACTAATAAAACTTGCTCTATTTTTTTTTTCCAAACTGACAAGGAGTGTTCCACTAACTAAAATAAAGTATTTTTTTTCTTTTAAATTAAAGGTGATGTATTTTGAGAGAATGGTCTCTCTCGTAAAGCGGAAAATAAGTATTTAAAAAATAAGAACCTTAGCAGAATTGGAAGAAACTTGAATTATTTGTTTTCTTCAAGGTTTGACACAAGGGAGAAAAAGGGTGGCGATAGGACGCCATAATGTTAATGTTTTGACAAAATTTAATTTCATCAGTGAAGTCCAGAGAACATTTGCGTAATATTCAAACTGAAATTATAGATTATAATGAACCTGGAACATATTAACAAGTGAAATGAGTCATGTTTGAATAGTCTTCTTAAAACAGATTCACCGTCTTACCAGAGATGGTGGAAGTAGCACCATCTCTCAGGGTAAAACAGACAGTCTTCCTAAAATAGACTCGTCATCTTACCAAGGATGGTGGAGGTAGCACCAGTGTCAGTCTCCTAGAGTAAAACGGGTAGACCATGATAATCAGAACACAATCGGAAACCGCGCGCCTTAATTGGCAAACTGAAATTATGTCTATCTCTCTTCCAAACAAAGAGCAACACTCAAAATATTTGTTAGTAGGGAATCCGAAATCTGTATGGAACATAGATACCTCTAAGTTAGTTAATGGGTCAGGTTAGAGCATTCCCAATGGTGTTCTAAATTTTATTGTGTTAAGGTGTGCATTAGGGAAAAAATTGGTCCCATATAAGGACAACATTTTCACATGCAATATAAATTGCACAATTCAATTACTGAAAATATTTAATTGTTATTTTATGTCAAAAAAATTGATTTGGAAAATACTTTCATTCATGCACGTAATTTTTAATTCAGATTATAAGATTTAGCCAATCATGTTGCGTTTTTATCCGAACGCCTGCCTGAGCACAGATCCGACCCGGACCCGGACCCAGACCTGAGATTTTTAATCCGAGTGTCAGTTTTCAATTTGACTTTGATAGCCGAAGGCCAAATCAGTATTCGGCTTCTTCTCCAACCTATTTTGATTCCCTATAGATCGAGGCCATGATCACCACCACCAGTCCTTGCCACCCTTTCACAACGAACTACACCCACAATCAATCTATGGATAACAAGGACTTGGAGAATTCGAGAGGCCCCGCCATGCCCCAGTGCCACCCAACTGCAGGACAACAACTCGTGAATAAAGAGTACCATTTTTTTTTTTTTTTTGGGTGAAGAATAAAGTACCATCACTAGTTTATATGTGTTTCAATGCACGCAGCAGTCTCTACGTGATGTGTTTGTTACTTGGTTGGCTATTAGTCGATTATTTGTGGATAAGTTTGTAGTCAGTGGAACTGTTTGCAGTCTATCATTCTCTATTTGCATGCACATCTCTGACAAGTTTCAACATTATCAATGTCTGTCGGTGTATCACTGTGTTATTCCTGAATTAGATGCACATGGTGGATTTGTGTTTGCAATCTTCTTTTTATTAATTGCTCTTCCTAAAATAAATAAATAAAAGAAATTTTATTCGGGCCAAGTGTTAGCCAGTGCCTTTTCTTTTCTTTTTTTGTATTTTATTTTAACAAAGGCCAATGGCAGTTGGATGACACAAATTCGAACTATTTGTTTTTCGAAATTCCAATTGTTCTTGTTTGGTTTAAAAGGAAACAAACTGAACATAAAACCAACGGTCAGAAACTAAAATTGCTAACAAGTGTCCAGACGGCCGTGACTTCTGTCTCGACAGAGAAGGCCAAAAGAGACCAAACTTCTTCAAGGGTGTTTGATCCGCACTTGCAACTACAAAAGCTGGAGCCGAAATAACCCATGTAAACCCGCCAAATGCACCAAAGAAAACAGAGGCCTGTTAATTTGCAGAATGAATGCACAAAGTGTGTGAACACTGAGGACTAATGCATAATATTCACTTGAGGGAAGGGGTGTATTTATAGACAAGAGACAAAGATTATCAATGCAAATGGGGGAGGCATCTCCTAGGCTGGCTAGAAGTGTATTCCCTGCCATGCCGACTTTGAGCTGTGGCTCAAATGAGCGTAGCCGACAGCATTCTGAGTCAGTTAAAACTTTTTCTAAAATGCCATGCGGTGTACCGAGTACCCCATGACCTCGTGCGGTGTAACAAATTTTATTATACCGTGCGGTGTAGAGGTGTCCCGTATGGTGTTACAAGCTCATTAATCCTGGGCTTTTGGGTTGTGGGAGATCACATTCAAGCTCTTGAAGGTTTTTGTTTCCCTTATTTCATCATCGAAAAATTTAAAGAACCTTAGAGGCCCAGATTGGATGTCTACAGTTTCTCTCTCTCTCTTTGTTTTTTTTTCCCTTTATCTATGTGGTCGTTATGTCAAGAATGAGTCAATGACACAATCAAATAGGATTAGCAATTTCACATTTGAACTATATGGTCCTAGGGGTAGGAATTTCCGACACGACACAAGAATATGATACAAACCCGACACAAAGTGCAGATTAGGGTCGGCCATTTCTGATACGGAACACGAATGTGACATGACACGATAACACAAAAAGCTAAATAGGTCAGTTTAGAGTTAAGAGAATTCTGACACGAACACGACATGACACAACACAACGTGGGGTGGAGATTTATGAAAGGACACGATAACACGACACGAACCCGACATAAAATTAGCGGGTTAGGATCGGCTATTTCTGACATGGAATATGGAAATAACACAACACGATAAGACGAAAAGCTAAATAGGTTGGGTTAGGGTTAAAAGAATTCTGACACAAATACGATATGACACAACTCAAACACGACATGTACGGTGCCCACTCCAAACTGGTCCATGTTCACATTTGCCGTGTTAAAAAAGAAGAAAGAAAAAAGATTCCTTTACAACAGCAGTGCAGAAAGAGTCCATTCCAGTTGTTCTCCCCAATTTCACTTGAATTGCCTTTGTTTTCTTCAATGCTAATATTAGAAATTTCATTACACTATCAAATATTCTACTATTATTTGGTGCAATAGTTGTAGTATTTGTTAAATTTTGTGTATACTTTTGTCCCCCTTTACTGAAATTTCTAATGTTTTTGTCATAAATTTTTACTTTCCAAAAAAATAAGATATTCGCACTGGTTCAAACGATTGAAAATTGGAACACGTGCTCCAATTTTCAATCCGTCCTCCACCAATGTGAAGATCTTATTTTTCGAATCATATTATGCTAAAAGATCATAATTAATTTTTGTCTCTAGAACTATTATAATCGATCAAGTTTTTGCTCTACAGGGTCTCAAATAAAGAGTAGATACTCAATTTTACTCTATCAGAAACAACACTTTCTATTGGCATAACTTGTGAGTCGCACTGCTTCCCTATTATCAAATCAAGTTAACAATGTGCATGTAGAAGCTGAAAAAACCTTCACTAACGCTGTGTTTGGTTCTAAACTTCATGGGTTATTCAGGGAGTGATGGTATAAGTTGAAGGAAAAGGTTCACTGAAAGCTATAATGATTCCTAATTTCTCCACTATTTTGTTTACATTGACAAATCCCTCCAAAAATTAAGCTATGATCTGAACACAGCTTAACACCAAAATCATCAAAAAATAGGACAAAAAAAAAAAAAAAAACAGCTTACTGTTTTCGAAATCCAAATCTGAAACAGATGACCATGCCACATTCTGATTGTATCTCTTGATCCCGAAGGACATATTGCCGGACACAAAGTATAGAAGTAACTCAAGTTAATATTGTTCGCCCTTGATCTTTGGCATGGGTTTGCTACAATTTTTTTTCCTCCCTTCCATAATCTGTTTGACATACCATTCGCCGTATCATAGCTTGCTCAGTATCGATTCTTTCCCTCTGTTCCATAAACCACTTAACAGAAAGACTACATGCAGTACCACATTAAGATAAACACTATTTAGAGTAGCGTAACATATGCTGAATGGTACTTAAACTACAAAATTAGTAAGAGTTAAGACTGGATCTTCACAGCTAGCCATAGCCTTATTAAAGTACATTTATTCTGGAAAGTTGCAAACTTAGACAAACTAAAAATGTGCAAGAAGCAGAACGGGAAATTACAGCGTACTATACTGCGATTTGTCCATAACAAAAAGCAAAAGAAATATGACGCATCACATTGCTGTTGCGTCAAGAAGTATCTTCAATACCGATTACACCTGAGAAACCTAGGACAAGAAAATAGTAATAATTAGATCACACAAATGCTGGATGTAATATGATGAAAAGCGCTAAACCGTTAACTTGACACATAGTTAAGAAGCTGTGGAACATCTGAAGTTAGTTTTCTTGGTACTTCAACAAATAAGTGACTCATGATGCAAGGAAAAGGAATGAACAAATTAAGAAAAAGTTGAATGAATGCCCGATGACGCATTCCTTTCATTTATAACTGCAAATGTCAGCTGTCTTGAACAGAATTCGTATCCTTCTCTTGTAGATATTGTTGGCATAGATAACACCTTCCTATTCCTTTTTTTCAAATATCGTAAATAGTGGCCACCAGTCAAGTAGAATAGTTGTGTTAACCTTACGTACTTAAGCATCTATAGAGAAAAATAAAATCATTGTTAGCCAGACTAGAGAAGAAATGTGATGTTTTCTAGATCTTCTACCTCCACTTACTTAAGTTACAAGAAGAATGTTCTTTGTCTTATGCAAACCAGTGAGAACCTCGTTGATGTCTGGCCGATCTGTTGCTTGTTCTTGTGAACAGGCGATCCCAACTTGAAGTAGTGAAATCAAGCACTCTTGAATTTTGTGACTGCTAGAGAGCTCTGATTCCGAACGCTGCTGATACTTGTGCTCGCCTCCCCCATTTGATTTTGTGGAATCAATGTTTGGTCGAAAATGCTCTCCACTGGTTCAGGCAGGGCTGTCTTAGCAAAGTTGTGGAGAGTCAGACTACCGGTAAACATGCATCGGTCGGTCTCTTCCCAGTCACCATCTCCAACAAAAGGATGCCATAGCTATATACATCTCCGGACGTTGATACCTCATTTCCCATGCCATATTCTACAGTACGTTAGTTAGTAAATAAACTTATGACGATGCTTGGTCAGAAATACATCACAGCATAGTAATGTGCCTTGTGCAGACAAAAATTTAAAGTTATGTCAACAGAAGTGTCATAAGATTCGTAACAATATAAGCTTCTTGTGGTTATATAACTAGAAAGGGTAACAAGAACTCCATCTTAAGAATTCTTTGCAATATACGTTGATTAGAAATGTTGATGGATCAAAATGTTCATAACAAGTCAAAGCTACGGTTCACCAATTTTACTTCAACGGAATGATTTACAGTTTTACACTATAAAGACATTGAAAACTGTCTACTTCCCTAATACTAGTGGGAATAGCATACTTTATATTTAGCATATTGACAATATACTGACTTGATAACAAGCAATGACCATTGGTAAAAACAAAAACTCATTTTCTTCTGTTCTCGCTAACTCTTGCTATGACTACAGCCAAAGGAGACAAACAAAAGCTCCCTATTGCTGTGCTAACACTAACATGCCTATATGTATGTTGGTACATCTTCCCCTATAGGGAAGGGATGAGAACTTTGTGCCATGTATAGAGTGTTGCATTTTTGTTTTAAGTGAAATATTAGAAATTTCCATTGATTCTCAGCTAAGAGCCAAATGATATCGTAAGGAGAAAAACAAAGGAAAAACAACCAGCATTATTAAAGTGATTGACAAACCAGATTAAAACCAAATGTCTATCAGCCCTAAAGAGTGTTGGCAGTGGTTTTGCAAAGGAAAAATGAAAGTCTTAAGATGTATATTTACCTGGAGGAGCATAACCAACAGATCCTCTCAAGCCAATGGAACTTGATTGATTTGCAGAAGACTCATGGGTGGCTGTGGGAAGGAATCTTGCTAAACCAAAATCAGCAACATGTGCAATCATATCATTGTCCAAAAGAACATTGCTCGGCTTCAAATCACAGTGAACTATTGGTTCCCAGCAATGATGGTGAAGATAATCAAGAGCAGAAGCAACATCGATTGCAATATGAAGCCTCTGAAGCAGGTTTAAACTCCTTAGCTCCTCATGTACACCCTCTCCATTTCCAATTGGATGCATCCACTCGTGTAGGCTCCCATTGACCATGAACTCATAAACCAGAGCTTTGAAATCATTACCTTGATAGTCGATACTCGAACATGCTGTGAGAATTCCTACGAGATTTCGATGTTTGATGCTCTTCATGGCTTTACACTCAGCTATGAAACTCTTCGAGGCACCACGGAATTGAAGGTTTAGTACCTTCACTGCAACAACTTTCCCATTTTGATCAAGAATTCCTTTATAAACTGAACCAAAACTACCCACTCCGATTAAGTTGGATAGAGAGAACCCATCAGTAGCTCGAAGCAGACTTTGGTAGGACAATTGCGGAAATGAATTTCCTAAAATTCGGAAGGGGGGCACTTTTGTTGTTTTCCTAGACCAACAAAAATAAAGAACACCCAACATCACAAATAGTCCTAGAAGCCCAAATGATATCGAGAGTATTAGTTTCCCAACTACAGTGAGTCCTTTCCTTCTACCGTTTTTTGACTTGCAACTGTGCAACTGCAATTCAGCTATGCCCCCACAGAGCTTGTTGTTTCCTTCAATAGAAATGATGGTTGCATTCTTAAATACTCCTCTTTCCGGTACTGCGCCTTCAAAATCATTGAATGATAGGTCTAATTTGTTTAGAAAGACGAAGCCATCCAAGTACTCCGGGATTTGCCCAGAGAAATTGTTGTGAGAAAGATTTAATTCTTCCATACCTTTCAAATTAGCCAAGGCTACAGGAAGGTTTCCCCAGAATTTGTTGCCATCAAGGTTTAGGAATCTTAGTGTTACACAGCTACCGAGTGTGCTTGGAATTCTACCGGATAGTGTGTTCTTAGAAGCATGAAATTCTTCTAGATTTTTTAAATTTCCTACTTCTGCCGGAAGTTCACCAGCCAAATTGTTGTGAGATAGATCTAGATAAAACAACGATGGGCTGCTGAAAACTTCTTTGGGTATGATACCGCTAAGGTTATTTTGAGCAAGAGATACTTACTGCAATAGTTGACATTTCCCTAGACTTAAAGGGATGCTGCCTTGGAGACTATTTTGAAACAAAGCAAGTTGGAATGAAGAAGTTGAATTTGAAAAACATGATGGGATCTCCCCATAGAGTTTGTTACCATAGAGTAGCAACACCCGTAGTTTTTGAAGCTTCCCAATATCGACAGGAATGCTACCACTTAAAAGGTTGTCGCTCATGGAAAGAGCCTGCAAATTGATTAAATTCCCTATCCCTGTTGGGATGCTCCCACCTATGATATTGTCATACAAATCTAGTGCAAGAAGATAAGTGGAAAAGTTGCTAATTGATTCAGGCAACACCCCTCCAAAGTTATTGTCTCGCAGAACCAGAAATTGCAACTTGGTAGCATTTGTCAATGAGTTTAGAAAGCTCAAGTCATCCACTTCCCCTGTTCCTAGATGATTATGTGCTAAATATAACACCTCAAGATTACGCAACTTTTCTAAAGGAGGGACTTTTCCCTTAAATCTATTTGCTTTCAGGGTAAGGTAATGTAGTTTGGTGGCATTGGATACAGAAATAGGTATATAACCAGTAAACAAATTGTCACCAAGAACTAGGCGTTGAAGATTAGGAAGTGTGATTCCTAGGTCAGAAGGAAGGCTGCCTCCAATTTGGTTATCTGATACTAGTAAGTATCTCAGAAAAGTGAGGTTAAAGATTTAGAAAGGAAAGGTACCGACCAACTTGTTCGCCTCTAAATTGAGAACTTCCAATTTTTTGCATCCACCAAGAGTATCAGGTATATTCCCAGTAATACTATTGGTATAAGCAGTAAGATTCGTAAGAGAAGATAGATTCCCAAGAGTAGAAGGCAGACCTCCTGTTATGTTGTTTCTGTCAATCAGCAGTCTCTCTAGCTTAGTCAATGAACCGAGCTCTGTAGGAATTATCCCAGTCAGCGTATTGCCAGAGAGTTCAAGGGCAACAAGGTTAGAACAACCAGATATATTGGATGGAATTTCACCGGTAACCGAAATATTGACCACAGTCAATATTTGTAATCTTCGCAAGCGGCCAAGTTCTGGTGGAATTTTATGACTCAAGCTATTGTTACCCAACCATAGTTCCTTGAGAAAGCTCAAGTTTCCAACGTGAGGGGAAATAGACCCAGTGAGCTGCTGGTGTTCAAGCCTCAACACGATGGCCCGATGTTGTCGGTGGCCACATGTCACGCCAGCCCATTGACAAAAGTGGATGGATTCATTCCACAAGTTGAGAGCTCCAAAGGGATCACTGGTTATTGCAGACTTGAATGCAAGCAAGGCTAGACGGTCGCTCTCGTTCCCACCTTGCACAAAGCCGGCTACAAGAGGAGAGCCAGAATAATGCAAACACGACAGAAAAACATGTATGAAAAGGAAGAATGGCTTTAACACTGCCATATCAATGTGGTGAACAGAATGTTAATGCTAAGTTTTTTGCGTGCTGATAACCTTGCTTAAATAGACTGTCGGTGTACTTCTTTAGATTTAAATCCCGGTAATTGAAAAAATGAGTGGGGCCACCTTCCCGTAAAATGACCAATGGGCAATGGCTACTCCATGGTTAAGTCGTTGTTTGGCTTCACCTTCACCTCTTCGTTGAAACCTCTTTCGCTAGGACGACCAAAAAATTTACTACTACTACAAAACGGGTTTGGTTCCTCTGTCCAGATTATCTGTCACACTTCCCTGTGCGACACTTCACATGTTGACAAGTGTCCACCAATTAAACTTTCCTTTAACTCCATTGAAATCACTACGGTTCTTCCTTTAATCCCATTTTGTGCTCGGCGATTCGCTACACAAATTGAGGAAAATAGTGATTTACTTAATCCCAATGGAAATACTATTTTCCTCATTCAAAAAATAAGTACTTCTCTGTTATTCACACAAGCATTCAGGTAATTTCTTCACCGTCACTGCTCATTAGTGATCGATTAGACTTAGTTTTAATTGGCTTTTACTGAGTGGTGACTGACCGATGTCGCAGTTTAGTAGTGGATTTGCATCTAATTCCATTAGGTTTATAATCGGGGCCAGACATATTCAATGGGAAGATGATTATGAGTTGGACTGGCTGAAAATTCTAATGAGCCAAGACTTGGTGACAAACTTGGTGCTGCTCTAGCAGACTAGCACCATAAACACTGCCTGATTAATGGCCTTACGCCCGTCCATTCCGGGTTCCACAAAAATTTAGAAAAATATCCATAAATTTTGAATATTATTTTATGGAACCCTATAAAACTATCAGCTCCAACAGACAGCGGGGAGTATTACTTTTGGACTCATAGGGGCGAATTGAGCAGTTTCGCCCTACGAATCCAAAAGTAATACTTACTGATGTTAGTTGGAGCTGATTTCTATATATGGCCCCATAAAATAATATTCTAAAATTTATGGATATTTTTCTAGATTTTTGTGAGATCTAGAATGGGCCCAAACGCGTTTTTCCTTGCGTGATTCCTTGCAAATCTTCATTGCGATTAGAATTTTTGTTTTAGCTATATATGTGGTCCACGTTCAGAATCCCAAAGTCCATTGATGCCCAGAATATGTTGTATTGTAATTTTCTAACCCCCTTCATACGGGAAAGAAAAAGACAACAACTGACTTTGAGGGTTATGTTTTTGTTTTCTTGTTCACTTGAATTGACTTGTTTTTTTCAACGTATAACACAAGGGAGAAAAAAATCTGGCAATAATAAGTTAATGGGCCCTGTTTGAGCATCCTCAATTCCTTTCTAGAACGCGGACTCGGGGTGCTGTGATGCACCCCCGCACTATGGTCAAGCCGGCTATCCATTTCGGCGATGGACAGCTCGAATTTTCATCCGAACAATGGACGGTTAAGATTTGTAGATACTTGGATTAAATGAAAGCCGTCCGTGCTGAGATGGACGGCCGGATTGGCCGCACTGCAGCCCCTCCCATTCCCTAAATCGCACAATATTTTTTTTGCCAAACTATAACAGATGATATTATAACTCCAACGAAAGATTACATCAAGATGAAAACACGTCTTTAGACAAAAAAACAAGTAACCAAGACGGCGGTGATTCATCCCACAAACTATATCCCAAACAAACTAAACTTTTTCCTGCGGAAACAAGAAACAACCCAACTGGAAGAAACTCAGTTGAGAGAAAGGCTCACGGCAAGAAACCGGATTATTGAGACATAATTCATCTCCTTTCAATTTTGGTGGAAACTTATAAGTCATGCTTTACCTAGTGCATTTTAGTCAACAACTAATCTGCCTCTTTTTTTGGTTGGTAAGATATTATTGTCAAGTTTCAACAGTAGTCAACATGTAAAAACAAGGGAAAAGGAATATCAGAGAAGATGTCGTAATCTCAATTTGTAAAAGTATTACTAATTGTGTATTTTGTCTTACTTAGCTTGGAAAATTGGAGAGGAACGTCGGAAGCTACAAAGAAGTACCCGGCCCCATGCATAACGTGGAAATTCAACAATAATGATATAGGTACCGACGGCCGGGAGGGAAATCGTACCGACCAGCCACGCCAGGCCATCTCCCTCCGCGCCAGGCCATCTCCGGCCACTAGACGGCCGATCCGAGTCGTCCAAAAATTTTAAAATAAAAAACAAAGGGTCTGTGGCGGGAATCAACGGCATCCAAGGTGTGTAGGGTGCTTGATCCGAGCACCCATTTTTCATGTATATATGTATATACCTGTATATACACGAAAAAGGGGTGCTCGGATCAAGCACCCTACACACCTCGGATGCCGTAGATTCCCGCGAGAGGCCCCTCGGTTTTTTTTTTTTTTGAATTTTTGGACGGCTTGGATCGGCCATCTGGTGGCCGGAGACGGCCCACCGGCGGCCGTCGGTACGATTTCTCTACCCTCCCTGTCGGTACATATAGCATCACTCGAAATTCAATACAGAAATATACAAGAGAGTATTTCTCATCTATAATATTGTTTTTTTTATCAGCAAAATTTTTTTTATCAGCAAAATTTTTTTTATTAATCACCGAATTTGAAAATTACAGGACTAAAAGGATAATGGCACCAAAAAATTAAAATTACATAGGTAGCCAAGACTCAAACGCTGGTTAAAGACCAACAAAACCCTAAAACACCTCTAAGCCCGGAAAACCATCCAACCCAACAATCGGAATTCCGAAGCTCTGTAGCCGCCGCTGCCTTGAGGAACGCCGTGAACCTGGCATATGTCGCCGGTCCTGCCACAACAACCTCGCAGCCTCACCTCCTTTGGCCTGCCGCCATGATGGTTCGCCTCCGTTGCACTGCTGCTGCCATGCACCGCCACAATCAGCCGCCTAGCTTCCAAATCTTCACTGCCGCCGCCCTCAACCACCATCAACACCACCTGAAAACCCCCAAATTGCCTGCAATTGCTACCCAAAAAACCCAATCAGCCCTACTGATAACCCATCCTCCTTCGCCGTGAAAACCCCCTGCAACCACCACATGCCTGCTTATACCTTACACTTTTCACTCTGCTTTTCCCCCCCTTTCCCTAACCGTCATTTTGAGGCCGACATCTATGCTATTGGGAGTTTACATTTGACAAACAAGAGAAGCTACAACGAATTAGCATGGAAATCAATTAAAAATGTTGCTTTGAATTCATTGCCTAACTAAGGGTCTGTTTGATAAAACTGAAAATTGAAACTGAATGCTGAAAAATTAAGTACTGATAGTTGAATGCTGAATTTTCTAAGTTGAAGAGTTGTTTGGTAAACATATTAAGTACTGAATTAAAAAATGAGAAAGCCGAACAGGAGGAGAACTCCTAATAAGGCAATGGTCCAAATAAATGATAAAAGACTAGTTACACGTGAAGTGACTGGTCCAGGCCGTCTGTTCGGCCATGAGATGGCCGAACAAAGAGAGAAGTCCTACAAATTGTTAAAGTAAAGGGAACATTCTGGAAGAATCTAGAAACAGCGGTATTTCGAGAAGGAATAAGATCCCAAGAAAGTAAGATCTAGAAAAGATACCCAACGGGAATGGGATGATCGGCTTGTTATGGAAAAGAGTCCTAAAAGGACTAAGGTAATGAATTGATAAGAGAAACGATAATCCTTGATATCCGGGAGTTCCTATATGAGATGGGAATCCTAGGTTAATAGGGATGTTTGGGCAGCAAGCATACACAAATCTATAAATATGAAGTAAACCTAGAGGCAAAAGGTACGCAATACATTGCATTCATGTGTGACTTCCTATTGATATTTAGGGTTTATTATCAATACGAGAAACTAACAAATGCATCGGAGGGCTTTTGCCACGAGAGGCAAAGATGCACTCACTTCTTGTCTGTTTTGCAGATCAGGGGTTCCAACGACGAAATTAGGATTCCGGTCAAGAGGTACGAGGAGCCGTTACAATCTAGTATTGATCAAAGCACTACTTGAATTTGTCCACCTACACTTACGACACTTCCCCAACTATACATTTAAGTTAACTACAAAGAACTATCAATTTGCTTTTCGAATCCTATTAAATACCAGGTAAAAAGTTAAAACCAACAGTCACTCTCTACACAAAAATGAGTACACGCTTACAATATAATCTTAATTTTCATAGGCAAAACATGATTCCAAAACTTATTCCGCTCTGCACTAACCTCTCCACCAAACTTCTTCACTCCAAGAAACTTTGGATTGGAGTCGCGACCGTTCTTTGTGGATCCCATTGTCTTTTTTGTAGCCCATCATCTGAATGTCAAGCTTAATCCTCCTCCTCCTCCTCCTCCTTCGAGAGAGAGAGAGAGAGAGAGATTTTTATTTCTCTAAATGCAAAAGCTGAATATAGGATTTCAGAAAGCATGAGCTCCCTTATTTTTGTCCAAACAATGTAAGTTATTTACGAAGATGCCATTGGTTTGTATGTGAAGGGTGAAGAAATCTGGACCATTAGATTTGTTTGTATGGGTAGATAAAATTTGTGTCAAGGATAAATCTGAACCATTGAGAAAGAATATTCCTAAAGATTATTTTCCCACACCCTCCTGTTTTATAATATAGATTGTGTCAAGGATAAATTTGAACCATTGAGAAAGAATATTTTTTCACACCCTCCTGTTTTATAATATAGACTAGTGTTTGCCCGTGCCTACGCGGCACTACGCACTCCGGTTGGAATTGGGTGCTAGCTAGTGACTAGAACATAGCTAGTGTCTCAAACACTAAATCGATTCATTAGTGTATAGTATGTGATCCTCTTCTTAGTGGCACGAAAGAGAATTACCAGTACTTACGGCACTCCCCCAACTATGCATTTAAGCTAACTACAAAGAACTATCTAGTGCATGCCCGTGAGCACAACTAAATTGAATTACCTTTCTCTGCTTCTAACCAACCGAAAAACGAACTTGACTTTTTCCAACATGATACATCTAATCAATTTCAAGCAAGTGAATTTCATTAACTTATCCATTTAAAGTCAGGAAACTCATAAGGCATCTAAAATTAACACAATTACTACTTAACATGGTTGTCAATAAAATCGGTCGACGTGACATTAGTTGCTCTCAAAGCGGCGGCTGTGAAGGAAGAGGAGAGGGTCGTGGTTAGCTCTGTTGGAGGAGAGGAAACTATAGTGGAGCAGATTGTAAGATACCCTGATGATTCGATAATAGCTAGGAAGTCTCAGATAGAAGCAAAGGAAAAAGGCCTAGATATATTGGTTTTCGTTATGGTATTAGAATACATTATACGGTTATTCTAATCGGAGCATTAAATAGGAATAAGCCACTAGATATTATTATAGCATCGAAAGATCAGTTTTATCGGTACCTAGTTCAAGTAAACAATAGGAATTGCAAGTTGCAACAATGATAGGGAGCAATGACCAGTTTATAAAGTTGAGTTCAGTTCAAGTAAACATTTTAGTTGCACTATATTGGGGTGGGATTTAGGCAAGAAAATTCCCGTGCTTATAGGAATTTTAAATTGGAGATTGCTAAGTGTTTTTCGTCTCCCCGACCAAAATCTATCCCATTGAGAAGTATTTTTCATTACCATTCCAACCAATGTATACATTACGTTCATCAGCATGTCAATACCTAAAAGTGACAACAAAAGGCACAAGGAGAGCATAATACATGGGAACAAATATACCAAATACCAACTATGGTTCGTCTCCAAACAATACATTAAACAATTCGTGAACAACTAACTATGGATCTTCAAACCAATTAAAGTCACGATGTTCAATCGTAAAAGTGGCCATTTTACAAATAGGTGGTGAGTACTCATTTATTTGTATTTCCTTCAAATTCCGAGCAAATAGTATGAAAGAAAGAAAAATCTTCAATCAATTGAAAACTCGAGAACAACCTCAAGGGAACTCATTTACGAAGAGGAGAGAGAAATCGATTTCTTACTTGAGAACCCGACACAAAATCGATGGGCTGAATGGAGTCCAAGAAATCAAGCCTCAACCATGAAGCCTCCCGGTTTCGTCTGAGAGCAACGAAAGTGGTGACAGTGGCGAAATCGATGTTTCACCAAACACCCTGTTAACCACCAAAGAGATTTCTGATCAAATTCGCGAAATCAATGTGAATGTCCTTTAACTGAAAAAAAGAGATAGAAAATAAGAAGCAATTCAAACCTCACAAAAACCATAGCTAGGGCTTCAAAACCTCAACAACGAAGACTCACAGTTTCGTCTAGAGAACAATTCGAGCAGTTAGGGCTCCGATTGAAAACAGAAAGATCGATAAGAGAGGGAGTACGGTGGTGTCGCCGGAGACCGGTGGTCGATAGGTAGTCGTCGCACATCAAGGAGAGTACGGGTTGCTTCGTTGGAGGTCTGAAGGGCGGGGGGGGGGGGGGGGGGGGGGGGCGGGGGGGGTTTGTTGTGGGAATCTCGGACCTATAATTGGGCATAGGTATATCCTACATGTATACACTATCCTACCTCAAAATTTCGTAGTGTGATCTCAGAAAAGGAAATAAAAAAGAAAAAGAACTTCCAGATTGATTACTCCGTACGTGATTTACCTATCTAATTATAGATGTCCATATCCTCATTTCTTCTCCTATCTAATTACTCCGTGATTTAAGGTTTGAATGAAGAAGATTATCGTATCTATTTTTGTCCAAATAATGTAAGTTATTTACTAAGATACCATTGGTTTGTATGTGAGGGGTGGAGAAATCAAGACCATTGGATTTGTTTGTATGGGTAGGTAAAATTTGTGTCAGGAAGAAATCTGAACTATTGAGAAGGAAGGGAGGAATCTCGGACCTATAATTGGGCATAGGTATATCCTACATGTATACACTATCCTACCTCAAAATTTCGTAGTGTGATCTCAGAAAAGGAAATAAAAAAGAAAAGGAACTTCCAGATTGATTACTCCTTACGTGATTTACCTATCTAATTATAGATGTCCATATCCTCATTTTTTCTCCTATCTAATTACTCCGTGATTTAAGGTTTGAATGAAGAAGATTACCGTATCTATTTTTGTCCAAACAATGTAAGTTATTTACTAAGATACCATTGGTTTGTATGTGAAGGGTGGAGAAATCAAGACCATTGGATTTGTTTGTATGGGTAGATGAAGTTTGTGTCAGGAAGAAATCAGACCGTTGAGAAGGAATATTCCTAAACACCCTTGTGTTTTATTAGATAGATTGCACAGCTCCAAACCAAACCAAACCGAGTTTTATGTCTCAATCGTTTGGAGTCGGCTACATGAATCCTTTTATTTTATCAATTACAAAAAATCTTTCATTGTTATTTCCGTAGAAAAATTCGGATCTGGAAAAATAATTTTATTTTATCATCTTTACGTGTACACACGAAGCATGCCTTAGACACTCCTTCCCACAACCCTCTTCCTCCAATACGAAATTGCACTCTTCTTAACAAACACCACTAATACACTAGATACCACACCAATTGAGAATGCTCTAATCATTATCATTACTAAACAACGCCCGCAATTCATATTTGGATAACAAAATTGAATTAGAGAGGTCGAGAGGCCCCAGCCCAATGCAAATCATTTGGCCATGGGGCAACAAAGAACAAGTGAGATCCCAATCCCAAAGCTATTGCTCAAGAAGTGACTTCAACGCCAGCTAAACCTTAGAAACCTTGGACAAGAAAAAGTGATAATTAGATTCCAAAAATGTTGGACGGAATATGATGAGAAGCGTACGTAAAAGACGACACATAGTTAAGAAGCTATTGGACATTTGAAATTAGTATTCTCGAGACATTATCAAATAAGTGACTCATGATGCAATGCAACGGAATAAACGAGGAAAAAATTGAATGAAAGACCCATAACCCATTCCTTTCATTTTAAAAAACAACAAATGGCAGCTGCCTTAAACATAATTCTTCTCCTTCTGCTGTAGTTAATGCTAGCATGATTTGAACAGAGTAAATTGTGACCACATAGGTCTAGTAGAATTGTTGTGTTAGGCCATTTAAGTATGTATGGAGAAAACCAATGGGGAATTGGTAGTTGTTTCCATGGTTTAGGTCTTGTTTGGCTTCTCTTAGAGGATCATCTTTTTCTTGAAAGCTTTTTTGTTAAGACGACCCAAAAATTTACAACAAATAGACACCACATGTGAAAGATCACCGGAGAAGCTATGTTTATGCTATTGTTTTGTGAAGACTCATGAACAAATTTACAATACGAATAAATACTGTTGTGGCCTTAACACTGATGTCACCCTTTTGCAGTGGAGAAAGAAGAGGATCTCTAATTAATTCAACGGGAAGATGATTATGAGTTGGACCGACTGAAAAGTTTAATGAGTCAAGACTCGGATGAGTTCTGCGACTTTAAATGTGAAAACCAAAGTTCACCATTGCCGTCTAAAAGGAGTCCATTCAAATGTGGTTATCCCCAATTCCTTATTGGACTAAGAAAACTTGAATTGCCTTGTTTTCTTCAACGTATAAGACACACAAGGGAGAAAAAAACGGAACGTGCTATCAGCTATGGTGTATTCGTTATGCCTCTTATGGGTTCTGTTAGGCCTCTTGTGATTTTAAGTTATGCTTGTTGAGGTTCCATGTTATAAAAAACACTCGAGGCATAACATGGAACTGCACATGGCATAATACAAAACCACAAGAGGCATAACGGAGATACCATAAGGGTAGACACCAAACCATTTGCCGAGGAAAAAAGGTAGGAATCTATTCTGAGCACCTTTGGTGTGAATTTTTTTGAAGCCGTGTCACAAAAGTGTTTTTCGAAGTTTCCCCCCTTATTGATCTTTTTCTTAACGGTCTTGCTATTGTCAGTCCACTGGGCTGACGATAAGCACACTAGAAAGTAAGGAAAATATGTATTTCTATTTATTTTTTACACCCTTTAATACGAATTCACACACCTACTATTGTCAGTCCATTGGGCCGATTTTAGAATTTTTCTTTTCTTAATTCCTTAAGACCTGTTATGGACGGTTAAAGTTTGCCGGAGAAGTCTATTGAGATTTTTAGAGGTTTGGAGACAGCGATTCCAATCGTTGTGAATGGTGGAGACGCTAAGGATGTGCATTAGATATTTGATAAATTGTTACCACAGGCGCATGTCGGATTTTGACAGTTTTTTTTGAAATTTGTTCAAACAATAAGTGGGAAGCATTTGTGCAAATTTTGTCAAAATTCGACCTGCACCCGGCCTCAAGTCATTATTTAATGGGTTCGGTTGGTGCATCCCCAATGGTCTTCTAAAATAGTATGAGTTAAGATGTGCATTAGGAAGAAAAAGAACAAGTGAATCTATCAATGGCTTCATTTATGCAAAGGCAAATGAAAGTTAAGAAAGTTACAAAAGAGAATTTCAACAAGTGAGACTGCAAGGTTTTAATCTCATTCCTATAATGGATCTCGATATTAATATGTAAAACCTGAGTTGTTGTGGGTCTGGATGGACTTAACTACCATTCGGAAGGAAATAATTGAGGCTTCGGAAACAAAATTGCTAACAAGCGTTGGACGGCTGTGACTTCTGTCCAGACAGAGAACCCCAAAAGCGAGCAAACTTCAAAGGTGTTTGATCCGTGCTTGCAACTAAAAGAACTGGAGCTGAAATAGCCCAAGTAAACCCGCCAAATCACCAGAGAGAACTGGGACCTATTAATTTGCAAAATGAATGGCAAAAGTGTGTTAATACTGACGGATAATAATGCATCTAAAGTAACCACAAAATTCTATGAGCATTTTCGCTCCTCTGCCACTCTGCCTTTGAAATCATGTATCGTGATATTAAAATCTGCACAAATGCTGATGAGATTTCCACAGGCAAGTAAATATAATGAATTAGCAAATCAGTACCTGATTTAACTTGTGCATAAAAATGCTACTGCAAACCGAATCTGACAATTGAACATATGCAAAAATTCAAGTAACATATAAAAATGCCACTTCTACTTGACCAATGGCTTTTCGATGCAGTAAAATCCTTGTGCTTGAGCATTTTCATAACGAATTCACATAGGCCACTCGGAAACTAGTTCGCTGTGTATCCAAAGCAATATTGAAATTTTGCAGACGTGTAGGAGTATATGAACTGTTTCCTCTAACACCAAATTTTGATGGAAAGAAGTACAGAAACAAAAGAAACCATAAAACTTGACAGGGATTCATTTTTCACCACCTCAAGTCCATTTCTGCATTCGCATAGAAGTAAGTAATGTACGCCTTGATCTTTTGCATAGGTTTTAGGGGTTGCTTCAATTTTTTTCTCCCTTCTATGATCTGTTAGACATACCACATTTGCTGTATCACAGCTGTCTTAGTATCCTTTCCCTCTGTTCCATAAACCAACTAAAAAACACTGATTAGAGCAGTATAACAGATGCTGAATGGTCCGAGCAAATTGTGGATATCCATAGCCTAGTTAAACTAAAGAAGTAATAAGAGTGATGACAAGATCATCATAACAGCCATAGCCTTATTAGAGTACATTTATTCGGGAAAGTTGCAAACTCAGACAAACTAAAAATGTTAAAGAAACAGAACCAGAAATTACAGCATAGTATAGTGCGATAAGTCTATGACAAACAGCAGAAACAATTGAAGCCTCACATAGCTAATGCTCAAGAAGTGTCTTCAATGCAAACTACACCTCGGAAACCTAGGACAGGAAATAATGATAATTAGATTCCACTAATGTTGGACGTAATGTGATAAAAGCGTAAAAAAGGACACACAGAGTTAAGAAGCTGTTGGACATTTGAATTTAGTTTTCACTAGAGAAAATGTCGAATAAGTGACTCATGATGCAATGCAACCGGATAAACGAAGAAAAAGTTGAATGAACGACCGATAAAGCATTCCTTTCGTTTATAAATTATAACCGCAAATGTCAGCTGTCTTGAACATAATTCGACCCTTTTGCTGTAGCTAATTCTAGCATAGATAGCAACTTCTTTTCAAACATAGTAAATTGTGACCACCTAGGTCAAGTAGAATAGTTGTGTTAGGCCTTATGTGTTTAAGCATCTACAGTGAAGAAATCTGATGTTTCATTGCAAAATGCATGATTTCTTAAGTGAGTAAGAAAGTGTTGACCTGCCTACTCATTGATCACCGTGGAACTCTTAGATCTTCGACCTCCATGTGCTCCATTTCCAAGAAGAATGTTCTTGATCTTATGCAAATCAATGAGAACCTCATTGATGTCCGGTCGATCTGTTGCTCGTTCCTCTGAACATGCGATTCCAACTTGAAGTAGTGAAATCAAGCACTCGTGAATTTTGTTACTGTTGAGAGAGCTCTGATTCTGAACGCCACTGATACTTGTGCTTGCCTCGCCAATTTGTCCTTGCGGAATCAATGTTGGGTCGAAAATGCTCTCCACTGATTCGGGTGGAGCCATCTTAGCAAATTTGTGGAGTGTCAGACTATCGGTAAACATGCCATCTGTAGGTCTCTTCCCGGTGAACATCTCCAACAAAAGTATGCCGTAGCTATACACATCGCCAGATGTTGAGGCCTCATTTCCCATGCCGTACTCTACAGTATGTGAACCGTAAATTATTAAATAAATTCATGAATACTGTAGAGTCCTGTGTTTTTATTTATTTATTTTTCTTTTAGTGAATTACTTATAATGTGATTATGTGCGCTTATAATTAATAGTGTTATTAGTCACATTTTTTTTTTAGGAATGCATATACACATTTGTAGACATTCACTTTGACAGTGTTCAAATTCTTTGGCCTTTGACCGAGTCCGTTGGGATCTATATGTGTTGTATAGTGGGTGGTGTTAGAAACTTTTGGGACTAATTATTTATTTAAATGGTTAGTTTTGGGGGTCTTTGTGTGAGGACTTATAACCTGGCAGTAGTAAAATAGCATCCTGACACTTGAGGGAGATATAGTGTAATTGCTACACTTACACCCATTTAATACCGGGGATTAACATTTCTTCGTTGATTCCCTTTGGTGCCGCTATTCGCAGCCCGTTATTTTCTCCCGTAGCCTATTATATTTCGGTAAATGGTTGTTGAAAATCATAAATAACATTTCGGTAAATTGCTGTTGAAAACAAGATTATATTTCGGTAACTACATGTCGAAAATATATTCAACTTTCGGTAAACAACTGCCGAACATGCATTTTCAGTAAACATCTGTTGAAAAAAATATAATATTTCAGTAATTGGATGCTGAAAATATATCTCAATTTCGGTAACAACGGGCTATGGAAGTAAATAGAGGGCTGCGAATAGCAGCACCCATTTTTTTTTTTTTCCTTTTCCGGTTCCCGTTCCTCTCTTCTCCCTCTCGAATGTTCTTCTCTCTCCCAACTCCACACCTTCTCTCTACAAATTAAGGGACCAAACCGCATTCCCGTGCAAAACTGAGCCCGAATTCGTAATCCTCACGGTGAGAGCTTCAATTTCGGGCAAAATTGGGTTTTTGTCTCCATTGAGGTAGGATTCTTGCTAATAGCATAGATATGGAAATATATAGTGTAATTGTGCCCCTAATCTGTGAGTTTTAGTGTGTTTCTCTGCGAATGTTGCATATGGGTGTGTATGGTTGGTTGGTAGATGTAGCGTTTTCATGACTGGCTATTTGTTTCATGACAAGCTGGTGTACGTGTGGAACTTCTCTTGATTAGTTAAAGAGAGTAACTGTAATAGAAATTATATTTGTTATTATCTCATGCCTACAATGTGTTCGGTTAAAATGCAAAGGAGAAGATTGAAATTCCTTTTTGAAAATGTGTTTTCCTGTGATGATAGGAATCCATTTGCACTCTCATCTATATTACTTCTTTTAAATGTACGAAAGTGTTAACTACTCTTTCATTTCCACAAATACCCCTTTCAATTGCAAATAATTTCTGCCCCACCCCACACCTCTTCCGAACCGAAACAATGAAACACCCCCAACGAATAGTTCTTTCCAAAACGAATAACTCTTTCCAAGCGATACAAACCAACACCCTTACACCCCAATGGAAACACTACAGACAACAACTACCGCCTCCCCAAGCCTCCCACAAAACCAATCCATTCTCATTCTGGCAGCCCCTTCTCCTCTGACTCCCCTGGCCTCCCAAAAAACCATTCCACCCTCCTTCTGGCACCCCGTTCTCCTGCTTAATTACTCCGGCAGCCTCCAACCAAGAATCAACAACAACAGCGTACCAGACTGACCCCAAGTGCATCCCAACACAAGGCCAAGACAGGTAAGTCATGCATTTAAATTCCACCCTACCTTTGATTGCAAACACTCTCCCCATTCCCCTTTGTCCTCCTCTGTAAACTATAAATACGCATACCAACTGTTTGGCAAAAAACCCCTTCCGTAGACCAGACTCTCCCCTTCCCCCTTCGTCCACCAATTTTGCCGATTCTGGAGACCATAATTATGCACACCAATTGTTTGGCAAATTTAATAAGCCTTCAAAGTACCTTAGTAAAGCAACAAAGAGTTAATGATGTTTCCTAAGCTTTGAAGTTACATTAGGATATACTTGTAGTGACATAAATATCTATCTGTCTATATGATCACCAACACTCCTTAATACTAAGATTTGTTCCTTAATAAGAATTCCAATTGCCAAAATTGGTTTCGAAGTTATCTATCAATCATATGTACTTACTTTTGGACATTGTGCAGAATACCTTAATTGGTTACTTTTAGGCGAAGCATACAATATAATGATGACCCAAAAGAACAGGGAGGGGAATAGGTTTCTTGACTTATTGTTCATTGTTAGTATTCACAGTTTGCTTAGTATGGACTTCGGGTTGGTGTTGTGCTCCGAGCCGTTGGACTGCGCATCCGATAGCTCGGATCTCATCTCGGACTCAGGTAAGTGTGTAGACCAGTAACTTGATAAGTTATGTTACATTTTGCACTTTTTTGTAGTATGGGTAATGATGTTACATTACAACAGTTAACATTGTTGGAAATATGTGAAATTTCCCCATTGAATGACAAGCAATTGGCTTAGTATGCCCATTTTGACTTGTCATCAAATTACGAGCAATTTTCATAACTCATTGAGTCTTTAGGCTCAGGATTCAGGAAACAATATGCTACTTCTAGACATCACAAATTACCACGTGCAATGAACATGTATAACCCTAAGACTTCACCTGAACAGCACAAACACTTGCCAAAAATACCGTTCGGGTTCTGTACTTGCCAAAAATACTGTTCAGTAGAACCCAAAGAGAAGAATATGTCTCCAGAAAATTATTCTGACCTGGACAAAGATAGTTGCGTAAACAAGTAGTTTTCGTAGTACAGTGATTTTATTCATAGTTTTATTGATGTGCAGCTGGATCGGTATACTTGAAAATCCTTGGGGATTATTATTTCAACTTTGGTTGAGTTTCTTTGATTGGAGTGTAAGGGTCATAAGTTTGAGTGAAATTGTCTGACGGTTTTAGATTTGTATGAGCATCCGCAATGCGATAATCAAACCAAACCAAACCGAGCTTTATGTCCCAATCACTTGGGGTCGCAATGCGATAATCAAAACTGAATAATCAAAACTTGTTGGGAATGACTTCGGTGTCCCTAAGTCATTTTGGAAATACCGTAACTTTTGGCATAACAAAACTATTATAAGCATAACCAAACCCATTACAAGCATAGGATTTTGTTATGCTTGTAATGGATTTTAGTTATGCTCATAATTGTGAAGTTATGCCAAAAATTACGGTGTCCCCAAAATGACCGGGGACACCATAGTCCCACATTGTTTATTTTTTGCCCATAATCAAAATTGAATAGGCAAAAATTCAAATCTAGTGGTCAATTTTTTTCTTCTCAATCTAATGGTCTACATTGAATGACATTCCAGTAAAATAAGTGAAAGTGGAGACCGTTTGTTAAAATCCATAAAGTGATCAATATTGTTAAATGCACAACCACATGCCAAAGTAGAGAGTGAGTTTCACCTATCAATAAAACATTTGCTTTATGGAGAGTAAGTTTCACTTTCTCATGATGGTTGTACTTGATTGAAAAGATGTGGGGTTCAATAAATTTGATTATTAGCAAAAGGTTTCTAGTTTTAATTATCCAAATGTTCAAATTTGATGAGTTGCTAAAAGGTTGCTGAGTTTGATTATTACAGTATAATGTGAGTATTTTTTTAAGCATACATTGCTAACTTTAACAACCTTTTTAGTTTTGATTATTATATTGCGGATGCGCGCTCTAGTGTCTTTATGGCAGCGGTTGCCTAGGGAAAACACAATCGGCAAAGATTCGGAAACTTGCGTGGTGTAGGTGGCCTTTTCCTTTGGGTTAGAAGTCGGAAAATGAGACGCGAGTTTGGAACTAAGGCTTTCCGTGTTGGAGTGATTTGATTCGGTTTAGTAATTGAAAAGTAAAGTTGCTTCATCTGTGTTAAGAGGTGTTTTATATATTTGAAGCTCAAAGATATTAAAACTCCTGCTCTTATATATTTCTTCCGTCCTTTTTTAAGTGTCTCACTTCGTAACTTCAACTTATTAAGAAAACATTATCATTACATATTTCACATCAATTTTTACTTCCACTTTCCTTACTTACCCTCTATAGAGATATCATCATTATATTTTTACTCACTAACTTTTTAAAATAGAATTTACTTCTACAGGCAAAATAGAAAATGTACCGATTTTTATCCACTAACTTTACAAAATTGACACTTATTTAGGGACAACCGAAAATGGAACACTAGATTTTAAAAAGGGGACGGAGGGAGTATATTTTTGTTGGAAAGAGGATTTCGAAGCTCTATTTATACTATGGATTTTTAAAGTTTTACCATTATTTCTCATGTGTTTAAAAGAATGTACATATGTGGTGCAATTTACTTGCATTTTCTTATCCTCCCTATTAAGCACGATTCCTATTGAGTTTCGACTCATGTCGTGTAAACTAAACATTTTTCAGGTGGAAATGACTACCCGAAGGCTTGAGAGAGCCTATGTATTTTTCTACAATCACTTTTGAGAGCTTTATGGTCTTCTACATGTGAATGTTCATCTCAATTATGTAAAGCCTTTTAGGCAGGGACTAGAATTTCTTTTTGTATATTGTAAAGTTTGTAAGCCTAGTTAATAAAGCTAATTGGGACCCGTAGTTATTCTGGCATGTAATTAGCCACCATAAACCTTTATTTCCGCACTGGTGATGTAAAAAGTATGTTGGGGTTGATGGATGCAAAATTTTGCACTGGTGATGCAAACCTTAGATTCTTATTAGTATAATTTTGAAATATTGTTTGTAAATTTTGGGGTGCGACAAAGGCGCTTGGTTAAACATATATCAGAGCATGGTAATGTGCCTTGTGCAGACAATAATTTATAGTGATACTTGGTTAAACATATATCAGAGCATGGTAATGTGCCTTGTGCAGACAATAATTTATAGTGATACAACATTTTGCTTCTTGTGGTTATACATTGAATCGAGGTGCACAACTTAAACAATATGATCATAAGAAAATGAACCAGATTAAAACCAGATGTCTATCGGCCCTAAAGAGTTTTGGTAGTGGTTTTGCATAGGAAAAATGAATAGTCTTTAAGAGGTTTATTTACCTGGAGGAGCATAACCAACAGACCCCATCATGCCAATGGAACTTGATTGATTTGCAGAAGACTCATCAGTGGCTTTGAGAAGGAATCTTGCTAAACCAAAATCAGCTACACGCGCAGTCATTTCATTGTCCAAAAGAACATTGCTTGGCTTCAAATCACAATGAACTATTGGTTCCGAGCAATGATGATGAAGATAATCAAGAGCAGAAGCAACATCGATTGCAATATGAAGCCTTTGTAACAGGTTTAAACTCCTTAGCTCCTCACGCACATCTTCATTCCCATTTGGATGCAACCACTCATGTAGGCTCCCATTGACCATGAACTCATAAACTAGAGCTTTGAAATCATTACCTTGATAGTCAATACTCGAACATGCTGTAAGAATCCTTACAAGATTTCGATGTTTGATACTCTTCATGGCTTTACACTCTGCTATGAAACTCTTTGAGGCACCTCGAAATTTAAGGTTTAGAACCTTCACTGCAACAACTTTTCCACTTTGATCAAGAAGTCCTTTATAAACTGAACCAAAACTACCCACTCCAATTAAGTTCAATAGGGAGAACCCATCAGTAACTCGAAGTAGACTTTGATAGGACAATTGTGGGAATGAGTTTCCTAAAATTCGGAATGGGGGTACTTTTGTTGCCTTCCTAGACCAACAAAGATAAAGAACACCCAACATCACAAGTAGTCCTAGAAGCCCAACTGATACCGACAGTATTAATTTCCCAATTAAAGTGAATCCTTTCCTTCTAGAGTTGCAGCTGCGCAGTTGCAATTCAACTATGCCCCCACAGAGCTTGTTGTTTCCTCCAACAGAAATGGTGCTTGCATTCTTAAATACACCTTTTTCTGGTACTGCACCCTCAAAATCATTAAATGACAAGTCTAATTTGTTCAAAAAGATGAAGCCAACCAAGTACTCTGGGATTTGTCCTGAGAAATTGTTATGAGAAAGATTTAACACTTCGACACCTCTCAAATTAGCTAAGGTTGTAGGAAGGTTTCCCCAGAATTTGTTGCCACCAAGGTTTAGTACTCTAAGTGTTACACAGCTACCGAAAGTGCTTGGAATTCTACCGGACAGTGTGTTCTCAGAAGCATCAAATTCTTCTAGATTTTTTAAATTTCCTACTTCTGCTGGAATGTTACCAACCAAATTGTTGTATGACAGATTTAGATACAACAACGATGAGATGCTGATAACTTCTTTGGGTATGATACCACTAAGGTTATTTTGACCAAGAAGTAGTCCCTGTAATTGTTGAAGTTTCCCCAGACTTGAAGGGATGTTGCTTTGGAGATTATTTTGAGACAAAACAAGTAGAATTAAAATAGTTAAATTTGCAAGACATGATGGGATCTCCCCATAGAAATTGTTACCACTGAGTTCCAATAGCTGTAGCTTTTGAAGCTTCCCAATATCAGCAAGAATGTTACCGCTTAAACGGTTGTTCATCATGGTAAGGGCCTCCAAATTGATAAGATTCCCTATCCCGGTTGGGATACTCCCACGTATGTTATTGTCATCTATACCAAGTCCACTTAGATGAGTGGAAAAGTTGCTAATGGATTCGGGTAACACCCCTCCAAAGTTGTTGTCGCCCATAGACAGACCGAGCAACTTGGTAGCATTTGTCAATGAGTCTAGAAAGCTCAAGTCATCCACTTCCCCTGTCCCTAGATGATTATGTTCCAATTGTATCCTCTTAAGATCACGCAGCTTTTCTAAAGGAGGGACTTTTCCTTTTAATCTATTGCCTCCCAGGAAAAGGAATCGTATTTTTGTGGCATTGGATACCGAAGTAGGAATATAACCAGTAAACAAGTTGTAACAAAGAAATAGACGTTGAAGATTAGGAAGAGTGATTCCTAGGTCTGAAGGAAGGCTTCCTTCGATTTGGTTATACCCAACAAAGAGTTCTGTGATAGAGGAGAGATTATAGATCAAGAAAGGCAAGGTACCGACCAACATGTTTTCCCCTAATACGAGATTTTCTAATTTTGTACATCCACCAATAGTATCTGGTATATTCCCAGAAATACTATGGGAATGAACATCAATATCCGTAAGAGAAGATAGATTCCCAAGAGTAGAAGGCAGACCTCCTGTTATGTCGTTTCCGTAAATCAGCAGTATCTCGAGCTTAGTTAAAGAACCGAGCTCCGCTGGAATTTCCCTAGCCAGCCTATTGCGAGAGAGTTCAAGGGCAACAAGGTTAGAGCAACTAGATATATTGGACGGAATATCCCCAGTAATCGAATTATTGAACACACTCAATATTCGCAGTCTCCGCAAGCGACCAAGTTCTGGTGGAATTTCATGACTCAAGCTATTGTTATGCAGCCATAGTTCCTTGAGAAAGCTCAAGTTTCCGATGTGAGGCGAAACAGACCCAATGAGCTCCTGACGTCCAAGCCTCAACACGATGGCCCTATGGTGTCGGCGGCCACATGTGACGCCAACCCATTGACAAAAGTGGATGGATTCATTCCACGAGTTGAGAGCTCCAAAGGGATCACTAGTTATTGCAGCCTTGAATGCAAGCAAGGCTAGACGGTCGGTCTCGTTCCCGCTTCGCACAAAGCTGGCTGCAAGAGGAGAGCCAGAATAATGCAAGGACAACAGAAAAACGACGCGTATGAGAAGGAAGAATGGATTTAACACTGCCATATCAATGTGGTGAATGGAATGTTAATGCTGAATATGCTGCTTGCTGATAACCTTGCTTAAATAGAGGATCGTGTACTGCTTGACTTTTGTAGATTTTAAACCGTAACATAAAAAAGAAAATGGAGTGGGACCAATGTCATCTTTTTCTTGAAACCTTTTTCGTAAACACGATCCAAAAATGTACTACAAATAAACACCACATACTATAAAAGTTCACCAAAGATAAATACGTAATATCTCGATCAGGTTCGTTTACAACCAATAAGAGGACTAGTTTTTCCTATATCATAGGCATGCATTAGGCTATAGAAGCTAGCTATGTTGATTTTATGGACTGGAAGACTGTTGGAAATTTACCCCCATGATGGCAGAATTCAATCGTATAGTTCATTACAGCGGTTTCTAACATTGAAGTCCCGATCGAAGGATTTCAGAAGTCACTCTTTGGTTATATATTGGGCATCCTTTTTTTTTTTTTTTTTGATCAGATATATTGGGCATCCTGATTTCATTCGATTTCACGTTTTTTCCACAATTCCAACAGAAATTCCTGAGTTTATTTTTTGTGAGCAAGAGGCACAAGCTAGTTTGGTTCGCCAAAGTTGCTCATAGTGGTGTTCTGTGGGGTGTGGTTCTAGCTAAATTATCCTAGGAGACAGATGGCAATACAACCTCAACACCCTCGGTAGGTAGCGATTCTGTTTTAAGGAGGCTGTGTATAACAAAGGATTTGATTTGCATTTTTCAAATTAGTTGTTACTAGTGTTTGCCCGTGCCAACAACTCTACGCACCCCAGTTGGAATTGCCCATGTCTACGGCACTTGCTAGTTAGTGGCTCAAACACTAAATCGATTCATTAGTGTGTATTATGTGATCCTCTTCTTAGTGGCATGAAGAAGAATTATCCGTGCTTACGGCACTCCCCCAACTAAATTTTTAAGCTAGCTACAAAGAACATTTCTAACACAAAAAACTACCAACGATGATCCCAATAGAGCATTGCCTTTGCTTTTAGACACCAAAACTCCAAAAAAAAAAAAAAAAAAAACAGAGACAAAAATCCAAAAAAATCCCAATCCCAATAAACTCCAAAAATTTCCAAATACCTTTGCTTCCAGGGAGCTTTCTTTTCCTTCTGTACACGCAGCTCATAGGCTTTCTTCCAAATGGATATGATTTCTTTGTCAGACTCCCTTTGCTGACACCAAAACTTAAAAAAAAACAAAGACAACAAATTCAAAAAAAATCCCAATAAACTCCAAAAAATTCCAAATATATTTGCTTTTTCACGAAGCTTTCTTGGCCTACTCCCACCGTCCATGAAACTCAACAAATTTAAAATATTTCACCGGGTAAGGAACATTCCACGCCGCTTTGTTGGCCCAAATTTGAAAGATTTCGCCGGTGATCATTCGAAACAACGGTGTCGATCAAGAGAGAGAGTGTTGGCCCAGATTTGAAAGATTTCACCGGAGATTCGAAAGAGCGGTGTCGAAAGAGAAAGAGAAACCCAAACGTCAACAAAAGTAGAGGTTTTTTTTTTTTTAAATGCTTCCGACAGAATCTAATTTGGGTAAAACGAACCGATGACATTTTTGTAATATATTTATAAGAGTGTGGGTGTTTTCTTAAGAGAGTTGAAAAACAACATTCCACGCCGCTTTGTTGGCTGGTGATTCGAAACAGCGGTGTCAATCAAGAGAGAGAGTGTTGGTCCAGATTTGAAAGAGCGGTGTCGAGAGAGAGAGAGAAACCCAAACGTCAACAAAAGCAGTTTTAAGAGTGTGGGTGATTTCTTAAGAGAGTTGGAAAACACATATCAGCTCTTTGATCAATTGAATCTTAGTCCTTCTTTCAACTTGGCTAGTGTGGTCCCTACACTCTTGTGTTTTGTTAGGTAGATTGATCATTGTACTATGTAACGCCCCAAGCAGACCACTGATCCAATACCTTGATTTTGATCCACAAGTCACACCATATGGCCCAAAAGCTTAAGTATAAGGTACTAGTAGTAGCCTACAAGGTTTCTTATATGTCTAAGATCATCCATGTAGACTTCCAATGTGGAACAGGGTGTTAAATATTAAGTTTACGTGTTCTCTATTTCAGTTGTATTTCTAATGAAAATTGTTCTCTAAAATTCGCTGATTGTTTTTCTCAACAAAGAGTTTGCGAAGAAATTTACCACATGAATAAATGCTGTAGTGGCCTTGATTATTATTATTTTTGTTTGTCTTGTCTTGTCTTTTTTTTTTTTTTGTTTGTTTGTTTCTGTGTGGTCTTTATGTCAGGAATGAGTCAATGACACAATTGAATAGGACTAGCAATTTCACATTTGAACTATGTGAAACTGCTAGTGAAGTTGGTTGTCTCACCCTCCTTCCACAATTGAGGCCGAGATTCGAGCCCACGTGAGGTGAATTTGGGGTTCAGGACTATAGACAGCCTCTAAAACCTTGTTGACTAACATACTAATACTGCGCTAACCCTCGCTTATGTGGTCCATGTTCAGGACCCCAAAGTCCATTGATGCCTAGAATATGCTTATGTGGTCCATGTTCAGGACCCCAAAGTCCATTGATGCCCCAGAATATGTAGTACTCTTGTAAGTTATAACCACTAATTTTCTAACACCCTTGGGAGGTGAGAGATTTAGTAAAAAACTTGAGTGGCAATATGGATGAAGGCAAAGTTTGACATCAAGGTCTACACCGTTGAGGAGTTCAAGATTTTCTTAGATGGTATCCGCAATCTAAAATTGTAACCCAGTTCTCAGGAGAGTCTCCAACTGTCGGTTGGATGTGTTTGTAAATTTGGGCTCAACCAAGCTTCGGATTGGTTGAATTTCCTCGATGTACCCCTTTCGAGTTTTATAAAATATTCCGTTTGCCGAGCAAAAAAAAAATTTCTAACACCCTTTATACGGGAAGGCAAAAAAAAAAAGACTGACTTTGAGGGTTCTGTTTTTGTTTTTGAATTGACTTGTTTTCTTCAACGTATAACACAAGGGAGAAAATAATACCGAAAACCTATTGTTTCAGTTCCAAAATTTGGATTTAGAAAATACTTTCAATTGCATAATTGTTAATTTAGATTATTAGATTTAATCACGTCGCCTTGCATTTTTATCCGAACGTCTGCCCAAGAGCCGACCTGACCCGTATCCAAAATTTTAATTCAACTACATTTTTCAATCTGTCTTACCAAATTAACTAGCCAAAGGCCAAATCAAGACTTGGCTTCTTCTCCAACCTATTTTGATCCTATAGATCAAGGCCATGATCACCACCACCACTCCTTTATTGTTTGTGTGAAAGAGGGGCATGAGATTATTCTTTGTGTGTGAGAGGCAGATGCTAGTTCGATTCGCCAAAGCTGACCACATTGGTGTTTTGTGAGTTGCGGTTATGGACAAATTATCTTGGGAGTGCAACCTTCGTACCCTTGGTAGGCAGCAAATTTGTTTTAAGGAAACTCCATGAAACACAGAATTCAATTCACATTTTACCATCCGATCCGTAAAACAGGTCCGATCCGGATCGAACCGCCCTATTTGGTCTGGTTTTGCGGTTCTACAGTCAAGTTATGGTTCCAAAAAAATAAGAACCGTTAATTTTGATTCGGTTATTGGTTCTCAATTAATGAACCATGGTTAGAACTGAACCGGACTGTTTAAAACTAAGATAAATATAGAAATACATATGTTTGTGTAATTTAATATAATAATTGAATTTGGTAGGTTAATCTTTTCCTTGCTAAACTTAAATTTTCTTAGAGATAAAATTTCTTTTGTTAGGAAAGCTTTTATTTTCTTTCTTCCTTTTCTATTCCAATAGATTGTCTTCTATTTCTTTAGTTTTATGAGTTTATATTTGTGAATAAGTGTTTGGATGCTTATTGGATAGAACCGAAACCGAACCAAAATCGGACTAGTCTTGCGGTTGAGTTCTGGTTAGGTTCTATGCATATATTAGTTAGATTCTGGTTCTCAATTTTGTAGAACCGTTTGAAATGGTCCGGTTAATGGTATGTTTTCTAGAGAACCGGACGGATTCGGACTGTGTACACCCCTAGTTTTATGTTTATCTCGTATCAATGAAATCTCCTAACATTTTGGCAAAATAAAAAAAGATAAGTGCATTAGGGAAAAAAAGTAAATAAGTTTTTAAGTTACCGGAAGGAAAAAAAAAAATGAAACTATGTCAAACACATTAAAACGTATTTAGTTACAGGAAGGAAAAAAAATTTGAAACTATATATGTCAAACACATTAAAACGTATTGTGTATATATATTTGCGCAAGAAATCTTTGAGAAATTGTGGAGAGAAGAACTTTTAGAGTACTAAAAATGAAGTAAAGAGGACATCTTCGAAAAATTTCGGAGAGAAGATCGAACTATTAAGAGGCTTAATTAGACCATTTAAAATGAACAACCAAAGTTCACTACAATAAAATACTAACATATTTATTACTTCCTCCGTTCCTTTTTAAATGTCCCGTTTCGTAACTCCAACTTATTAAGAAAACACATCATTACACCTTTCACATTAACTTTTACCTCTATTTTCTCTATTTACCCTCTATGAAGACATCATCATTACACTTTTATTCACTAATTTTTCAAAATAGAATCTACTTTTAGGGGCAAAATGAAAAATGTACCAATTCTTATCCACTAACTTTACAAAATGGACACTTATTAAAGGATAACCCAAAATGGGATACTGGACTTTACAAAAGAGACGAAGAGAGCATTTACTATGAAGTCAGCTGGGTCAGGTGACTCAGCTGATCTTACATTGAATCTGCCCTTGGCTTTAACTCTGAGTGGTGACTGATAAAATTCCAATTCCATTAGGTTTTACTTACGTACACTCGGGGACATATTCAATGGGAAGATGATTATGTATGAGTTGGATCGGCTGGAGTTTTTAATGAGTCAAGACTTGGATGGGAGGAGTGCTATGACTGTAAACCCAAGTGCGCGCAGGTCATCGCGTAACAGTAATACTTGGTAAAGTCTGATAAATCGATGTTGATTCACAAGAAAAGAGTACATAAATTGAAGATGAAATTTGGGATAGAACTAAGGGGTTTTTAATTTTTGGCTTTGGCGCGCTAGGAGAGATCATTTACATCATGTGAATTATAAATTACAAACCTCGTGACACTACATCAATGGGAGAATACACGAAATTAGCCAAGCCCAAAATTTTTACCGAATTAACAATAAATAAGCCCATCGTGAGAGCAAAAGCACAAATCTTTTTGAAAAATTATGTGATCGATCGACTAAGGTGCTAGCGCACAAACTTGGTGCTGCTCTAGCTAGCGCCATAAACACTGCCTATTGGTGGACTTAAATTCCACCCCACTTTATCACCAGCAATTCCAAACAATAATGATTCCACACTGATAACACTGTGATCATCAAGCCAACCCATTGACAAAAGTGGATGGCTTCATTCCACGAGTTCAAAGCTCCAAAGGGATCACTGGTTATTGAAGCCTTGAATGCAAGCAAGGCTAGACGGTCGGTCTCGTTCTTGCCTTGTACAATGCCGGCTACAAGAGGAGACCCAGAATAATGCAAGGACAACAGAAAAACGACATGTATCATGTATGGAAAGGAAGAATTGCTTTAACACTGCCATATCCATTCGGTGATTGTAATGTACGTTAATGCTGAATTTGCTTCTTGCTGATAACCTTGCTTAAATAGAGTGATGATGGTGTACTTGCTTGACTTTTGTAGATTTAAAACCGTGTAATTCAAAATTGTAGTCGGGCAACCCTCCAAAAAAAGCAAAGAAAAATGGAGTGGGACCAACGTGCAATGGGTAGTTGTTTCCATGGTTGAGGCCTTGTTTGGCTTCACTGAGAAATCTTTTTCGTTAACACGACAAAAAAAAAATGTACTACAAATAAACACCACAGGTAAAAGTTCACCAAAGATAAAAACGTAACGTCTCAGGTTCGTTTAAAATCAATAAGAGGGCAAATCAGAGGGTGAAGCTATATATGTTGAATTGTTGATGTTATGGACTAGTGAAGACTGTCGTAAATTTGGGAAATCAGAGGGTCAACCAAAAGGTCGTCCCTTGTAGGTTTCATTTGTGCTTGGACCGTGCAGCTTAAAGGGCAGCAGTTTTTGCTCGTTATTAACGGAAGTTCATTGCAACGGTTTCTAATGTGGAAGTCTGTAAGCAATTCAGAGGACACTCTTTGGTTATATATTTGGCATCCCATTTTCATTGGACTTCACGTTTTCCTTGAATTCCAACAGAAATTCCTGAGTTTATTCTTTGTGTGCTGAACTATCATGGGAGACAAGACGACGGTGCAACCTCAACACCTTGGTAGGCGGCGAATCTATTTTAAGGAGACTTGTGTGAAACACTGTGTACTGTTTGCATTTTTCATATTAGTTGTTATGGATCATTGTATTTAATTTATGCGATCTGTATTTCAGTTGTATTTCTAATGAAATTGTTCTATGAAATTTGCCGATTGTATTTTTCTCAACGGTCCTTGCGAAGAAATTTATGGTACGAATAAATACTGTAGTGGCCTTGAAATTTTTTTCTTTTAATTAATTATCTTCGAAAGACATGACCATTCCATTAGGTTTACAATGGGGGACATATTCAATGGGAAGATGATTATGAATTGGATCGGTTCAAATTTGTAATGAGTCAAGACTTGGATGAGAGCTGAAGTGCTATGACTTTGAATGTGTAAACCAAAGTGCAGGTCATCGCATACAGTCAAGTCCGATCAATGTCGATTCACAAGAAGTAAATAAATTGATCGAAGGTCAAATTTGGGATCGAACTCATTTTTTTTTTTTTTCTTTCGATAATAAAGATCATTTACATCATGTACGAACTAAAAATTACAAACCACATGCCACGAAACCAACCCCAACAATTCACCAAAACAAGAAATAAGCCCATCATGAGAGCGAAAGAGCAAATCTTTTTAAAGAATTATGTGACTAAGGTGCTAACGCTTAAACTTGATGCTGCTCTAGCTAGCACCATAAACACCGCCCATTGGGGGACTTAAATTCCACCCCACTATATCACCAGCAATTCCGAACAATCATGATTCCATACTTAGAACGAATGGAAGGGTGTTAAACAATAATGATTCCAAACAGTAATGATTCCCCTGCTCTCCATGTTCTTTTGTCGAGTTCAATAAAACTTTCCTTTTTGCCGAGCCAGAATGCATTGCTATACCAATGGAAAGGTGTTAAAGCGCACACACTTTGTTCTTTAAACCGTAGCAGGTAATGTAACACACAAAAAACTACAAACCGACGCATGCACGTACTAGAATAAAAATTAACTAAGCTTAACACTTCTATGGGCAAAAAAGTCACAATAAAGGTAAAAATAGTAAATCTAACAACTAAACTATAACCATGATCTTCCTCTGGTATAAATAAGAATTACTAGGAAGTTATCCACCAAAGCATGTTTTCCATGTTGGTAACGGAGATTCCATGTCGATAGTTATAGGTTGGAAGTGATATGATGTTAAAGTTTGGGAGGATGTTCATATATAGTTCTATTCATCCGGATAACAAAACCAGCTAGCTGCGTTAACCTTGGTGAAAAAATAGTCCGCTCAATATGAGGTGATGGGAATTTTCAGAAAATCGGTCAGGAGGGGTAAATCGAAGAGACACAAACCAAAAAGCTATTTGTCGATCTGCTACCACTGCAATATCATTGTCTATTTCTTCTGACGGGATCAATAATAGGAATATATAGAATCATTCTAGATGATGCTCAAGCAATATGGGTAATTGATATGACTATAGGAATTGGATACGATGGCGATGAAGGGGAGTGATTATAGTAGAATTGCTCAAATGAAGGAAATCGATGAAGAGCGATACAGAGCCATGTTGGCTGCAGATTAATGGGGGTTTTTTCATATGTTTTGAGGGGGTTAGTTTAGGGTGCTTTAGGCCTCGTTCAGACGACAGAAAAGGATGGGAAAGAATGAAAAAATCAACTTTTCTATAAATTTTGACATGTTCAATTACCAAGATGCATCCTGCAAAAAGGTAGGAATTTGTTTACATAAGAAAATTTTCCCCCTCTCAAAACCACTTCCCTCCTCCCGCCTATATCACCTTTCCCAAACTCTCTCCTTACTCCAAAAGTGAGTTGCCATTTAATTTATCTTTTTCCTAGATAGTTAGCTTCTTGAACGTTTTTCTTTTCGAGAAAGAGCAAGATTTTTTTTCTTAAACGTACTAGTTTTTCATCCCTTAAATTTTTGGCGTAGTTTTGGAGGGTTGCTTCAATTTTTTTCCTCCCTTCTATAATATGTTGAATATACCATTGGCTGTATCACAGCTTGCTCTTTTTCCTTTGTTCCATAAACCACCTAACAGAAAGACTACATGCAGTACCACATTAAGATAACACTGTTTAGAGTAGTGTAACAGATGCTTAACAGCACGAGCACACCACGGAATCCATAGCCTGCTTAAACTACAGAATTCCTTAAATAAGAGTAAAGACAGGATCTTCATAGCAAGCTGTAGACACAGTACAGTTCATTTATTCAGCAAATTTGCAAACTGAGAGAACATCAAAGAAGCAGAATGGGAAATTACAGCACACTATACTACGTTAAGTCTATTACGTCAAGAAGTGTCTTCAATACCAACTACATATCAGAAACCTAGGACAAGAAAAAAAGTAATAATTAGATCACACATATGTTGGACAGAATATGATGCAAAGCATAAAAACAGACACATATAATTAAGAAGCTATAGGACATTTGAAATTAGTTTTCCAGGGACTTGCATCAAATAAGCGACTCATGATGCAAGGCAAGGAATAAACGAAGAAAAAGTTGAAAGAATGACCGATGAAGCATTCGCTTCATTTTATAACATCAAATGTCACCTGTCTTGAATAGAACACATATGTTGGACAGAATATGATGCAAAGCGTAAAAACAGACACATAGTTAAGAAGCAATAGGACATTTGAAATTAGTTTTCCAGGGACTTATATCAAAAAAGTAACTCATGATGCAAGGCAAAGGAATAAAAATGACTAATCGATGAAGCATTCGTTTCATTTTATAACATCAAATGTCAACTGTCTTGAATAGAACTCGTCTCCTTGTGCTCTAGCTAATGCTAGCATAGATTTTTTATCAAGTGTAATACTAGCATAGCTAACACCTATTTTCAAGTAAATGGGCCATACTTCTTAATGGGAATTAAGGGGCAGTTTTTCCAAGTCTAGGTAGAAAAGCGGGGCTTTAGCCTAGGATTGGCACTAGGCATGGCAATTCAACCCACCCCGCCCCGCCTGGAACATGTGATATATAAGAGAAAGGGCTGCAACAATATATAGGAGTTGGGGGTTTTAGCCCAAGATTGGCACTAATTAGCCCTTCACATCTTGGTTACATAATTTTTCGAAATTCTCTATGCTCTCAATCTTAATTCTCGCATTGCTCTGGCGCTCTAAATTCTCGCTCTTGCCGATTTTCATAGTGCAGGATGTGTTTCAAAGACACTTTCAAACTCGCCATTGTGCTCGCCTTCTCCCACCCTCACGTAGATTATTTAACTTAAGTTCACATTCAACGGCTAGAGATGACGCCACATTTATCATCACCTTAATCTGTCTCCCGCCACTTATCTTTCCCGCCTACATCTATCTACACCCTTTTTGTATTTATCAAATTAATTGGAAATTGAAAAAAAAAGAAAAAAGAAGACCAATTGTGACAATCCATGTTAAGTAGAATAGTTGTGTTAGGCATTATGTATTTAAGCATCTACAGCGAAAACAAATGTTAGCGGGACTAGTGAAGAAAATCTGATGGTTTCAAAGCAAAATGTATGATTTTTCTCAAGTGAGTAAGAAAGAGTGGCCCAACGTACCGATGATAACACTGCAGTTTAGATCTTCTACCTCCACGTACTCAACTTCCAAGAAGAATGTTCTTTATCTTATGCAAATTGGTGAGAACCTCGTTGATGCTCGGGCGATCTGTTGCTTGTTCTTGTGAACAGGCGATTCCAACTTTAAGTAGTGAAATCAAGCACTCGTGAATTTTATGACTGCTGAGAGAGCTCTGATTCCGAATGCTACTGATACTTGTGCTTGCCTCCCCCATTTGTCCTTGTGGAATCAATGTTTGGTCGAAAATGCTCTCCACTGGTTCAAGCAGGGTTGTCTTAGCAAAGTTGTGCAGAGTAAGACTACTGGTAAACATGCTATCGGTCGGTCTCTTCCCAGTGACCATCTCCAACAAAAGGATGCCATAGCTATACACATCTCCAGACGTTGATACCGCATTTCCCATGCCATACTCTACAATACATTAATTAGTAAATAAACTTATGACGATGCTTGGTCAAAAATATATCAGAGCATAGTAATGTGCCTTGTGAAAAGATGTGTCATAAGACTCATAACAACATTAGCTTCTTGTGGTTATATAATTCGAAAGGGTAACTAGAAACCATATTAAGGAATTCTTAGTAATATATGTTGAATAAATGTTGATGGCTCTAAATGCTCATAACAAGTCGAAGCTGTTGTTCATGAATTTTACTTAAACTGATTGATTTACCCAATAAAGACATTGAAAACCGTCTATTGCTTGGCAGCCATCAAAGGCCTTCACGAATCCAGTTGGTTGTATAAACTGATTCCAACTTTATATTTAGGGTATTGACAAATGACAATATACTGACTTGATAACAAGCAATGACCACTGCTGAAAAAAGAATTCATTTTCTTCCATTCTCTCTAGCTGTTGCTATGGTTACAGCCAAAGGAGACAAACAAAGCTCCCTATTGCAATGCTAAAACTAAGATGGCTATCTGTTGGTACATCTTGCCATGCGGGGCAGAAATAAGCACACTTTGTGCCATGTATAGTGTTGCATTTTTGTTTTGATCGAGTGACATATTGGAAATTTCCATTGATTCTCAGCTGAGGGTCAAATGACATGGCAAGGAGAAAAACAAAGAAAACACAACGAGCTTTGTAAAGTGATTGATGAACTAGATTAAAACCATATGTCCGTCAGCCTAAATACTATTGGCAGTGGTTTTGCGAAGGAAAATGAGAACTCTAAAGAGGTATATTTACCTGGAGGAGCATAACCAACAGATCCTCTCATGCCAATGGAACTTGATTGATTTGCAGAAGGCTCATGGGAGGTTGTAGGAAGGAATCTTGCTAAACCAAAATCAGCTACACGCGCAGTCATTTCATTGTCCAGAAGAACATTGCTTGGCTTCAAATCACAGTGAACTATTGGTTCCCAACAATGATGGTGAAGATAATCAAGAGCAGAAGCAACATCGATTGCAATATGAAGCCTTTGTAGCAGGTTTAAACTCATTTGCTTCTCGTGCACACCATCTTCATTACCATTTGGATGTAACCACTCGTGTAGGCTCCCATTGACCATGAACTCATAAACCAGAGCTTTGAAATCATTCCCTTGATAGTCAATACTCAAACATGCCGTAAGAATCCTTACAAGATTCCGATGTTTGATGCTCTTCATGGCTTTACACTCGGCTATGAAACTCTTCGAGGCACCAGAGAATTGAAGGTTTAGAACCTTCACTGCAACAACTTTTCCACTTTGATCAAGAATTCCTTTATAAACTGAACCAAAACTACCCACTCCAATTAAGTTGGATAGGGAGAACCCATCAGTAGCTCTATGCAGACTTTGGTAGGACAATTGCATAAATGAGTTTCCCAATATTTGGAATGGGGGTACTTTTGTTGTCTTCCTAGACCAACAAAGATACAGAACACCCAACATCACAAATAGTCCGAGAAGCCCACATGATACCGAGAGTATTAATTTCCCAATTATAGTGAATCCTTTCCTTGTACCCTTTTTAGACTTGCAACTGCGCAGTTGCAATGCAGCTATGCCCCCACAGAGCTTGTTGTTTCCTTCAACAGAAATGGCGGTTGTATTCCTAAATACACCTCTTTCTGGTACAGCACCCTCAAAATCATTAAATGACAAGTCTAATATGTTTAAAAAGATGAAGTCATCCATGTACTCTGGGATTTGTCCTGAGATATTGTTGTGAGAGAGATTTAATTTTTCCACACCTCTCAAATTAGCTAAGGTTGGAGGAAGGTTTCCCCATAATTTGTTGCCACCAAGGTATAGTAATCTTAGTTTTACACAGCTACCTAGTGTGCTTGGAATTCTACCAGATAGTGTGTTCTCAGAAGCAAAAAAGCCTTCAAGATTTTTTAAATATCCTACTTCTACTGGAAGGTTACCAGCCAAATTGTTGTAAGATATATCTAGTCCCAACAACGACGAGATGGTGAAAACTTCTTTGGGTATGTTACCACTAAGGTTATTTTGATCAAGATATAGTAGCTGCAATAATTGACATTTCCCCAGACTTGAAGGGATGCTGCTTTGGAGATTATTTTGAGACAAACCAAGTTCATATAAAGAAGTTAAATTCGCAAGAGATGATGGGATCTCCGCATAGAAATTGTTACCACCGACATCCAATAGCTTTAGCTTTTGAAGCTTCCCAATTTCAGCAGGAAGGTTGCCGCTTAGATGGTTGTTGGACATGGAAAGACCATCCAAATTGATAAGATTCCCTATCCCGGTTGGGATGCTCCCACCTATGTTATTGTCACTAAATATTAGTCCACTAAGATGAGTGGAAAAGTTGCTAATTGATTTAGGCAACACCCCTCCAAAGTTATTCTGGCCCAGAGATATACCCTGCAACTTGGTAGCATTGGTCAGTGAGTTTAGAAAGCTCAAGTCTTCCACTTCCCCTGTTCCTAGATGATTATGATCTAAAATTAATATCTCAACATCACGCAGCTTTTCTATAGGAGGGACTTTTCCTTTAAATCTATTTACTCCCAGGTCGAGGAGATATAGTTTGGTGGCATTGGATACTGAAATAGGTATATAACCAGTAAACAAGTTGATAGCAAGAACTAGGCGCAGAAGATTAGGAAGTGTGATTCCTAGGTCTGTAGGAAGGCTGCCTTCAATTTGGTTACTTGTTACCAGTAAGTGTCTCATAGAAGAGAGATTATAGATTGAGAGAGGAAAGGTACCGACCAACTTGTTCACCCCTAATCTAAGAACTTCTAATTTTTTGCATCCACCAAGAGTATCTGGTATAATCCCACTAATAATATTGAAATAAGCAGCCAGATTTGTAAGAGAAGATAGATTCCCAAGAGTAGAAGGAAGACCTCCTGTTATGTTGTTGCTTCCTATCAGCAGTCTCTCGAGCTTAGTCAAAGAACCGAGCTCCGAAGGAATTTTCCCTGCCAGCTTATTGCCAGAGAGTTCTAGGGCAATAAGGTTAGAGCAACCAGATATACTGGACGGAATTTCGCCTGTAATCGAATTATTGACCACTGTCAATATTTGTAGTCTTCGCAAGCGGCCAAGTTCTGGTGGAATTTCACGACTCAAGCTATTGTTCCGCAGCCATAGTTCCCTGAGAAAGCTCAAGTTTCCGACGTGAGGAGAAACAGATCCAGCGAGCTCCTGATGTTCAAGTCTCAACACGATGGCCCTATGGTGTCGACGTTCACATGTCACGCCAACCCATTGACAAAAGTGAATGGATTCATTCCACGAGTTCAGAGCTCCGAAGGGATCACTTGTTATTGCAGCCTTGAATGCAAGCAAGGCTAGACGGTCGGTCTCGTTCCCGTGTTGGACAAAACTGGCTACTAGAGGAGAGCCAGAATGCAAGGACAATAAAAAAACGACGTGTATGAAAAAGAAGAATGGCTTTAACACTGCCATATCAATGTGGTGAATGGAATGTTAATGCTGAATATGCTGCTTGCTGACAACCTTGCTTAAATAGAGCGATGGTGTACTTTCATGACTTTGGTAGATTTAAAAGCGGGTAATTTAATATTGTAGTGGGTCCAATGGGCAATGGGTAGTTGTTTCCATGGTTTAGGCCTTGTTTCGCTTGACTTAGAGGGCCATCTTTTTCTTGAAATCTTTTTCGTTAGGACGACCCAAAAATTTACTACAAACACACACCACATGCAAAAGTTCACACACAAGATAAAATCGTAAGGTCTCAAGTTTGTTCACCATCAATAAGAGGGCCAGTTATTGCCATATCCCAGGCATTAGGGTAGACTAGAGAAGCTATGTTTGTGTTACGTAGGGATGAGCAAAATAACCATGAATCCAGTCCAAACCGATCCAAACCGAACAGTTTGGTTTGGTTTTTTAATGATGTGGTTAGGTCTCGGTTTAAAAAAAATAGAAACTGTGTTAAATGGTTTGGTTTATGGATTTACGTTAATGGTTTTGGTTCCAAACCGATCCGAACCGTGTGATATATATATATATATAATTTATTTAGATATATATAATTTGTTTAGATATATTTAATAAACTTAAATTCTTTATCTAATACTCTATTCCACCTCCCTATTCTTTTCTTTCACTTCCAATATTAATTTCCTAATTAAACTTCCTATTCCTACAATTTCATTACGCTAAACATACATGGTTTGGGCTTAGTAAAGTAATTTCCTACTTTTTTCTGGGTAACTTATTTTCTAATGTATTCTATTCTTATTTAGTTGGTTGATTTTAGTGAGTTTTGATGATTTTAATATATTAATTTCAATATAACTTTTAGTTTAAGTTATCTATGCAATTTTAAGTACTTAAAGTAGTTTATAGTAATGATATCTCAATTTTAAGCGAACCATGGTTTCAAACCGAAACCAAACCGCCTTTGAATGGTTTGGATTGGTTTGGTTTTATGAATTTTATGGGTTGATTTGATTTTCTAAATTCATAATCCGTAAGTAGTGGTTTGGTTATTGGATTATTATACATGCTCACCCCTAATCATTTACTGTTACGGACTTGCGAAGAAATTTACGCTACCAAGAAATACTGTAGTGGCCTTGGTTATTTATTTATTTATTTTGTTCTTCTTTTTCGGTTTCTTTTGCATGTGGCCGATATGTCAACAATGAGTAAATACCACAATCACTCTCTCTCTAGAGCTTTCAGCCGACTAGGGGTTTTGCAAGGGGGTGGGGGTCACCGCCACCTCCCCCTCCTCTCCTTGATACTGCCACCGTTAGACTCTTCCTTGAAGGATCTCTGCCCTTACCTCCTCCCCCCCCCATCCTTTCATCCATCTCTAGCTGTTCTTCGAGGCGGTGTTATCTTAGATCTGATGGCTAGGTTTTACCCCAGAGGCTACGATCCAGTGCTTTCAGTCCATTCGATTCTATCTCTACTCTGTTTGGTTTGCCTCTGGTTCCTAGCTTCCTTCCCTTTTAAACCCTCCCAATAGGGGCATATCTGGCAAGTTTGGGGTTGACAAAGTGTCCGCCATATAAAAGAGAAGTAAATTGGTAGTTTTATTTACAGTATTTCAGTTTATTGTTTGGTTTTAGTTTCTTCCCTTTTGAGGAATCTCTCTCCCATTTTTGGGAGATTCTCGTTTCTCCAATCTGACGGTTTGTCCTGGTCTGGTTTTCTCAGATTTATTGGGTGATGGTGAAGGCTAGGGTGTGTTCTGAGTTTCGGAGTGGTGCCAAGTGCTTGTTGTGGTCGGCATTTGTTGTGTCATGAGCTGGCTGGCATTTGACTTCTGGTTTGCGAGGTTCTTGAGTCAAAACTTGGAAATCTAGGCCTCATGTTTGGTTATTATATTCTCTTGGGAAGAATAATCATCTTACTTGATGTATTGAGCTCCTTTTTGTCAATGAAAGTTTCTATCATTCTGATAAATATAAAAAGTGCGCCACAATCAAATAGGAGTACCGATTTCACACTTGATCAATCGCGAGGGATCTAGCTAAGTGGCTATGAAACGAAAGGTCACAAGTTGTTCCCCTAAAGATTGCCAATTCGAGTTTTACGACGGTCAAACATTCCAAACCTTGGGGCCATTAGAGGTATTTCCGGTTGATTAACTTTAAGGCCCCGTAATTAATTGAAATACGCTCAAATTGACTGAATATCCAGTTGTTAAAAATATTCACCTTGAACCATCCCCAAAGCCCATTGATGCGCACAATATTATACGGGAAAGTCTTCAATGCACACCCATTCAAGGTGTGTACCATATGTACCTATTGTGTGGTTTATATTGTGCCACCTCATAAAAAATTACTTGTAGGACCTGTCATTCATAACATTTTATTTCGTATCGTAACTTTTATACTAAAAATTCGTAACTTTTCAACAATATGATTCGTAACTTTTTAGCAATAGATTCGTAACATTTTGGGATTCATAACATTTTGATGTGTTTTAATGAGGGTGCATATAATACACACCCAAATAAGGGGTGTGTATTGTAGCACTTCCCATATTATACAGTAGTACTCTGGAAAACTGACTTCTCGACCCCAAATCATTTAATTTCTATGTTGTGCTCCACACTTTCTGTTTTCGCTTTTGGTTTTTTAACATTCTAATGTCTTTCTGAGTTTCTCCCCATTTCCCACCTAACCCATTACCAATTGAACTAATGAAACTTCTTCTTTTTATTTTTTTTGAATTGACTAAAGAAACTTGAATTGCCTTGCTTTCTTCAACGTGTGACACAAGGGAGAAATAAGGGTGGCGATAGGACGCCATAATGTTAATGCTGGACAAAATTTGATTTCGTCGGCGAATATCAGAGAACATTTTGATATATAATATACAAACTGAAATTACAGATGATAACGAACTGAAACGAATTAACAAAGTGAACCGAGTCTTGTATGAATAGTCTCCTTAAAACAGATTTGCCGCCTTACCAAGAATGTTGGAGGTAGCACCGACATTGGTCTCTTATAATAACAACGGCTAGACCAAGATAGTCGGACAACCATCGAAAACCGCCTTGGCAAACTCCCAAACAAAGAACAACACTCAAAATATGTGTCGATGTGTAGGGAATCCGAATTCTATATGGAACATAGATACGGGTTGCGATATACAACCAAACGGTGACCTCTAAGTTGCCCATAATGAATGAAAAGAAAACCACTGGAATGAATTCTCCCAATTAATCTTACATCCTGGGGCTCATAATCAGCTGCATACTTAATAGCAGTGTCCTGATTCGATGTTCCAAACAGGGGCCACCCTTTGAATGCCTTAATTTTCATTCACAGAATTCTGACAAATTCCAACAATTCTCCACATTTGGCACCGAGTACAAAGCACCCATACAGGGGTGATAGAACCTCACAAATGGAAACCCCACCCCCCCCCCCCCCCCCCCCCCCCCACACACACACACACACACACACACACTCTCTCTCTCTCTCTCTCTCTCTCTCTCTCTCTCCTTCTCCTCCCCCATTCACCGCCATTGACAATTTTTTTATGCATCAGCTATTTCAACTCCTGCTTCATCAGTACTCCATCCATTCTAAAATGTTTGTCCGGTCCGCAAAACAACAACTTAAAATTTGTGTGGCCTGTGATCCTTGACTCAAGTTCCTCCTCCGCTGGTTCGCCGATTTCCTAACCTTCTCGCTCTACTTGCACAGTGAAAGCACGACAAAGACCTGGCCGGGGTTACCCGGCAAGGCCCTCCGGCGAGAGGATGAGAATGTGCAGAGAGTAGAGTGGGGAATTAGGGTTTAGGTCTATTGAAGCATGTACCTCACAGGGTTGTGATCCGTCAATATTTATAGAGCTTCCCTAACTTGCTCTCCAAGTACGAACATGTGCCTTGCACGAGCCAAGTGATGTTATCGTGACGTCACTAGATAGATCTGGTAACCGTTTTTATATGAGCTGGCACGTTCCATGTGCGCTCATGTTTATCCTTTGGTGTAACCGTTTCTGCATGTGGAGAGGCATGCGTCACCGTAGTTAGCCGAGCCCATGCTTGGCCGAACCCGACAAGCGACCCATGAGGGGTCAGTGCCGATGGGAGTTTCCGCTCTAAAGGTGGCCGAGCTTGAGACATCATACAGGAGGGCGGCCGAGCTTAAGCATACATCAAGAGGGTAGCCGAGCTTGAACATTCCTAAATGGGGTAGCCGAGCTTGAACATCCCTTAAGCCAAACCCGGGGTAAATATGATGTTTGATAGAAGGGTCTCGGTCTGGAGCCGAGCTCTGGTTTGGGTGCGGTGATAGTCACACATGGACAGTTACGTTCGGCCTACTACAAAATTAGTACATATTTTTTTGAAAAAAAATTCAAAATTTTTAAACAAATCAAAAGATTTCATTGTACATAGTACATAGTAAATTGTTGAAAAAAACTGGATTTTTTCTTGACAAAAGTGTATTATTTTAAAGATCCCCTTTTACAGACCGGGCAAACATTACAAACATTTTGGGACGAGATGAGTAGTTCACAATTTTGTCTCCGGAAAATATGGCCGCTAACTGGTTTTTGTTGACCGTGCTGATTAAAGACTTGAGAGTTAGGGCTGGGCTATCGCGGGGAAGGGGTAAAGGGCATTAGTGAGGGATTTGTCAGAGGAGAGAAAAGGGGACGGAAGAAGCGGAAAACAGTGGTGATGGCTAATGGAGGGTTGGACGAAAATGGAGGGAAGGGGCGGTGATGTTGTCTGGAATAATGAAGGGAAGTGAAATTATTCGGTGTTTCTTTGGATGACAAGGATTGTGTGGCCATTAATAATCTTGGCCATTAGATTTTATAGTTGCCATGTGTCGCTTTATTAATAGGACCTAGGATTGGAGAGGAGCCAAACTTTAAAGAAGCCGCCGCCTCGCATCTCCTCCTTCCACAACACCCCCCCACACCCAGGGTTTTACGCCCCAATGGGTGACGGGAGGGGAGGAATTTCTTCCCCTCGTGGGGTTTTTTCATCTCTTGATCTTAGATCCTAGAGGTTTTCTCTCCTTCCCCCTTCACCCCCATCCTCCTCACTAAACAACCATCGATCTGTCGCCCCTTCTCCACCTGTTCCACCGTGTAGTCCGACGGCTTGTGGAGGTAGTGCCTTGCAGATCGTGGTCGCCGGAGGTGTCCTCCCCAACCGGAGTAGGAGATCTAGGTTGGTGGATGAAGTCCGCTCCGGTACAGCGGACTCCGTCAGATTTCGTTGCCGGTTTTTCTCTTTTTTGTTCTCTTCTTTGGTGTCCCCTGTGTAGGATTTCTCCCGATTTGTGGGGCTTCTATCACCCCTGTATGGGTGTTTTTGGTTATTTTCTACAATTCTCCGATTGGTTGGAGCGATGAGTTAGTTGGAGTAAGGTGTATTCTTTGGGCTGAGTCCTCTCTAGTTTGGTTTCTTGATCCCTAATTAAGGGATGGCATTTCCTCTTGATGTATTGGTTCTTGGATCTATAATATCATTTGTTATCGTTTTGGCAAAAAAAAAAATATAGAAGCCCCACAAATGGGAACAAATCCCACACAGGAGACACCAAAGAAGAGAACCAAAAAAAGAAGAAGAGAAAATTCGGTAACGAAACCGGACAGGTTTACAGCTTGACTAGTGAACGTGATGTCTTGAACTGGTCTGCTGTAGATGTAAACTGAGACAATAGACTACTACCCACAGGAACTTCTCACAACGCAATTCATTTCTTACTATTGTGTTTGTTTCAGCAATGAACACCCTCTGTAAGCATTTTCTTATGAATTTTATCTTTCTAAATTCTTGTAGAAGCGGCCTCACTAAATACTCACATAGGTGACTTATTAAGGGTATCCTGCTATAATCCACTTCATACTCAAAATATAATATTCGTTCGGTTCTGACCAATTATACGGTTGAAATATTCGAATTTGGAAAATAATTTCACTTTATCACCTATACACACACAAGGCATGTCTTAGACACTCCAGCCACAACCAATTCCAACCCTTTGTGCTATTTGAGATTTGCCTGCTCATTAACTCTAAGATCCGATCATTAGTCGAGGTGTAAGCAAGTTGGCCTGGACATCCGATTATCAAAATAAAAAAATTCACATTTGAACCATGTTCAAGACCCCAAAGTCCATTGATGAGCACAATCACAAATTTTCCACCCCCTTTTTATTTTTTAAAATAATTTCCCATTGTGCACTACACTATCTGTGCTGTCCTTCACAATTGGCCAGCAAAAAGAGTCCATTCCATTGCGGTTCTCCCCAATTCCCTATTGGAATAACGAAACTTTAATTGCCTTGTTTTCTTCAACGTACTAACACAAGGGAGGAAAAAAAAATGGCAATTATTATTTATTGTTTCCTCAATGGTCTTCTAAATTCAAGATGTGCATTATTAGGAAGAAGAAAAAAAAAAAAGAAGGTCCCCATTTTGATGCAAGGACCGCAAGTTTCACGCGCATTAATAAATTGCACAATTCAATTACAGAAAATCTTTCATTGTTATTTCCATAGAAAAATTCGGATTTGGAGAAATACTTTTACATTATCACCTTTACATGTACACACGAAGCGTGCCTTTAGACACTTCTTCCCACAACCCTGTTCCTCCAATACGAAATAGCACTCTTCTTAACAAACACCACAAATACAATTCGAATTGTCCTTGTTTGGTTTAAAACGAAACAAACAGAAGATAAAATCAAACCAAGAGAAGCCACGGGAAGTCACAGCAACAAAGAACAAGTGAGATCCCCAACCCTAATAACGACTGCTAAATTTTTATCCCATTTGTATAATGGATCTCGATATTGATATATACCAAGAGATCTAGCATTTTGATTTTTTACCAAAATAGGTTTTAGCTCCTTTTTTTTTTTCACTAGATAAAAGAGATCATTTTACATCAGATATGAAGCACAGAGTATGAACCCAGAATTCTACATTGATTGTGAGAGTCTACGAGACAATCAAGCTCAATAACTCAACCAATACAAGAAATAAGCCCATTATATGATAGAAAAAAAAAGGGATTTTTTAGGCCGGCCCAAAAAATTAGGCTCGGACCTAATTCAGTCCAGCACAAAATATTCTATACCCCCTTTAGTCCCGGCGCTACATTGTGGACAAAAAAACCCCTCGCGGGTCAAAACAAGCATCCTGGATCCTCTTGCAGGTCAACAATACACCTCGCGGGTCACGTTCCCGAACCCTCTCCATACGGCTAAATAAAACCCTCTCTCTCCCCAACCACCACTACAAGAAAAAGTATGTTTAGTGACGAAAAAGTGGCGACAAAATTTAATTTCGTCGCTAAATGAGTATATTTGGCGACAAAAAAATAAATTCGTCACTGTTTTGATAACTTCCTTGACGAAATTATTTTGTCACCAATTATAACTATTTAGCGACGAAAAAGATATTTTTGTCACCAAAGGCTCCTATTTGGCGACGAAATAAAATTTTCGTCTCCAAAAGAGTAAAAAAGGAGACAAAATTATTTTTTGTCGCCAAAGATAACTATTCGGTGACGGAAAAAATATTTTGTCGCCAAATGAACCAATTTGGCGACGAAAAATATTTTCGTCTTCTTTTTACGTTTTTAGTGACGAAAAATTTATCCTTTAGTGACGAAATTTATGAATTACGCTTTGTCAACAAATATATTTCGGACATAACTCTTTACTCAGAACTCCGATTGAGATAATTTAAATTGGGTTTGAACAATAACATAAAGAGCTACGACTTTCATGTATATTAAAATTGCTAATTTTAATGTTTAATTGTTCAAAATGCCGTTCAAAATATATTTTAATGTTCAATGTATGTGTTATATATTAGATATTTCAAACATATGCTGAAAAGTTTGTGTGGTGTAGTTGGTTAAAACTTGCGTGCAAAACTTAGAAGATTCGAGTTCGAAACCCTGCAGGAGCAAGAAAGTTAGATTTTTTTCACATATAAGAATGTCTTTCGCGACGAAAAATTTCGTCACCGATGGGTCACCTTTGACGAACTAAAGGGAATAATTGTGACGAAATTTTTTGTCATAAAAAAAGCACAATAGGTGATGAAGAAAATTTCGTCACCAAGTCATTTTTCTATGACAAAATTTTTCGTCACCAAAAGACACTATAGGTGACGAAAAATAGATTTCGTCACCAGGTAGGAATCCTCGACAACCTTTAGTTGACAAATTTTTTTTCGTCACCTATATTATTTGTGACGAAAAACATACAATTTGCGACGATTTTCATTCGTCACCCAATGCAATTTTTCTTGTAGTGCACTACAGAACCACCCTAACTCTACCGCTACAGAACCCTAACTCTTTTGCTCAACAGCGCTTTCTCTCTCGCTCGCTCTCTCTCTCTCTCTCTCTCTCGTGCAATCGATCAGGCAACAACAATTCAATATGGCAAAAAAAGGTATGTACATTAAAGAATATCGAAAATCTATGTGAAATTTCTATGCGAACTGTAAAATATGTATATGAGAACCCTAACTCTCATAAACGTGTTGCGTCTATGTGAAGTATGTGTTTTCGAGTTATGTGAACTGTGTGTAGGGTTCTATGTGAACTGTTCTTGATCAGCTCCTTCAAGGAGGAGACTGGCCAGTTATCCTGCGGCGAAGAGGTCAGGATAATGAGCACTTTCGATGGTTTCGCTTTAGGTTTTTCTTTTTCGAGTTTTTAATATGAGAAATGTGTATTATACATGACATCTGTCTATGAGAACTGTGTATTTTTCTACTGGAACATTGTATTTTCCTATGAGAACTGTTTATTTTTCTATGAGAACTGTGTACTATACTTACAATATTTGAACTGTGTATTCTGTTCCGAAAGAATACATTTTTAAAAAGTTACACGTCATCATACTTATCCATGAGAACTGTGTATTTTCTGCGATAACTGTTTATCAGAACAGTGTATTTTTCTATGAGAATTGTGTATTATACATGAGATTTGTCTATGAGAATTGTGTATTTTCTACTGGAACATTGTATTTTTCTATGAGAACTGTTTATTTTTCTATGAAAACTGTGTATTATACGTGAGATTTGTCTATGAGAATTCTGTATTTTGTACTGGAATATTGTATTTTTCTATGAGAACTGTGTATTTTTATATGAGAACTGTGTATTATACATGACATCTGTCTATGAGAACTGTGTATTTTTCTACAGAAACATTGTTTTTTCTATGAGAACTGTTTATTTTTCTATGAGAACTGTGTACTATACCTATGATGAGCCAATGTAAAAACTCTATCTCAATTTTGTTCATATATTTAACAGGGCACAAGAAGACTTACACATAAGATTTGAAAACTTCTTACGAGATCAGACCAAGAACACTAACAATGGAGGAGGCAGGAGTCATTACAAGATCGAAAACTCAACATGACAGGCCAGCAACCTCCTTAGTTAGCCAATCATCACAGTACCCTTCGCAAACTCGAGGAAAGAAACAACAAAGACCAAAACAGGAAAAGGTCGCCAAGAAACGCCAAAGGCTTACCCAACAATCTGAATCTGAACCAGACTCTCCAATCCAGACCCAAAAGCAAACCCAACGAAAGAAACATCAGAGCCTAAAATAGAAAAAGAAGGCCATGAAACAAGAATCAGAATCAGAATCACAACCAGACTCCCCAACCCAGACCCAAAAGCAATGCACATTCAGGTCCAATGTAATAGGAACAGTGGGGCTATTGTCAAAACTGAACTTGAACAATGCCCACTTGGAGCTCTTGAAACAAACACCGTTTTGGATGCTGATTGATGCCATTAGGAAAGGTAAGTTAGAGGAAAAAGCTTGCATGAAGCACGATAAAACCATCTTGAGTATCATTCAGAACTATGATACCAATGACAACAAGTTCCTCATTGGTGGTAAGAAGGTTGCCATAACAAGGAATGACATCAAGCTAATTTTTGGAATAGCTTGTGGGAACAAACAAATAGGAGATTTGAACAAGAAGAAAAGAGATGTTGCATTTGCAAAAAAAATGGGGATCCAGGAGGGAAGAATTGGTAGTAAAAAGATGAAAGACATGATCAATGAAACATTGCAAAAAAAAGAGGAATCCATAACAGAAGAAGACATCCAAGATGTAGTCCGCCTTGTATGCATGTTCATTTGCCTGACGCTGTTCTTCTCCACATCAGGAGTCACCATTGCATGGACATATGTGCATTGCATGGAGAAAATAGAAGAAATAAAAGACTACGACTGGGCACAATCCATTGCAGAAACATTGAATACATCAATGCACAAGTTCCATGACAAACCAAGAGATGCAACAGGATGTGTGGTGGCATTGATGGTAACTTAAATCTACTTTGCTATGAGAAGTATTTTTGGGTATTCTAATAATTTTCTTTTATTCTAATAATTTCCTTTTACCTGTTTTTGCAGTACTGGATTTGTGAACACACGGATTTGATTGCACGACCAAAAAATGAAGCAATTCCAAGACTACTAAACTGGAACACCTCAGACCTGAAAAAAAGAATTAATGATTTTAAAGATTTGAGCAATCTCAACATTACGGTATATACACTAATCAAATTGCTTAACTTAGACACGAAAATACACACTTCTCATAGAAAATTACACACTTCTCATAGAAAAATACACACTTCTTATAGCAAAAACACAGTTCTCATAGAAAATTACACACTTTTCATAGAAAATTACACACTTCTCATGCAAAAAAATACATTTCTCATACACAGTGCTCATAGAAAAGTACACGGTTATTATATGAAAAACACAATTCTCATACAGAAAAATACACACTTCTCATACACAGTTCTCAATAAAAATACACACTTTTGATTGTGAGTTCACATCTTTCAGGTATATGAGGAAGAACTTTAAGAAACATGTCAAGAGGCTCAAGTCTACAGCATGCCACACCCAGAAGTTGTAGATGACAATGACAGGGGAACTATATCACAGATGATGCAGCATACACAATCTCCTCAAAGTCCGGCACTACGACTTGATGAGATACACTTAACTGAAAAATAGCAAACATCTCCTCTTGTGTCAACATCATCTCCTGAGAAACAACAAGCAATGTTCTCACAATCACAATCAGGCGAGACTATGGTTCCAAGTACCTACCAACCTCTGGACTCCATTAATTTCAGTCAGGGCCTAATTAAAGAGCACAACTAGATGGGTAAATTCTGTGACAGCTTACTGGAGGACAATGATCAAGTTATCATCAAGGATCTCCAGCAACAAGTCCAATATATTCAGAATCAAAAACAAATACTTGAACAATAAAACCACGGACTTCAAAAAGACAAGGATACAATGAAAAATGAGCTAGAGGAAATGCAAAAAGAACGGGATGCAATGAAAGAAAAGCTGTAGAAGATTGTAACTATGTCCAACACAATGTTGCAGGCCCAAGAACAACACAAGTTCCTGATAGAGAAGACTGCAGTCTTGGAAAAGGAAAGCGATACAATGAAAAATCAGCTATTGGAAATGGAAAAAGAAAGGGATTCACTGGAACAAAAGCTGCAGAAGATGGATACTGTCTCAAACGTTTTGAAAAATGACAGGGATGAAATGGAAAAACAGCTGCTGGAAATGGGAAAAGAAAGGGATGAATTTGAAAAACAGAAACATATGATGCTGCAACAGTTTGAAATTGAGAAGAACAAAATAAAAAAGGCCCTTACGATGCAAATTGAATCCCTAATGACCAAGAAGGCCCAGCTGCAAAAGTATCTGAGCACAATTGAACAAAGGCAAAAGGCTATAATTGTTCAAAAAGATGCAGAAATACGCAGCCTAACCAATAAGCTTTCCCTCACCAGCAAGCTTTCCATCCAACTGCCACATACCAAAGAACCTCAAAAGCATTTACCGGTTCTCGAGACTGATTCCTCTTTGCTCACACAAAGAAGTGAGGAAGCAATACATAACATCACACAAACGTACACTGATCAGAAGATTGAGCAAGTGGTCCATGAAATTACACAACTATATGCTCATGCCGGGAAAAATTCTGAAGGGGACAACAAAGATGATAATGCAAAACAAAGACCACAAAGGCAAGAAATGGATGACAACTATTACTATGGTTCAATCACAAAGGATGGTCGCAAAAAAGAACAAATTGTCCTTGTCGAAAGTGACGAGCCACAATCAGAAATCAAGAAATTTGATGACAAGATTCCTCCCCTAGGAAAAAAGGCAGACATTGTCCTTGCCTTGCTACCTGACGAATGCCAAGAAACAATCAGAAAATTTTGGAAACTCGAGGAGGGATGATAAAAATGCTAAACCCAACAATTTACTGTCTTTAAATTATTTCAGATTGGCTAATGTTATGTATATCATGCAGTACGCACATATGGGATTATGAATTAGATGACTTGCGCATATATCAAGAAGATGTGAGGTTTCTGTTATGTGATCAAGAATTAACAGGCCAGGTAACACAATAAAAAAAGAGGCAACTCTCTTTCTGTATTTTAAGAGAAGTGTATATGAGATCTGTGTTTTTGTATGAGAACTGTGTTTTTTCTATCAGAACTTTGTTTTTTCTATCAGAACTGTACGTGATAAACAAATACTTTTTACATTCTGATACAGCCAATAGATGCCTACGTCCACTTGCTGACTACAACACTACAACCACCAACATCTGGACCATCCTTTTCATTGGGAATAGAAGATTTCCAACAAGATATGCCGTTTGTCTTCAACAGCTTTTCATCAGTAAGAAAAGGAAGCACTCTCTCACAATTCATACAGCATACACTCACAGTTAAGAGGTTGCCTAATTATCTTCTTTCCAAACAGACCTTCCTTGGAGGTGATCAAAACTCAGCTAACAGAGCACTTGATGTCGTCCGCTCAAAAGTTTTGAACACCAGAACAATCCTTATCCCAATATATGGTTCAAACTATTATACTTTGCTTGAGCTAGGCACCATTGACCAAGAATGGAGGTTCTACAACTCCATCCACAGACAAGGGAGAAGAGATAAATACTGTAAAGCAACTGCCAATCTGGTAACATAATCCCTCCTTATTCTAAGAAAAATATATGAACTCTTTCAACTGTGTATTGTAGTCTATGTGAACAAACTATGTGAAATGTGTATCATTAATGTATCCATGATCATATTATGTAACAGAGAAAGAATGTCACGAACTACATCAACCAACAATGCAAGAAGAAGATTAAAATCTCTGCAAAGCTCGTGGACGATGCACCACAACAAGCACCAGGCTCGTAAGTATCCTTCAACTACCAAAACTCGTCACTGCATCTTATATAAGCCCCTAACATTAGTCTTGTATTCACAGGGTTGATTGTGCAGTTGTTGTTGCCTACATCATTCGCCAAAAACTAATGAAAAAACCAATTCAAAGCAACCTCACAAAGCAACAATGCCTTCAAATGAGAGCTGATATTGTGCAAGCATTTGTCAGTGATCTGAAAAGATCATGGACTCCAGAGATCTATCATAATAGGATGGAAAATCTCAGACTGCAAAAATATTATGACGACCAGGAGCTTCTTGAAGAGAAGAAAAAAAAGGCATAGATTCAACTTCCTCATCAAAAGTTCGTAGTGGTGTTGTTCATCAGTTCAATAGTGGTTAATGAGTTGTTTAGTTTACTGGTAAATGAAGATATACAATCTCAAACTGCAAAAATAGTTTTGGAAGTGAAAGTAGTGCAGATGGGTAATGACATGGTGGAGGTGATGTTCATGACTTGTATAGTGGTTAATGCGTACTGTTCAGTTTAGTGGTTAATGAAAATATACAATCATCTTTCTCTGAACTCTATTTTTCATTGTTCAAAGTTTGCAGTTCGCATTGGAGGAAAAAAACAGTTCTCATACACACTTCTCATACAAAAAATTGCAGTTCGCATAGAAAAAATATAGTTATCATACACACTTCTAATAGGAAAATTCAGAAACCTAACATAGCAGAAACCTCATTAACCACTGCAAAAATATTAGTTTCGGATGTGGACTAGTTTTGGATGTGAAAGTAGTGCACATTGGTAATGACGTGGTGGAGGTGTTGTTCATGACATGTATATTGGTTAATGAGTTGTTTAATTTAGTGGTTAATCAAGATATATAATCTTTCTCTAAACTCCATTTTTCATTGTTCACAGTTTCCAGTTCGCATAGAGAAAAAACACAATTCTCATAGAAAAATTTGCAGTTCCCATAGAAAAAACATACTTCTCATACACAGTTCTCATAGGAAATTTCACAATTTTCATAGAAAATAACCAATTCTCATAAAAAATTTAAAGGGTATTTTTGTAAATTACATCTTCAACGTGAAATCCTATTTTATATGGCCTATAAAATATCCCTCTTCCTCTTCCATTTCTTCATTTCCCACCCTCAACACAACTACAACAAAAAAATTCTAAAAAATGGCAGAAGACTTGGTAAGACTCATCAAAAATGCCGTAGATGCATCACTCAGAGAGACCAGTGAAAAACTTGATGAAACCCAAGCCCGATTCTTCGAAAACCAGGACAACATCAACCTTCTCAAGAAAAAAGTACAGATCTTCAAAGATTGGAAACTTGCCAAAGATTTGGCAAAGGAAGCGGAAGCAGAAGAAGTAACTACTAGCAGAAACATGCGACCAAGAAGACAACCACCAACTACCTAGGGATCTAATTTTTCAGTTTGGCTGTTCTATGTTTTTTTTTATTTTTTTCTTTCTTTCTTGGTAGATCTCTTGTTTAAATCTGGTACTTTCTTCTTCTCCTTGTATTTGGATCTATCAATTCCATCTAGGATGTTTGAAATGTGTACTTTCTTCTATCGTCAGGTGTATTCAACGATGTATGTCTTATAAATCTGGATGTATTTCTTTGTTTATTATATTTCTAATTGCCAAAAATACTTAAACAAAAAAAAACAGTCACAATTAATTAATAATCTCGAATATATTCTATTTTTTGTTTTATTTATTATTATTATTATTTATTATTTTTCAAACAAAGATCTCTATATTTTGTTTTTGTTTTTTATACCCAAAATCGTTGCACTTTAAATCATTCACCACGTGTATCACTACCACCTTCTCACTCCATTAAATACCTGAAAGGTTAAACACCGCACACGGCTTTTCATTTCCAGAGAGAGAGAGAGAACAAATCTCTGACGCAAACGACAATGACAGCCTCAAATCAGAACGCTCCGGACGACACACCACCAAACCAAGCTCCGAAAATCTCAACCATGGAGGATGCTGTGAAGAAGATCATTGAGGAGTATGTGGCTCCTCTCAAAGCTGAAGTGGAACGACTGCATCGCCAGCACAGGATACAAAGCATCGATCTTCTCCGCCTTAGGTTAGACATCCAGGCATTGATGGACGCTCACAGAGCAGGAGGGAACAAGGAGGAGGAGGACGAGGAAGAGGAAGATGCACAGTAGAAGTTAGGGTTTGGTGCCTCAACTACTTTTTGAAAAATTAGGGTTTCTAGTTGGGGTTCATCAACATTTTGGGGATTTTTGCTACTTTTTGGCTCATTCCTCAAATGATTAAGGAATCTAACTCCGATGAAAATTAGGGTTTGTAGTTGCTTTAAACCACTGATGCTGTAATTAGTGCTATCTGACTGTGATGATAATTAGGGTCTTCTGAATGTTAAGCTGGATTTCATCTATGTTAACAATCCTTTGCTATTTGTTAGTATGGTTTGGTGTATGTCAATTTGATGCATATTGTGTTAGAATTTAACATATCATCGAAAATACACACTTCTCATAGCGGGAAAAAACACTTCTCATGAAAAAATACACACTTCTCATAGAAAAAAACACATTTCTCATGGAAAAATACACACTTCTCATAGAAAAAAACACACTTCTCATAGAAAAATAAACACTTGTCATACAAAGTTCTCATATAGTAAAAATACAGTTTTGATACACATTTCACATAGAAAATACACACCTTTCATAGAAAAAATAAAGTTTTCATAGAGTTATACACATAGGTTGCTTAGATACTTCACATAATTCAAAGTGCTAGAACAAAACACAAAATTAGTAACAAAAACACACAAATTTTCTTATTCTCAACAATTATTTCATGAATCAAATCCAATAACATTATTTTTTGGTACAAAAGATAGTATAACATTGTTTTTTATACAACTCAATCGTTAAAACCTAAAAACCAGGCCTCAAATCCTCCTTACAAGTAAGTTTGTTATGGTTTCCCATCTTCCCACACCTACCACACTTCATTTCTCTAACCTTCTCCCCATTCGAACGAATCCTCTTCTTCTTAGGCCGCCCTGGAGGCTTTTTTGACAATGGTGGCAGAATACTAGTACAACAATCAACCACATCACCTTTCAACAATGACGCAACTGGGTAAATTGGTTTTGAATACACCTGATGATAACTCTCAACATGAAAAAAATGCTCTACATACAAGTTCAAATCCTTACCACTATATTTGATAGCATAGATAGCGTGGCAACAAGGGAATCCATTCAGCTGCCACCAACAACAACTGCATGTACGCCTCCCAATATCAACACATACAGACGGATCCGTGTCAACTTCAAATATATCAGCACTTGAAGGAATCACTTTCCATGTTTTAACTAAATCATAAAACTTCTCCAACCAAGACTCCCCATAAGGACAAATCACCTGATCTCATTTACTTGCCATTTCTCTCCTCAAACACATTGATTTCATCATCTTCTTCCTTATACGATCAACCATATCAACCACGGGCAATTCACGCTCTTTCAATATCCATGAGTTAAAGCACTCAGCTAGACTAGAGGACATTGCTCCATAACGTTATCCCGGAAAAAAAACATTTGCCCAGCGCTCATTAGGCAACTCCGACAGAAAATGAACAACAGCTGCACCATCGTGTTTCAGCAAACTACCCATATGCTGATTAAACTTTGCCACAATGGGAGCATAAGCACATTTTGAAAACACTCTGATCAAACTCTCTTTATACTTGACATTTGTGGACGTCAAAGCAGTACGCAAGTTACCCTTCAAATGATAGAGACAGTAAGCATGAAAGCTTGAAGGAAACACCTTGCAATACCCTCTTTTATTCCTCTGTGACGGTCAGATATAAAAACAAAAACCCTTCTCTCTTCATCCAAAATACCATGCAACTTCTCCATAAACCAAAGCCAATTATCATTATTCTTAGAATCAACCACACCAAAGCACAATGGAAATAGACCTGAGAAGGAAAAAATAATTCAGTTACCAGTTCATACATATGGCAAAATCAGTTATCACACTTCAGGAACCAGTTCTCATAATTTTAAAAACAGTTCTCATATTTCTCATAGTGCATTATAGCCTATGTGAACTGTATGTTATATTCATATGAGAATTGTATATGTAATCTATTTCATACCTGCATTACCATCTTTAGCTCAATCACACCTCAAGCATCCTATATGACTATAAGAAACCAGTTCTCATAGTTCAGACACCAGTTCTCATAGTTCTGAAAACAGTTCTCATATTTCTCATACTGCATTGTAGCCTATGTGAAATGTGTGTAAATAGTCATATGAGAATTGTATATGTGATCTATTTCATACTTGTATTACCATCTTTAGCTGAAGCAGATATCAGGCATCCCATATGCCTTGCCTTCAAGAACGTTGCGTCAACGGATAAAACAGGCCTGCAGTGCTTAAATCCTTGTACACATGCATCAAACGCTACAAACAACCTCAAAAAACGATTTGTGGTTTGATCCCACTCAGCATCAAAAACACTTCTAGGATCCGAATTCAGAACAACATTACGATACCATTGAAGTTGATTAAAAGAATCTGACAGCTAACCAAGCACGATTATATGATACATCCACCCCATAATACTCCTTCAAATCATCAACAACATCAACAGGACATTTCTTTGACTTGTCTCGAACATCATCCTTTATCAATTGACTAATCAGAGATGAATTAGCATGATAGTTCTTTGTCGTACGCCCAGCAACACCACAACAATGAACATTATAATACCTTTTGATGTAAAAGCAACCACTGACCTTGTCAAGTCTAGCATGGATATTCCACTTGCAAGATTTTACCTTACAAACTGCAGTCACTCTCTCTGTTTCATTCTTTACAAAGTCAAACTCAAAAGAATGAACAATTGAATATTTCCGCAATGCATCACGAAAACCTTCCGAACCCCCAACAAACAACTGACCAACACTTTTAATGAGCTCTTTCCACGCATCGGACAATCTTGGCCGATGCTGATGCGAGCAAAACATAGCTCCCAAATCATCCTCTTTACCTACATATTCCATTGATTCCAACCGACAGCCGACTAACCCTTGCCCACTGAAACAAATGCCCTTACTAGTGCTAACACCACCACTATCGAAAACCCCACTAGTATTAGCACCAACATCAACACCACACCTACTAATACCACTATCAAAACCACGACTATCTACTACTGTAACTTCAATGCAATTCAATCCAATACTATCAGCTACAACAAACATCACTTCCAAATCTTCATCATTATATAACATGGTACTAGGATGATCATGTATAGCATAAAAGAGTTGCACTCAAATCACTAAACTTGCCACACAATATCTTCATAAAATCTCTAATTCTCGACGACCGAGACTACTTTATTCCAACACACAATCCATTGTATTTACAAAACAAAATCAACGATTTCTCTGTTTCCCTAACAAAAAAACAAACAATTCATACAAAGGAAAACGACACAATTCTCATAAACCAACACAGTTCTCCTATAAAAAACACAGTTCTCATATAAAATAAACACAGTTCTCATTTAAAAAACATAATTCGCATAAACACTTCTCATGCAAAAAACACAAAAAGACAGTTCACATCAAAATCTAACAAACAAACACAATGATAGTTCAAGCTAGGCCTCAATCTAACAACAAAAATGATATTTAAATAATAAAAATATGAAAATAATCACATAAGCAGTAAAAAAAAATCAAAATCTAACAACATAAATGACAATTAAACAGTTCTCGTGCAAAATACACAAGACGACAATTCACATCAAATTCATATGAGAACTATAGTTCAGAAACCAGTTCTCATAGTACAGAAACCAGTTCTCATAGCTCAGACACCAGTTCTCATAGTTCAAAAACCAGCTCTCATAATTCAGAAACCAGCTCTCAAAGTTCAGAAACCAGTTCTCATAGTTCAGAAAACAGTTCTCATAGTTCAGAAACCAGTCATCATAGTTCAGACACCAGCTCTCGTAATTCAGAAACCAATTCTCATAGATCTAAAAACAGTTCTCATATATCAAAACAATCACATAAACACTGATAAAAAACAAATCTACCAACAAAAACGACATTAAAATACCTCATCTGCTCAACTCCATCAACCTGCATCTCCTCACGCATCACAAAGCTACAACGAATCACAAAGCAACATACATCACTACTAAATGAAAAGTACATCAACTGAATAACTAATCAAATCTAACAACATACTCAAAAATACCTCAACAGATCAATTGAATCTCAATCCAACGCAATTCCTCCTCTCAATCGAACATCAATCGCTCAAGCTAGACATCAATCGTTATCTCTATCGCGATCTCTCCCTAGATCTCGATATCTCTCTCTCTCTCTCTCTCTCTCTCTCTCTCTTCTCTCTCCGCCAATATTCTTTTGAAAACAAGCCTATATATAGTAAACCCGGAAAAGGGCAAAAACGTCTATCACCCAACATACCCGAGCCCTTCAGCTTCGGAAAAATATTTCAGGGTTGGGATCATACCGAGGCTAGAAAGGAGGACCGGCCTCTAATTATCTATAGAAACAAAGAAAGAAAGGAAAAACCCTCTCTAAGGGAAGAAATCCACATGCAGGTGAGGAGATTCGAACTCCTGATCTCTTAGTGAGATGCAAGAGTCCTGGTCAACTGAAGTAGCCCCAGTTGATTAGGTTTTAGCTCCTTAACACCCTAAAAAATGTGAAACCCGAGTTGTTGTGGGTCCGGATGGACTTAATTAACTACCGTTCGGCCAGAAATAACTTAGGATCCAACCAAAATTGCGAACAAACATCCGGACGACCGTGACTTCTGTCCAGACAGAGAACACCATTAGTAATGGGCTTATTAATAATCAGAAGCCACGAGCATTAAGGACTGAAAAGTACTCAATTAGTAATCAGAAGCCAAGAGCATTAAGGACTCAAAAAGTATATGTGCATAGCTTGCCTATTTTCACTCCTCTGCCACTCTACCTTTGAAATCATGTATTGTGATCTTATAATCAGCACAAGTGCTGATGAGATTCCTCATAGGGAAGTGAGTATACAGAACTAGCAAATCAGTACCTAGCTTATTGAACTAGTGTAAAAAAATGGAACTGCTAACCAAATTCCCACAATTGAACAAGTGTAAAAATTGAAGTAGCACATTGAAATGCTTGCTTGTACAGGACCAACAACTTCTCGATACAGCAAAAACCTTGTGCTTAAGCATTTGCGTGCGGTGTAGTGGTGTAAAGCAGTGGTGTATAATAGCATTTTCATAACAAATTCACCTAGGCACTCGGAAACAGGTTCACTGTGTATCCAAAGCAATATTGACATTTGCCCGTTCTAGAAGTACATGATTCGTCGGTACTTGATCCTATCCTTATGCGGCCACGTTTTTCTTTCCTCTAACACCAAATTTTGATGGAAGAAAGTGCCGAAACCAAAGTAAACCATCAAACTTGACAGGGACCCTTTGTCATTTTTCACCACCTCAAGTCAATCTCTCTTCAGGATGAAACTTCTTTTGCATTCAGGTCATATGAATCGAATAAAATAGCGTATCTGTCCACAATTTGACACTTTTCATAATATTGGCCTTGATCTTTGGCATCGTTTCTGGGGGTTACAAAATGGCTTTGGAACCTATGTCCAGATTATTTGTCACACTTCCCTGTCCGACACTTCACGTGTTGACTAGTGTCCACCAATTAAACTTAACTCCACTGAAATCACTACGGTTCTTCCTTTAATCCCATTTTTGTGCTTGGCGATTTGCTACACAAATTGAAGAAAATAGTGATTTACCTAATCCCAATGGAAATACTATTTTCCTTATTAAAAAAAAAGTACTCCTCTGTTATTCACACAAGCATTGAGCTAATTTCTTCACCGTCTCTCATTAGTGATCAATTAGACTTAGTTTTAATTGGCTTTTACTCTGAGTGGTGACTGATGTTGCAGTTTAGTAGTGGATTTGCATCTAATTCCATTAGGTTTACTTACAGTCGGGGACATATTCAATGGGAAGATAATTGTGAGTTGGACTGGCTGAAAATTCTAATGAGTCAAGAGAGACTTGGTGACAAACTTGGTGCTGCTCTAGCAGACTAGCACCATAAACACTGCCTTGGCCTTACGCCCGCCTCACTGGAAATTCCAAACAATAATGATTCCACACTTTGCACGCTTCAACCATGATCTTCCGCTGGTATAGAAGATCGGATGTGAATCACAAGGAAGTGATCCAACAAAGCATGTTTTCCATGTCTCAAGTACCATGCGAGAAATAGGTCGCAACAGAGATTTCCCATACCTTATCTTTGAACCTTTCTCACAATTCTCAAAATGAGTCATAGAAAACTTCAGGGGGATCCGGACGACGTGACCAAGAAAAACTCGTCTGGTTCAAAACAGTGCCGATCAAAGTTGACCTTGCATACATTACCATTCTCACATGGATTGCAAGTATAAAAAATCTGTAGTTCTTCAGTCTTATTGCCAAAAGATAATTTCATCATGCCATTCCCACAAGGAATGAGAGTGCATTTGAAGTAGCAAGGAATGGACGGCCTTAGATGACAGGAATTTGAGTATTTGGATTTGGCACAGGTGGTGTGTGTCAAAGACAATAAAATCAACGAGAGTAAAATTTTCCCCCTTTGAACCAACATATCCTCCACTATTCCCCTATGTCTTTTTATTGAGCGCTCAGCTAGTTGAAGTGTTATCGAAGTTGACTTAAGCTCACCTAGTTCTAACTGCTCATAAACTGAATAAGGCGCAACGAATTGTACGTTCTCTCTCAAGGTTACTTTCCTCCAGGAGGATATGAGATTTTTAGCACACTAAAGAGAGAATATATGGTGCTCATTAAGGCTCAAAACGACGAAACAACACTTAGATAGGGAGCGGAGTTGGTGATGCATGCCGTGCTTGTCATATGTCGTTTCCCATGCTGTGCACTACACTTTTTGTTTTTATCCGAACCTCTGCCTGAGCGCCGACCCGGACTCGAGATTTTTTAATTGAAGTACATTTTTCAATTTGTCGTACCTTAATAGCCGAAGGCCCAAATCGGTATTTGGCTTCTTCTCCAACCTAATTTTTTTTTCAATTGAAAGAAAAAGGTCATTTTTACATTAGATATGAAGTACAGAGTACAAATCTGGGACACTGCACCCCTACCGATCAAGTCCATGATCACCACCACCACTCCTTGCCACCTTTTCGCCACACCCATACTCTCTACCCTCCCACAACGAAACAAACTGAATATAAAATCAACGGGCAGAAACAATTTTGCTAACAAGCATCCGGACGGCCGTGACTTCTGTCTCGTCTGAGAATGCCAAAAGAGACCAAACCCACCAAAGAAAACTGAGGCCAGTTAATTTGCGAAATGAATGCACAAATTGTGTGAATACTGATGAATAATGCTTCTAAATTGTAGCCATAAAATATACGCAATAAGTAATTGGAAAAAGTATATTTTCAGTACTCTGCCACTCTGCCTTTGTGGTGTCATGCATTGTGATCTTGTAATTGTGAGGTTATGCCAGAAGTTACGGTGTCTCCAAAAGAGAAGGCGACTATTACAGATATCATCATGACCTCTTTGGCTATTTCAGACATTATTATGGCCAGACATCATCATGGCCACCATATCGTCAAAAAATGCTACTTCTATTGAACCGACGACTTTTCAATACAGTAAAATCCATGTGCTTGAGCATTTTCAAGCTGTGTATAGCTGTGATGTAATTGCATTTTCGTAGCGAATTTACATAGGCCACTCAGAAACTGGTTCACTGTTTTTCCAAAGTGATATTGACATTTGCAGACATGTAGAAGAAGAAGAAAAAAAAAACCGTCAAACATGACAGGGATCCTTGCTCATTTTTCACCACCTCAAGTTTTGCGTTCAGGTCACATGAATCGAATAAATAGCGTGTCTATCCATATTTGCACTTTTCATGAATCTTGTGCCTTTAGCGAAAAGAAAAATGAAGCAGCAAAATATGAACTCTGAATTCTGCAAATAGTAAAAGAAAATATATGTGAAATGACAACGCTGAAAAGCTATGAATCACATGAAATGAAAACGCTATCCTAGATGTTGGAACCAGAATTCGTTTACCACTGGAAATTCGAAACACACCAAAAAGTAAACAAGATTAGAAACTTAGTGGACCAATTTCAGGCGTCCGGAAATTGGCAATCGAGGCTAGTATTTCTATGAATAATACTATATCCTTAAAGCAAATTCGTCCCCCACACTAGTGCTTTTGGGTTTCTTGAACGTTTGCCTCTCAGGATTACCCGATTTTTGAAGAACGGAAGTAGCACTCCAATTTGTTCAACAAGTGAACGCAGACTTGTGTAGTAGTCTCTCAGACTCAATATGTATGCAATGTAAGTGCTCTGTATTTTTCCGGTCATCGAAAAAGAATGCAAGTGATCTAATTTATAGATATGATGAACAGAGCCGAACAAAAGGATGGGAACTCATCGGACAAACCGAAACAGTAAAGTTGTGACTGTTAATGGCAAACAAGTGCCACTTTGAACAACACACCTATTGGGGATCAACTGAAGCAACCATTCCTAAATTCACGTTTTTCCCACTTGGAGGTTATATACCCCTTGAACAGGCACACCTCTTTACCATTATGAATTAACAATTTTGATACAAAATTATTTCCCATAAAAAGAATATATAGCTAATGGGTCAAGCCCAATTTCCTTAGTCACACCTAGGAAATATATTTTCTTTGTTTCCCACATTATAAAATAATAATGCGAGTCCTTCCACACTTCAGACAAAAATCATGTGATTATTTTGGAGTCAATTTTCATTCACTCCCAAATGATTTTAGTTTAAAAATTAAAATTCCATTTTATCCAACACTAGATGCTAACCACCATCAGCTAGCCTTCCCCTCCTACTTTCTGTTAATTGCACTAGGTTTTTGGCAAGCAGTCGCAATGCTTGCCAACTATTGAGTCAATAATGGGTGAAAGCTAAAAGAATAAGATGAAGTAAGATATTGAGTGAAAGGTAACGGTTCCGGATTTCTCCACTTTTTTTTTACCTTGATAAATCCTCGATCCCACAATGATATGATCTAAACACAGCTTAACACCAAAATCATCATTTAAAAAAAAATAGAAAGGAAAAAAAACACGAATATTCCAGATTCTGAGTGTATTTCTTGATCCCGAAGGACATATTGCAGGACACAAAGTATAGAAGTAAGTAATGTAGGCCTTAATCTTTGGCATAGTTTTGGGGGTCGCTTCAATTTTTTTGTCTCTCTTCTCTGATCTGCTAGACATACCATTCGTTGTGTTACAGGTTTCTCAGTATCCTTTTCCTGTGTTCCACAGACCACCTAACAAACATTGATTAGAGTAGTATAAGTTTATAACACATGCTGAATGGTACGAGCAAACCGTGGAATCCATAACCTACTTAAACTACAGAAGTAATAAATTAAAGACAAGACAGGATCATTAATCCAACCATAGCCTTATTAAAGTACACTTATTCGGGAAAGTTGCAAACTCAGACAAACTAAAAACACGTTAAAGAAACAGAACCAGAAATTACAACATAGTATAATGCGGTAAGTCTATGACAAACAACAGAAGCAATTGAAGCCTCACATAGCTAATGCTCAAGAAGTGTCTTCAACGCCCCTCCGAAACCTACAACAGGAATAATGCTGATAATTAGATTCCACAAATGTTGGGCATAATGTGATAAGAGAGTAAAAAATGACACAGATAACATAATTCGTCTTCTTCTGCTGTAGCTAATTCTAGCATAGATAACAACTTCTTTTCAAACATAGTAAATTGTGACCACCTAGGTCAAGTAGAATAGTTTTTTAGGCATTATATATTTTAGCATCTACAGTGAAGAAATCTGACGGTTTCATTGTAAAATGCATGATTTCTTAAGTGAGTAAGAAAGTTTTGCGCGCCCTACCTACTCATTGATCACACTGGAATTCTTAGATCTTCAACCTACATGTGCTCCACTTCCAAGAAGAATGTTTTTGATCTTAAGCAAGTCAGTGAGAACCTCATTGATGTTTGGTCGATTTGTGGATTGTTCTTCTGAACAGGAGATTCCAACTTGAAGTAGTGAAATCAAGCACTTGTGAATTTTGTGACTGCTAAGAGAGCTCTGATTCAAAATGCCACCGATACTTGTGCTTGCCTTGCCAATTTGTCCTTGCAGAATCAATGTTCGGTCGAAAATGCTCTCCACCGATTCGGGTGGAGCCATCTTAGCAAATTTGTGGAGTGTCAGACTATCGATAAACATGCCATCTGTAGGTCTCTTCCCGGTGAACATCTCCAACAAAAGTATGCCATAGCTATACACATCGCCAGATGTTGAGGCCTCATTTCCCATGTCATACTCTATAGTATGTGAACCATAAATTATTAAATAAACTTATGAAAATACTAAAATATCAGAGCATGGTATGTGCCTTGTGCAGACAAGACAATAATTTACAGTGATACAACATTTGCTTCTTGTGGTTATATATTGAATTGAGGTGTTGATGGTCCTAAATCTTCGTAAGAAGTCGAACGAAAATTCTTGAATTTTTTACTTCAACTGATTGATTTACATAGTAAAGAACTTGAAAACTGTCTAATTACCTCATTCAAATGGGAATGGCATAACTCGCTACGCCAAACTCAGCCGATCCCAGTGTATTGACAGTATACCTACTTGATAATGAGAAATGACCATTGCTAAAAAAAGGTCCTATGACTACTGCCAAAGGAGACAAACAAAAACTCCATATTGCTAAGCTAAAACTAAGATGGCTATATATACATTGGTACATCTTCCCATATGGGCCAAAAATAAGCCCTTTGTGCCAAGAAAAATGATGCACATTTTTTTAAGTGGCGTTGGAGATTGCCCTTGATTCTCAGGCATTTTGAGAGCCAAATGATTTTTGTAAGTAGAAAAACAAACAAACAATCAGCTTTGTGGTTTGGAAAAAGAATAATCAAAAGTGCTAAGAGGTATATTTACCTGGAGCGGCATAACCAATAGACCCTCTTATGCCAATGAAACTTGATTGAATTGAAAAAGACTCATGAGTGGATTTGAGAAGGAATCTTGCTAAACCAAAATCAGCTTCACGTGCAATCAATTCATTGTCCAGAAGAACATTGCTCGGCTTCAAGTCACAGTGAACTATGGGATCCCAGCAATGATGGTGAAGATAATCAAGAGCGGAAGGAACATCAATTGCTATAAGAAGCCTTTGTGGGAGGTTTAAACTCCTTTCCTCCTCGTGAACGCCAACTCCATTCCCATTTGGATGCAACCACTCCTCTAGGCTCCCATTGACCATGAACTCATAAACTAGAGCTTTGAAATCATTATCTTGATAGTCAATACTCGAACATGCGGTAAGAATTCCTACAAGATTTCGATGTTTAATGCTCTTCATGGCTTTACACTCGGCTATGAAACTCTTTGAGGCACCACAGAATTGAAGGTTTAGAACTTCACTGCAACAACTTTTCCACTTTGATCGGGAAGTCCTTTATAAACAGAACCAAAACTACCAACTCCAATTAAGTTGGATAGGGAGAACCCATCAGTAGCTCGAAGCAGACTTTGGTAGGACAATTACGGAAATGAGTTTCCTAATACTCAGAATGGGGGTTCTTTTCTAGTCTTCCTAGACCAACAAAGATAAAGAACACCCAACATCACAAGTAGTCCTAGAAGCCCAAATGATACCGAGAGTATTAATTTCCCAATTTGAGTGAATCCTTTCCTTCTACCTTTTTTAGAGTTGCAACTGCGCAGCTGCAATTCAACTATGCCCCCACAGAGCTTGTTGTTTCCTTCAACAGAAATGGCGGTTGAATTCTTAAATACACCTCTTTCCGGTACCTCCCCCTCGAAATCATTGAATGACAGATCTAGTATGTTTAGAAAGATGAAGCCACCCAAGTACTTTGGGATCTGTCCTGAGAAATTGTTATGAGAAAGATTTAATTGGTCCAAACCTCTCAAATTAGCTAAGGTTGCAGGAAGATTTCCCCAGAATTTGTTGCCATCAAGGTATAGGAATCTTAGTGTTACACAGCTACCGAAAGTGCTTGGAATTCCTTCGGACAATGCGTTCTCAGAAGCATAAAATCCTACTAGATTTTTTAAATTTCCTAGTTCTAGTGGAATGTTACCAGCCAAATTGTTGTAAGATAGATTCAGATACAACAACAATGAGATGCTCATAACTTCTTTCGGTATGATACCGCTAAGATTATTTTGATCAAGATAGAGTAGCTGCAGTGATTGACATTTCCCCATACTTGAAGGGATGCTGCTTTGGAGATTATTTTGAGACAAATCAAGTTGGCTTAAAGAAGTTAAATTTGCAAGAGATAATGGAATCTCCCCATAAAAATTGTTACCATGGAGAGCCAAGAAGTGTAGCTTTTGAAGCTTCCCAATTTCAGCAGGGATGTTGCCGCTTAAATTGTTGTTTTTCATGTAAATAATCTCCAAATTAATAAGATTCCCTATCCCGGTTGGGATGCACCCACCTATGTTGTTGCCATACAAAGCTAGTAGCATAAGTTGAGTGGACAGGTTGCTAATCAATTCAGGCAACACCCCGCCAAAGTAATTGTCGCCCAAACTCAGACCGCACAACTTGGTAGCATTTGTCAAAGAGTTCATAAAGCTCAAGTCATACACTTCCCCAGTTCCTAGATTATTATTTTCTAAAAATAATTTCTCAAGATCACGCAGCATGTCTAACTGAGGGACTGTTCCTTTAAATTTATTTTCTGCCAAGTCGAGGTTATTTAGTTTGGTGGCATTGGATACTTAAATAGGTATATAACCAGTAAACAAGTTGAAAGCAAGAACTAGGCGCTGAAGATTAGGAAGAGTGATTCCTAGGTCCGAAGGAAGGCTGCCTACAATTTGGTTATACAGTACTAGTAAGTGTCTCATAGAAGAGAGATTATAGATTGAGAAAGGAAAGGTACCGACCAACTGGTTCGCCCCTAATTTGAGAACTTCCAATTTTTTGCATCCACCCAGTGTATATGGTATATTCCCAGTAATACTATTGGAATAAGCAGTAAGATTCGTAAGAGAAGATAGATTCCCAAGAGTGGAAGGCATACCTCCTGTAATGTTGTTTCTTTGAATAAGCAGTCTCTCGAGCTTAGTCAAAGAACCGAGCTCCGAAGGAATTTTCCCTACCAGCTTATTGCCAAAGAGTTCAAGGGCAACAAGGTTAGAGCAACTAGATATACTGGAGGGAATTTCACCAGTAATCGAATTATTGACCACTGTCAATAGTCGTAGTCTCCGCAAGCGGCCGAGTTCTGGTGGAATTTCACAACTCAAGCTATTGTTACCCAACCACAGTTCCCTGAGAAAGCTCAAATTTCCGACGTGAGGCGAAATAGACCCAGTGAGCCCCTGATGTTCAAGCCTCAACACGATGACTCTCTGGTGTTGGCAGCCACATGTGACGCCGACCCATTGACAAAAATGGATAGATTTATTCCACGAGTTCAGAGCTCCGAAGAGATCACTGGTTATTTCAGCCTTGAACGCAAGCAAGGCCAGACGGTCGGTCTCGTTCCCGCCTTACCCAAAGCCGGCTACAAGAGGAGAGCCAGAATGCAAGGACAACCGAAAAACAACGTGCATGACAAGGAAGAATGGCTTTAACACTGCCATACCCATGTGGTGATTTTGGAATGCTGATTTTGTTGCGTGCTGATAGCCTTGCTTTAATAGAGTGTAGATTTAATTCCCGGGTAATTGAAAAAAGGAGTGGGGCCACCTTCCCGTAAAATGACCAATGGGCAATGGCTATTCCATGGTTAAGGCCTTGTTTGGCTTCACCTTTACCTTTTCCTTGAAACCATTTTCGCTAGGACGACAAAAAAATTTACTACTACAAAACGGCTTTGGATCCTCTGTCCAGATTATCCGTCACACTTTCCTCTCCGACACCTCACGTGCTGACAAGTGTCCACCGATTAAACTTTCCTTTAACTCCGTTGAAATCACTACGTACAGTTCTTCCATTAATCCCATTTTCGTGCTCGGCGATTCACTACACAGATTGAGGAAAATAGTGATTTACTTGATCCCAATGGAAATACTATTTTCCTTATCCAAAAAATACGTACTCCTCTGTTATTCACACAAGCATTCAGCTATTTTCTTCACAGTCACTCATTAGTGATCGATTAGTGACGCAATGGAATTCACAAGCGACTAGTTGCGTACTAATCTAAACGAGTTAAATGTTCAAGTCCATGAATGAGTTCTTGAGTCCACAAGAAGAAAGAGGTAAACTCATAATTTTATTGATAATTGAATTAATTGGCCCTTAGGCCTACACCCTTATTTATTAGGAGTCCTAACAATAAGGCAACTACTTAGAGTAGAGACCAAGCAAAACAATTACTTGGAAACAAAGACCATAATAAAAAGGAAAATATAATTTCCAAGAAAATAACATCTCCAAGAGAATAATAAATCCTACCAAAAGTAGGAAATAGAAAAATAAAAAAGGGCAAAGTCCATTTCCACCCCTTGTGATTTTGGCCATGTGCAGATACACCCCCTGTGGTTTAAAAGTGTGCGCATAACCTCGTGATTTTAAAATTGTGCGGATAGACTTTCTGCCGTCATGTTTTTCATCCATATTAACGGAGGTATATCTCACATGCCTCTAGAATGTAATCTGAGTCGTTCATAATGTATTAAATAAAGAATAGAGTATCTGTAAAAATTCATCTCGATCAAGTATCAATAACCTAGTGATCTAATTTGTTGTAAGTTCAAATTGGAAAATTTAATTTCATAACAAAATTAATTCGACCATGAACTTTTCATTTTTTAATTAACTTGAATTTTGGCATAGATGTAGTACTCGTCAACCTCTACAATATCAACGGTTTGGATTCAATTTTTGGTATACGGGATGGTATGGTTAGATTTAAAAAAGAAGAAGAATCAATGGAGATGATGAGGGTATATCGGTCTTTTAATGTTGTGTCCATTAATATGGATGAAAAACATGACAGCAGGGGGCCTATCCGCACATTTTCAAAACCACAGGAGGTTATGTGCACACTTAATTTTAAACCATAAGACGTACATCCGTACATGGTCCATACCACAGGGGGTCAAAGTTGACTTTGCCCTAACATAAAAAACGTGCAAAACATGCAGCACAAATGTAATTTCTTAATAATATTATTCCTAAATAAAAGTTTCCAAAATATATAAAAATCCTACGATCTTGTCCTAAATCAATTAGACTTAGTTTTAGTTGGCTTTTACTCTGAGTGGTGACTGATGTCGCAGTTTAGTAGTGGATTTGCATTTTTAATTCCATTAGGTTTACTTACAGTCGGGGACATATTCAGTGGGAAAGATGATTGTGAGTTGGACTGGCTGAAAATTCTAATGAGTCAAGAGAGACTTGGTGACAAACTTGGTGCTGCTCTAGCTGACTAGCTAGCACCATAAACACTGCCTGATTAGTGGCCTTACGTACGCCCTCCTCACCGGCAATTCCAAACAATAATGATATTCCACACTTTGCACACTTGGCACACTTCAACCATGCACATAAGGTCTTCCACTGGTATAGAAGATCGAATGTGAATCACGAGGAAGTGATCCACCAAAGCATGTTTTCCATGTCTTAAGTACCATGCGAGCTGAAAATAGGTCGCAATAGAGATTTTCCATACCTTATCTTTGAACCTTTCTGACAATTCTCAAAATGAGTCATAGAAACTTCATAGGGATCCGGACGACATGATCAACCAAGAAAAACTAGACAACAGAGTAAAACTTCCCCCCTTGAACCAACATATCCTCCACTATTCCCCTATGTCTTTTTATTGAGCGATCAGCTAGTTTTAGTATTCCCCCAGGTTACTTTCCTCCAGGATGATATGGGATTTTTATTTAGTTCCACTAAGAGAGAATATATGGTGCTCATTAAGGCTCAAAACCACGAAACAACACTTACAACGAAACAACACTTACATAGGGAGCTGAGTTGGTAATGCTCGCTCTAGCAAGCTTATGCCGGTGCCGTGCCTGACATATGTGCTCAAGCTCGACAGCTAGGGGTTTCACGTTTCGAGAGGCCACCAAATCATTTCCTATGTTGCACTACACTTTTTGTGTTAATATCGACATTCGCTCTGTCTTTCACAATGTCCGTGTAGAAACACTTTCCGAAAAAGGAAAGAAAAGAGTCGTTTACAACTGCAGTACTGCAGAAAGAGTCCATTCCAGTTGTTCTCCCCAATTTCGCTTGAATTGCCTTTGTTTTCTTCAACGTGTATAACACAAGGGAGAAAAAAAGGGTGCCAAATAAATTTCAGGGGCGCTGGACCCAGGAATTTGGAACAGTGGGATCAATAAGTTTGGCTTAGGTTGGATTAATAACGGGCCTAACTTTACCATACGAAATTCAAAGTGGTAAATTAGAAGTCACAAAAGCAGGTAGTTAATAATTTGAAAAAAGGGACTAAAGAACTGCATATATTTACTATCAATCTTGGGGAGAAAAAACTTTCCTGAGAATTAATTTTTACTTGCAAATACACGACCAACTCAAGTTCTTCAATCTAGAATTTTACAATCACAGAAGAAAAATAAAAGCTACCAATAGAAAAAAAAAAATCAATTTTGTCCCAAGTTTATGGAAACCACTTTCAAATTAGAGCCTAGGGTTTAGTTTTACCTAATATTATAGTCATGGCTCAATTGCTTATGGGCCATTATTTTCAAATTTGTTTGCTAAAGAAGATGGAGAGAGGCTGTAGAGTAAGAGATAGAGACCTTGTATCTAAGAGGAAGCAAAAGCTCATTCCATGACCCATAGAGCTTCATTGTTTTTCATATCAGAGAGAGCGACATTTTTTAATGGTTGGAAATGGTGTAATTTCTATTACATACGTGGGGCAACGATAAAATTTGTGGGGCAAGAACCATAAGATTTAGTATCACGTACAAAATCTGTAGGGCAAGAACCACAAGGTATGGAATCTTTGGGGCAAAGTTATCCAAAATACCCAAAACAGTATACATATCCTTGGAAAATTTTGCCACTAAGTGGGGTCAGCTGACCCCGCTTGCCACAATGTAGGTCCACCCATGGTGACAATAGGACGCCCATAAGTTAGTCATCACTAAATTGCACCCACAATACATCTTTGGATAACAATGACTCCTAGAGAGTTCGAGAGGCCCCAATGAAAATCATTTCCCTTGGTCTGCAAATTCCAATTGTCCTTGTTTGGTTTAAAACGAAACAAACTGAATATAAAATCAACGGGCAGAAACAAAATTGCTAACAAGTGTCCGGACGGCCGTGACTTCTGTCTCGACGTAGAACGCAAAAAGAGACCAAATTTTCAAGGGTGTTTAATCCGCACTTGCAACTACAAAAGCTGGAGCCGAAATAGTACAAATCACCAAAGAGAACCGAGGCCAGTTAATTTGCAAAACGAATGCACAAAGTGTGTGAATAGTACTGACGAATAATGCATCTAAAGTAGCCATAATAAGAGTACGCAATAAGTAATTGGAAGCCACGAGCATAAAGGACTCAATAGTTTATGTGCATAGCTTGTCAATTTTCACTACTCTGCCATGCACTCTGCTTTTGAAATCATGCATTGTGATCTTGAAATCTGCACAAATGCTGACGAGATTCCCCACTGGCAAGTAAAAATACAGAATTAGCAAATCATTTGAACATATGCAAAAATTGAGTTCCGACAACTGAACATATGCAAAAATTGAAGTAACATAAAAAAATGCTACTTGTATTGAACCGACGACTTTTCGATACAGTAAAATCCTTTGTGCTTGAGCATTTTCAAGCTGTGTACAGCTGCGACGTAATTGCATTTTCATTACACATTTGCATAGGCCACTCAGAAACTGGTTCACTGTCTATCCAAAGCCGTATTGACATTTGCAAATGCGTAGATTAATAAAAAGCAAAGTGTCAAATGTGACAGGGATCCTTGCACATTTTTCATCACCTCATGTTTTGCGTCCTGGTCATATGAATCAAATAAATAGCGTGTCTATCCATATTTGCACTTTTCATGAAAGTTGTACCTTTAGCGAAAAGAAAAATGAAGCAACAAAAAGTGAACTCTGAATTCTGCGAATAAGTAAAAGAAATCTTTGCTATATAAGCTACCTCATCTGCTATACTAGTTGCTAACCACCATCAGCTTTCCTGTCCTATATTGTTATCACATATTGAATCAATATTGAGTACAAGCTGAAAAAAGCTTCACTACCGCTGTGTTTGGATGTGAAGTTCATGGGTGATTCAGGGGTTGAAAGAATAAGATAAATGAAAAGATTGAGTGGGAGGATAACGGTTCCGGATTTCTCCACTATTTTGTTTACCTTGATAAATCCTTCCTCAATGCTAAGATCTAAATACAGCTTGACACCAAAATCATCAATAAATAAATAAATAAAAAGAAGGAAAAAAAAAAAAACAACTCACTGATGAAGTCTTTCTTGATCCTGAAGAACATATTTCTTGATCCCGAAGGACATATTGCTGGACATGAAGTATCCCAGCTTGGGGATTGCTTCAATTTTTTTCTCCCTTCTATGATCTGTACATACCATTCGCAGTATCACAGCTATCTTAGTATCCTTAATTCCCTCTGTTCCATTAACCACCTAACAAACACAGATTAGAGTAGTATAACACATGCTTAATGGTACGAGCAAACTGTGGAATCCATAGCCTACTTAAACTACAGAAGTAATAAGAGTTTAGACAGGATCATCATACCAACCATAGCCTTATTAAAGTACATTTATTCGGGAAAGTTGCAAACTCAGACAAACTAAAAACGTTAAAGAAACAGAACCGGAAATTACAGCATAGTATACTGCAATAAGTCTATGACAAATAGCAGAAGCAATTGAAGCATCACATAGCTGTTGGTCAAGAAGTGTCTTCCCCGCCAACTACATCTTAGAAACCTAGGACAGGAAAAAGTGAAATTTAGATTCCACAAATATTGGACGGAATATGATTGACAGCATAAAACAGGACACATAGTTAAGCAGCTATTGAAATTAGTTTTCTCGAGACATTATCAAATAAGTGACTCATGATGCAAGGCAACCGAATAAATGAAGAAAAAGTTGAATGAAAGACCGATAAAGCATTCCTTTCGTTTATAACCGCAAATGTCAGCCGTCTTGAACATAATTCATCTCCTTCTGCTGTAGCTAATGCTAGCAAAGATAACACCTTTTTTTCAAACATATATAGTTAATTGTGACCACCTAGGTCAAGTAGAATAGTTGTATTTAAGCATCTACAGTAAAGAAATCTGATGGTTTCATTGCAAAATGCATGATTTCTTAAGTGAGTAAGAAAGTGTGGACCTACCTACTCATTGATCACACTGGAATTCTTAGATCTTCAACCTCCATGCGCTCCATTTCCAAGAAGAATGTTCTTGATCTTATGCAAATCAATGAGAACCTCATTGATGTCCGGTCGATCTGTTGCTTGTTCCTCTGAACAAGCGATTCCAACTTGAAGTAGTGAAATCAAGCACTCGTGAATCTTGTGACTGTTGAGAGAGCTCTGATTCCGAATGCCGCTGGTACTTTTGCTTGCCTCGCCAATTTGTCCTTGCAGAATCAATGTTGGGTCGAAAATGCTCTCCACTGATTCGGGTGGAGCCATCTTAGCAAATTTGTGGAGTGTCAGACTATCGATAAACATGCCATCTGTAGGTCTCTTCCCGGTGAACATCTCCAACAAAAGTATGCCATAGCTATACACATCGCCAGATGTTGAGGCCTCATTTCCCATGCCGTACTCTACAGTATGTGAACCATAAATTATTAAATAAACTCATGAATATGGTAGAAAGTTGTGTTTTTATTTATTTATTTATTTATTTTTCTTTTAGTGAATTACTTATATGTGATTATCTGCGCTTATAATTAATAGTGTTATTAGTCACATTTTTTTTAGGAATGCATATACACATATGTAGACATTCACTTGACAGTGTTCAAATTCTTAGGCCTTTGACCGAGTGCGTTGGGAACTATATGTGTTGTATAGTGGGTGGTGTTAGAAACTTTTGGGACTAATTATTTATTTAATGGTTAGTTTTGGGGGTCATTGTTTTGGGGCCTTTGACCGATCTGTTGCTTGTTCTTGTGGACAGGTGATTCCAATTTGAAGTAGTGAAATCAAACACTCTTGCATTTTGTGGCTGCTAAGAGAGCTCTGATTCTGAACGGTGCTGATACTTGTGCTTGCCTCCCCCATTTCTCCTTGTGGAATCAATGTTTGGTTGAAAAAGCTCTCCACTGGTTCAGGAAGGGTTGTCTTAGCAAAGTTGTGGAGAGTTAGACTACCGGTAAACATGCTATCAGTTGGTTTCTTCCCAGAGACCATCTCCAACAAAAGGATGCCATAGCTATACACATCTCCGGAAGTTGATACCTCATTTCCCATGCCATACTCTATGGTAAGTTAATTAGTAAATAAACTTATAACGATGTTTGGTTAGAAATATATCAGAGCATAGTAATGTGCCTAGTGTAGACAACAATTTTAACGTTATGTCAGTAGATGTGTCGTAAAACTCGTAACAACATTAGCTTCTTGTCGTTATATAATTCAAAAGGGTAACTAGAAACCATCTTAAGGCATTCTTAGCAATATATGTTGAATCGAAATAATGATGGTTGTAAATGTTCATTACAAGTCGACGCTACGGTTCACAAATTTTACTTCAACTGATTGATTTACACTATCAAGACATTGAAAACCGTCTACCTTTCTAATTCTTGTGGCCAGGAATACCATAACTCACTTAGTAGTACTCAATTTCCCACATTGCTTGGTAGCCATCAGTGGCCTTCACTAATCCAGTTGGTCGCATAAATGGATTCGACCATTATATTTAAGGTATTGACAATACTGACTTGATAGCAAGCAATAACCATTGGGAAAAAAAAGCATTCATATTCTTCTATTATCGCTAACTCTTGCTATGACTACAACCAAAGGAGACAAACAAAAAGCTCCCTATTGCAATGCTAAAACTAAGATATCTATATGTTCGTACACCTTCCCCGTATGGGGAAGAAATAATAACTTTGTGCCACGTATAGTGTTGCACTTCTGTTTTAAGTGACAAATTGGAAATTCCTCATGATTCTTAGCTGAGAGCCAAATGATATGGTAAGGAGAAAAACAAAGAAAAAACTACCAGATTTATTAAAGTGATTGACGAACTAGATTAAAACCAGATGCCTATCAGACTAAATAGTGTTGGCAGTGGTTTTGCAAAGGAAAAATCAAAAGTCTTAAGAGTTATATTTACCTGGAGCGGCATAACCAACAGATCCTCTCATGCCAATGGAACTTGATTGATTTGCTGAAGACTCATGGGTGGCTGTGGGAAGGAATCTTGCTAAACCAAAATCAGCTACACGTGCAGTCATATCATTGTCCAGAAGGACATTGCTCGGCTTCAAATCACAGTGTACTATTGGTTCCCAGCAATGATGGTGAAGATAATCAAGAGCAGAAGCAACATTGATTGCAATATGAAGCCTCTGCAGCAGGTTTAAACTCCTTTGCTCCTCGTGTCCACCATCTCCCATCCCATTTGGATGCAACCACTCGTGTAGGCTCCCATTGACCATGAACTCATAAACCAAAGCTTTGAAATCGTTTCCATGATAGTCGATACTCAAACATGCGGTAACAATTCTTACAAGATTTCGATGTTTGATTCTCTTCATGGCTTTACACTCAGCTATGAAACTCTTTGAGGCACCATGGAATTGAAGGTTTAGAACCTTCACTGCAACAACTTTTCCACTTTGATGGAGAACTCCTTTATAAACTGAACCAAAACTACCAACTCCAATTAAGTTGGATAGGGAGAACCCATTAGTAGCTTGAAGCAGACTTTGGTAGGACAATTGCGGAAATGAGTTTCCTAGTATTCGGAATGGGGGTAAATTTGTTGTCTTCCTAGACCAACAAAGATAAAGAACACCCAGTAGCACAAGTAGTCCTAGAAGCCCAAATGATACCAAGAGTATTAGTTTCCCAATTAGAGTGAATCCTGTCCTTCTACCCTTTTTAGAGTTGCAACTGCGCAGCTGTAATTCAGCTATGCCCCCACAGAGCTTGTTGTTTCCCTCAACAGAAATGGCGGTTGCATTCTTAAATACACCTCTTTCTGGTACTGCACCCTCAAAATCATTGAATGATAGATCTAATTTGTTTAAAAAGATGAAGCTATCCAAGTACTTCGGGATTTGTCCGGAGAAGTTGTTGTGAGAGAGATTTAAATCGTCCAATCCCCTCAAATTAGCTAAGGTTGCAGGAAGATTTCCCCAAAATTTGTTGCCACCAAGGTTTACTATTCTTAGTGTTACACAGCTTCCGAGAGTGCTTGGAATTCTACTTGACAATGTGTTCTCAGAAGCATCAAATTCTTCTAGATTTTTTAAATTTCCTACTTCTGATGGAAGGTTACCAACCAAATTGTTGTAAGATAGATCTACTGTCAACAACGATGAGATCCTGACAACTTCTTTGGGAATGATACCGCTAAGGTTATTATGGTCAAGTAGTAGTAGCTGCAATAGTTGAAATTTCCCAAGACTAGATGGGATGCGGCCTTGGAGATTATTTTGAGACAAAGAAAGTTCGTTTAAAGAAGTCAAATTTGCGAGACATGATGGGATCTCCCCGTAGAATCTGTTACCATGGAGATACAACTTTTGTAACTTTTGAAGCTTCCCAGTACTAGCAAGAATGTTACCACTTAAATGATTGTGGTGCATGCTCAGAACCTGCAAATTGATAAGATTCCCTATGCCTGTTGGGATGCTCCCACCTATTTTATTGCTACCCAAAGCTAGTGAAAGAAAATGAGAGGAAAAGTTGCTAATTGATCTAGGCAACACCCCTCCAAAGTTATTGTCTTCCAGATTCAAACCTTGCAACTTGGTAGCATTTGTCAATGAGTTTATAAAGCTCAAGTCATCCACTTTCCCTGTTCCTAGAATATTGGAATATAAATTTAGCTTCTCAAGACCACGCAAGTTTTCTAAAGGAGGGACTTTTCCTGTAAATCTATTTTGTGCCAGGAAAAGGCCATATAGTTTGGTGGCATTGGATGCTGAAATAGGAATATAACCAGTAAACAAGTTGTCAGCAAGAACAAGGCGTTGAAGATTAGGAAGAGTGATTCCTAGGTCAGAAGGAAGGCTGCCTTCGATTTGGTTATCAGGAACTAATAAATGCCCCATAGAAGAGAGATTATAGATTGAGGAAGGAAAGGTACCGACCAACTTGTTCACCCCTAATCTGAGAACTTCTAATTTCTTACATCCACCAAGACTATCTGGTATATTTCCAGTAATACTATTGTAATAAGCAGTAAGATTCGTAAGAGAAGATAGATTCCCAAGAGTAGAAGGCAAACCTCCTGTTATGTTGTTTCTTTCGATCATCAGTCTCTTGAGCTGAGTCAAAGAACCGAGCTTCGTAGGAATTTTCCCTGCCAGCCTATTGCCAGAGAGTTCAAGGGCAACTAGGTTAGAGCAACTAGATATATTGGACGGAATTTCACCAGTAATCGAATTATTGACCATTGTCAATATTCGCAGTCTCCCTAAGCGGCCGAGTTCTGGTGGAATTTCATGACTCAAGCTATTGTTACGCAGCCATAGTTCCTTGAGAAAGCTCAAGTTCCCAATGCGAGGCGAAATAGACCCAGTGAGCTCCTGATGTTCAAGCCTCAACACGATGACCCTATGGTGTCGGCGGCCACATGTCACGCCAACCCATTGACAAAAGTGGATGGATTCATTCCACGAGTTTAGAGCTCCAAAGGGATCACTGGTTATTGCAGCCTTGAATGCGAGCAAGGCTAGACGGTCAGTCTCGTTCCTGCCTTGCACCATGCCGGCTACAAGAGGAGAGCCAGAATGAGAGGACAGCAGAAAAACGACGTGTATGAAACGGAAGAATGTCTTTAACACTGCCATACTGATGTGGTGAATGGAATGTTAAATGCTGAATTTGCTGCGTGCTGATAACCTTGCTTAAATAGAGTGCTGGTATGCTTGCTTCACTTGTGAAGATTTTTACCGTTACGAATAAATACTGCAGTGGCCTTATTTTTCTTTGGTATTCTTTTTCTGCTTCTTCTGTGGTTCGTTTTGTCAACAATGAGTAAATGACAATCAAATAGGGGTAGCAATTTCCCATGTCGTGCACTACACTTTTGTTTTTTAAGATTCCTATTTCCTACTGTCCCTCACAATTGCAAGTAAAAAGAGACTCCAATGCGAGTGACAATTTTGTTCACCTTCCCTAAAAGAAGGTGAACAAAACTCTTTCTCCTATTGGCTAAGAGGAGATAATCAGACAACTCTTGACCCAACCCAAGTTAGTTTTTATGCTTAATTTCAAAAATAAAAATAAAAATCTCAACTATAAAATTGAACACCATGACCCCTTAAACCATTAAGCGGGATCATTCTCACACCTACCGTTACTAAGCCCAGTGAAATGTAACGGAAATGGGTCTTATGGCCTTGCACGTTTTTTTTGTCAATAAAAAATTAATTTGGCACTAATTTTTTTTCTATGGAGTCATGCGTGCTCAACCCATCTCAAATTGCTATCTCCTCTAAAAAAAAATTGCAACAAGTCGAAATGCTCGCAACAAGTCGAAGCAACGGTTCACGAATATTACTCAGACTGATTGATTTAAGTAATAGGGAAACGCTAACCTCCACTCATAAGACGTAGGATAATGGATAGAAAGTTTATCTATCGCTGAAAAAGTAGATTGATATCCGTGAAAAGTGTTTGATATAATGATATCCGAATTTATTTGTCATTATGTACTTATTATCTTCTGCTTAGTGTGTGGAGGTTAGCAAGACCGTACACAATAAAGACGTTGAAAACCGTCTCTAGTGGCCAGTGGGTAATTTACGATACGAATACTTAATGTAGTGGCCTAGATTATCTTGCCTTCCTTTTTGGTTTCTGTGTGGTCGTAATGTTAACAATTAGTCAATGACACAATCGAATAGGACCAGCAATTCGGATAAAAAAAAACAAAAACAAATAGGACTAGCAATTTCACATTTGAACTATGTGGTCCTACAGGTGGGAATTTTCGACACAACACAAGAACCCAACACAAAGTTAGTAGGTTAGGGTTGGCTTTTTTTGACACGAAACACAAATATGACACGACATAATAACATGAAAAGCTAAACAGGTTGGGTTAGGGTTGAGAAGATTCTGACACGAATATGAGATGACACGAACGTACGACACAACACGGCACAGGGTGGGAATTTATGAAAGGACACGATAAGAAGATACAAACCCGACACGAAGTTAGTAGGTTAGGGTAAGCTATTTCTAATACGGAACATGAATATGACACGATAAGATAACACGAAAAACTAAACAGGTCGGATTAGGATTGAGAGAATTCAGACACAAATACAATATGACACGACACGAACATGACACGATACCCACCTCGAGATTGGTCCATGTTCAGGACCCCAAAGTCCATTGATGCCCACCCCTATCTGTGGTGGCCTCGGTTTCGTCTCGATAACCTGGCCAAATGGTTTGAACCGATGTCCTGTGATGGTCTGGCCCGCAACTTGGTAAAAGCTAAATGGTCCCGACAAACTGTTCGGTTTATCGTTCGGTGACAAGACCTCTATGTTTGCTTCGGTAATTATCAACAGCACGGAGTGTATCCATTCCGGTGTTTCTGAAGCCTCCTAAGAAAAGTAGTTATGTCAGATGGGGCCCATGAGGATTGTACGGCAAGCGTAATCATTGGGATCAGATCTGGCCATGTGCTCTGTAATCGCTTTGCCCCATTCGTCACATATGACGTCATCCGAAGCAGTTACCAGAGCGTACTCTCCACGTGCTAGCTTGGAGGCCAAGTAAACCTAGGTCTATAAATACAAAGGGATACTCACTTGGAGAGACAGGCCATTCTACTCGAACCCTAGACCAATATTCTCCCCTTGAGATCTAACTTGTAAAGACCTGTAAATTTTCTTATTTATTTTTAATGTTAATAAAAGAAAAGGAAAAGAGGTGAAAATGGCATAAAAATTAGAGTTGGGGGTCAATGTGAGAGAAGGTGGAAAATCATGGGTTTTTGTGCGATTTGTGCATGTGTGTGACGTGTGTATACCAGGGGGAGTTTTCTTTTTTTTGTTCCATTTTCTAAATCTCATCTCTCTCTCCCGACTCACTCTCTCCTCTCTCGGTCTCTCTCACTCTTTCACCCAAAAACTCACCCAATCACTCAAAGACCCGCATTAATCAACTCTCAAATCATTTTCTACTTGCATTTTGGGGCTCGTATCTCGTTGGACAAAGCTTGATTCGGAGTATTTTCGCTTAATTTGAATTTCGAAAGCTAGGGCTTGCACAATCTTCTTGATTTCGAGTTGGATACTCGAGGTAGGAAATTCTACCTCTCTTTATATGTTATTTGGGTTCTCTTATGTCTTATTTGAGTATTTCCATGCTTTGTTTGAGCTGGTATTGATTGTAGTTTGGTCTGGATCAAAATCTGTTATCTGATGAAAATCGCCAAATTCCGGATTCCTACCGGTAGAACTTTTCTCCTACCGGTAGCCAGTCTCAGATTTTTCCTCGTGCAAAAATGGTGGCCTTTCTGTTTTGCATTTGTACCGGTAGGACTTATTCCCTACCGGTAGGATTGTTAATTTTTTTCCCACCTACCGGTAGTATTTTTATTTCTACCGGTAGAACTCTTACCAGCTGAAACTTGCACCCACTGTTTACAATTCCTACCGGTAGCTCCATGTTCCCTACCGGTAGACCACCAGTGAAAAGCAAAAATTCTCCTGTACCGTTCCACTTTTCTTTTCCAAGCCTAAATGCCTTTCCAGGGGATTCAATGATTTGTTTATTATATATGATGATGGCATGAGCAATCATGCATGGTACCATGATCATTGAAGCATCCAACTTGGACTTGTCCGAAATGTAAATTCTTTTTTTTAAATGTTAAGGCTGAGCTTCGAATTTCACAATGTTTTACGAACGATACCCTTGAACTTGCAAATGACGCGCGAACATTCAGGGCCCATCGACGGGTGGGTGCCTGGCAGGGGATATCAGGGTCCCATAATTAGCCTGGCAGGAGCTAATGCTCGAAATAATTTTTCAAGGCCTAACCTTCAAGGTGGGTGCTTGGCAGGGGATATCGGGGTTCAAAAATTAGCCCGGCAGGACCTTCGGCTCAGACACATAAATGACACGACATGGTGAGACACGAATTGAACAGATATGATTTATGGGTTGAATAAAAGAAAAATTGGAGATTTTGGGACACTTGTTCATAAAAATTGTGCTTCCTCCGTTGTCTTGTGATCTTTTATCATTCGTTCATTCGTCTCGCTCATTTGCATATAGAGTTTGCGTAGACTTTTCTACTGGGCTAGTGTAGCTCAAGCTTTATATTATTTTCAGGTGCTAACCCGGGACCTTAGCTTGCATTGCTTGGCGTGCTTGGAGTGTGGTCATTATTTCTGAAAGCTAACCGAAGGAGTTACTTATTCATCTTTGTAAATTTATTTTGAAAGATGTATTAGTAACTTAAATTGTAATTCTTTTGATTTGGAATATTGTAACCCTTAATCCTCTTTCGACATTGGATACTTATGTTGATTAGGGGCCGTTGAGCCTATATTGTAATATTTTGAAAACTTTGTGAACCTGGAAGCTTAACTAAGGGAATGAGAACTCAGTAATCTTTTGGGTACCGTACGGATATTGTGAGTATTTTTATTATGTACATCATTTATAATTATGTTTAAAATCGAGGACGTGACAACTTGGTATCAGAGCTTAAGTCTAGAACACCTAGAGACCGTGGGGAGACGTTCCGTCTCATGGGTTTAAAATGTCGCGCCTTCTAACATAACTTGTGCATGCTTGTGTGACTAACATTCATGTGATTACGTGGCATTGCATTTTCATTATCGTATAGTGTCGTAGAGTTATTAACCCGTGTTAGGAAGTTGAGGGCTTCGACCTCATAGTAATAATGTTGTGGTTAATATTTTCTTTTCTTATATCGTGTAGTAAGATGCCTCCGAAGACGCGTGTCAGACGAGTTGGGGCTGGAACCCGGGGTGGTCGAGGCCGTGGTCGTGGCCGTGGGGTACCTCTTGAGGACGAGGTTAGTCAGCATGGGGAGAACCCAGGTGGGAACCCGGGGGCTAGGGTCGGTCGAGGTGCAGGAGTACCTCAAGCTCAGAATCAGTTTGCTAGGGATCTCGTCGCAGCACTTACAGCTGCAAATCTTTTAAACCAAGCACCTAGAGAGAATGTCGAGGATCGAGCTATGGTGGCGATGCGGGAGTTTAGCCGTAGAAACCCTCCAGTGTTCGATGGGACTAGTAGCGACCCTTTGGTAGCGGACCATTGGCTAGCCCAAATTCGTAAACTTTTCAGAGCTCTTAATATTACAGAAGATAACATCAAGGTAGGTATCGTGGCGGTGCTACTAGTTGGGGAGGCCGGTGAATGGTGGGAATCGGTTCTTGAAAGCAGGAAAGACGCGAGGAGAGCGGCAAGGACCGCGGCTCAAATAAATGAGCCAGACGTTGAGAATTTGACATGGGCTGAATTTGAGGCGTTATTTGAGGAACAGTATTTTCCAGAAACTAGCCGTGAGCAATTGAGGGACCAATTTGAGAAGTTAGAGCAAGGAAGCATGACCGTGTCGGAGTACGCACAGAAATTTCAATCCTTATCACGTTTTGCGCCAGAGTTGGTGGCGACGGAAGAGAGAAAATGTAAGCGTTTTGAGAAAGGGCTACATAATACCGTGAGGAGAATGGTAATGGTGCAACGCAAGACAAAATACGCCGAGGTAGTTGAGTGTGCAAGGAGTATTGAGATTCCGAAGGAAGCGCAAAGGAATAGAGGGGTTTGGGAACCGCGACCATAAACCGTGAACACGAGTTCTTCATCGGGGAGCTTTGGAAGCCAAGGGAGGAAAAGGGCAAGGGAACCATCTCAGACACCGCAGGGTAGTTCGTCAAACTTTAGGCAGCCTTCTTCTTCTTTGGGGGCTCGAGGTGTTCTGTTTAAACCTTCGCCTGTGTGTTATAAGTTTAATCAGCCTGGACACGTTCGTGCTCAGTGTCCACGCCTCGGGGAAACTTGTTATATTTGTGGTAAAACGGATCATTTCGCAAGGAGTTGTCCTCAGGGGTCTGGAGTGCGCAGTGAGTCAGGTTCTGTGCAGCAGTCGGGAACGGGGCGTAATGTGAGCCAGTCGTTTAGGGGTACTCAGAGGCAGCAGCAGCCTTACTTCCGTCAGACTACATCGGTTCAGAGTTCTGGGGTTGACAAGGGAGCGAGTTCTTCCGCGCCTGCTCAGGGTTCTGGTCAGAGAGGGGGTTTTATGCAGGGTCAGGGTACCCAGGGGCGAGTTTTCAACATCACTTCTGCTATCCCACCTACCACTTCTCAGGCTCCGAAAACTTCTGTTGTGAGGGGTACTTTTCTTTTGTTCAACTCATTTGCTAAAGTACTCTTTGATTCGGGAGCATCGCATTCTTTCATTGCTGCATCATTTGTGTGTACTTTGGAATTGGAATCGGAAACTATTAGTCCTCCTTTGTTTGTCGAGACACCTTTAGGGGGTAGAACGCCTCTTGATCGTATCTGTCGAGATTGTGAGTTGAATATTCGTGATCGTCGCTTCGTGTTCGACTTCATTGTTTTGGAAATGTCAGGGTTTGATCTTATTTTGGGGATGGATTAGCTATCCACGTTTCATGCTACCATCGATTGTTTCAAGCGTCGAGTTCGTATTTGTCCTCCCGAAGGTCCTTGTTTCGAATTCTTTGGAGAGCATCGGGAGCCATTGGAACCTTATTTATGTGGGCCTCGTGAGCTAGGGTCGGTTTATTCATTGTTGGCGAGTTTGACGTTAGAGGAGGATGCCTCCATGCGTGGAGAGTTACCCTTAGTGGTTTGCTACTTCCCGGATGTATTCCCGGAGGAGTTACCTGGTTTACCTTTCGAGCGAGAGATTGAGTTCACCATTGATCTACTTCTCGGTATCGCTCCTATCTCTGTACCTCCGTATCGTTTCGCACCCGCCGAATTGAGAGAGCTAAAGACTCAGTTACAAGAATTGGAGAACCTAGGATTCATTCGTCCAAGTACGTCTCCGTGGGGAGCACCAGCTCTTTTCGCGAAAAAGAAGGATGGTTCACTCCGTTTATGCATTGATTATCGCAAGCTCAATCGCGTAACCGTTAAGAACAAGTATCCTATGCCTAGAATCGATGATTTATTTGACCAACTTCGGGGTGCCACTTGTTTTTCTAAAATCGACTTGAGGTCCGGTTATCATCAGTTGAGGGTTCGTAGAGAGAACATCCCTAAAACCGCTTTCCGCACTCGTTATGGCCATTATGAGTTCGTTGTTATGCCTTTCGGACTAACGAACGCTCCAGCTACATTCATGGACTTGATGAATCGTATTTTTCGTGCTTATCTTGATCGCTTCGTCGTCGTCTTTGTGGATGATATTTTGATCTATTCGCCTACGGAGGAGGAACACCAAGCCCATCTCACCATCGTTCTTGAACTTTTGAGAGAGCACCAGCTATACGCTAAACTTAGTAAGTGTGAGTTTTGGTTATCCGAAGTTAAATTTTTGGGTCACGTGGTTTCGAAAGGTGGAGTGTCTGTTGATCCCGTAAAGATAGAGTCGGTTTTGAATTGGCAGCGACCAAAGAACGTATTCGAGATTCGAAGCTTCTTGGGTTTGGCTGGATACTACTGCCGTTTCGTTTTAGATTTCTCTCGTTTAGCGGTACCAATGACTAGATTGACACGTAAGGGGACCCGATTCGTTTGGAGTGACTCGTGTGAGACAGCCTTTGAGGAGTTAAAGAAACGATTGACTACCGCACCTGTTTTGATTATGCCCGAACGTGGAGCTGGCTACTCCGTGTATTGTGATGCGTCTAAGGAAGGGTTGGGATGCGTGTTGATGTAAACGGGGCGAGTGGTAGCGTACGGGTCACGAAAGTTGAAATCACATGAGCGGAATTACCCGACACACGATCTAGAACTTGCAGCCGTCGTTTTTGCTTTGAAAAGTTGGCGCCATTACTTGTACGGTGAGAAGTTTGAAGTCTTTTCCGATCATAAGAGCTTGAAATACTTATTCTCTCAAAGGGAACTTAACCTTCGTCAACGCCGTTGGATGGAGCATTTGGAGGATTATGACTTCGAATTACAATACCACCCGGGAAAAGCGAACGTTGTGGCTGACGCATTGAGTAGAAAACCGACACATCTAGCGAGCCTAGCGATTCATGAGTGGAAAGCAATGAACGATTTGGGCTCCTATGCCATGCACTTTGAGGAAGTTCGGGAAGGGGTCACGTTATGCAACTTAACGGTGCAATCGACTTTATCGACGAGAGTAATTGAGGCTCAGCAACATGATGAGGAAGCAGAGGAACTCCGTACTAGATTCCTTAGTGGAAACGCTCAAGAAGGGTGGATGATTCACGCCGACCGAGGCTTACGCTATCAAGGAAAGTTGTTCGTACCCATTTCGTGTCGGGAGGAAATTTTGCGAGAATTCCATCATTCTCCGTTAGCCGTTCACCCGGGAGGAACGAAAATGTATCATGACTTGCGTAGGCAATTTTGGTGGTCCGGAATGAAGAAGGACGTTGTGAGTTTCGTGTCCAAGTGTCTCACGTGCCAACAAGTGAAAGTCGAACATCAACGACCCGCGGGGGAGTTGCAACCATTACCAGTGGCCGAGTGGAAGTGGGAGCATGTGACCATGGATTTTGTTACGGGTTTACCGAGATCGCCGAGGGGGCATGATGCTATTTGGGTAGTTGTGGACCGTTTGACTAAAACCGCACATTTCTTACCCATTCAGGTCACCGATTCCGTTGATGCGCTTAGTCGTTTGTATATTCGAGAGATCATTCGACTTCATGGGATTCCCGTGTCCATCGTGTCCGATCGAGATCCGAGGTTTACCGCGCGTTTTTGGCAGAGTTTGCAAGCTGCTTTGGGCACTAATCTTCTATTTAGTACCGCGTACCATCCTCAAACCGATGGACAATCCGAGAGAACGATTCAGATTTTGGAAGACATGCTTCGTGCTTGTGTGATGGATTTCCGAGGTAGTTGGGAGGACCACTTACCATTAGTTGAGTTCGCGTACAACAATAGCTATCAATCTAGTATCGAAATGGCGCCGTATGAGGCTTTGTATGGAAGACCGTGTCGATCGCCTGTGTGTTGGACCGAATTGAGAGAGGCTACACTTGTAGGACCGGATATGGTTAAGGAGACCTCCGAGAGCTTGAAAGTAATTCGTCAGCGACTTAAAGAAGCTCAAGAGAGAACGACCGAACAAGTCAAAGCGATTCGCCAAAGATTGCTGACCGCGCAAAGCCGACAAAAGAATTATGCCGATCGTCGTCGTCGCCCGTTGTCTTTTGAAGAAGGGGATCACGTATTCCTTAAAGTATCGCCGCGTAGAGGTTTGTCTCGTTTTGGGAAAAAGGGGAAGCTATCGCCGCGTTACATCGGGCCGTTCGACATTATTGAGAAGATTGGGGAGGTTGCGTATCGCTTGGCTTTACCACCGAGGCTGTCGGGTATACATGACGTGTTTCACGTGTCTATGCTGAGGAAGTACGAACCGGATCCGTCGCATGTATTGGAGTGGTCCGAACTCGAGTTAGAGGCCGATGCGTCTTATGGGGAAGAACCGGTCCGTATCCTAGATTCGCGCGATCAAGTGTTGAGGGGTAAGACGATACCGTTAGTACGGGTCTTATGGAGAAGTCAGGGTAGCGAGGATCAAACTTGGGAACGAGAAGATGAGGTTAGAGAGAAGTATCCGCATTTATTTCCGGAGTAACCCAAAGTGAGTACTTAAGATTGAAATATTTTGATGTTTAACATGTTGCATAATATTGATGATTGAGGCTTTTGCATGTATAAGTGATGCATAACTAAGTGAGTATGGATATTAATTTCGAGGACGAAATTTTTTTTTTAGGAGGGTAGGATGTAAAGACCCGTAAATTTTCTTATTTATTTTTAATGTTAATAAAAGAAAAGGAAAAGAGGTGAAAATGGCATAAAAATTAGAGTTGGGGGTCAATGTGAGAGAAGGTGGAAAATCATGGGTTTTTGTGCGATTTGTGCATGTGTGTGAGAATAAAAATTAACTAAGCTTAACACTTCTATGGGGAAAAAATCACAAGAAAAGGAAAAAAATAGTAAATCTAACAACTAACGATGATCTTCCTCTGGTGTAAAATGTGAATTACTAGGAACCTCTATAGAGTTTTGGCCGCCTCGATGTATCATTTGTCGCGTATTAATAAATTTTGTTGCCTATTAAAAAAAAGATACATTGATCTTTTGTGGGATCTATTTCACGTCCCACAAATATGACTCAAACCTCTAATTATATTCTTCAAGAAGAGTGGTTTCGTGTGCCACATGCACAACGACAATGTTTAGAATGGACAGCACCAATGCTGACCCTGCCGAGTCCCCGAGTCCATGTACACGTGAGGGGGGTTGTTAAGATATAAAGTCCCACATTGCTTGGGAGTGGAATGAGTGATTACTTAATAACATCTGGGACCTCTCCACTCATTGCCAATTGGTTTTGAAATGGATATAAAGTTTCTACAGTAAAAGTTAACGAAAGATAAAAACGTAACTTCTGATGTTTGTTCAATCAATAAGAGGGCAAGTTTTAGCTATATCAAAATCAGTACCTTGAGAATCCATGTTTGTGTTATGGACTTGTGAAGAAAATTACGGTACGAATAAATACTGTAGTGGCCTTGTTTTTTTAGGTGGTCTTCTATTTCATTTTCCCCGAGTCCATGTTTCATTGATTAGTATTCGTTAGTGATCCTTGCTTAGTGAGCCCTTTCTTCCATGAGAAAGGGGTCTCGGAGAGAAGAGCATTGTACCATGAGAGAATTGAAGCAAAAGAGTCAACCTCTTTCAAGTATACAACATGGATTCTGCTAGTGCAACGTAGTTGGGTTCTCATGTCGATCTGAATTAATCATCCTTTCCACGGAGATAAGTCTTTGCCTGTTGGGCCAGAGGATATAGCAAGTGACAAACTCTATCTCTGCAGGCCCCAAATCAATTTCCATGTCGTGAACTACACTTGAATTGACTTGTTTTCTTCAATGTCTAACACAATTTTCCAATTTGTCTTACCTTACTAGCCAAAGGCCAAATCATCAGTATTTGGCTTCTTCTCCAACCTATTTTGATCCCTAAAGATCAAGGCCATGATCACCACCACCACTCATTGCCACCCATGCACACACACCAAGCATGCCTTGTCCTCTTGCTCCAATACGAAATTGCACTCTTCTCATCCTCTTTTACTCTCTCAAATCAACCATAATCAATCATCACTAAACTACACCCACGATCATTTCTCATGGTGTGCACTTCTATTTGTTTTTCGAAATTCCTATTGTCCTTGTGTGGTTTAAAACGGAACAAACAGAAGATAAAATCAAACCAAGCCAGTTACCACACAAAAAAAAAAAAATCAAACCAAGCCATGTTTTTTTTCCTATGCTTTGGAGACTAAAGAGATCACAAGAGGGTAGGGAAGGAAACAAAGAGTACAGGAAACCAAGATTGGAAGCCTCTGCAACCTTATGTTATGTGGGTACGTGAGCGGAATCTATCTATGGAATGAATATGTCTATTTTTATTATACATGGATCGAGTGAATTGAGTGCACCTGTAATAGGCCACACAACGCAATTGTCAACAGGCCAAAGTAAATGAAATGAGGGAGACTTGACCAGACAAAGCTGCAAAGCTTGAAATGGGGTCACAGGCAATAATTCATAGTGCTAACCGCACACGGTTTGATTCCTCCATTATTATCTAACTTAACTGACTGGGAATTTGTGGTGTAAGTGAACCAACCCCACGAAGAGTGTATTTCCTTTTCAACTTTTCAGGGTTTCCATCCTACAATCAAAGAGGGGTAAGGTTTTTTTTGTTTATTTTTTTGAACTGGAGGGGTGAGGTTCATCACTTATTTGCTGTAAATTAACCACAATGTTGTAGTAATAGTGAAAATTATACATTTCATGATTGCGAAAAAAAGAAATTATATGGTGTAAAACACTAGACCCATTGACCATATTTTTTTTATAACGAAATACCCGGGACGCTTACTCGCACATTGGTTAATCCTGAAGGACCATAAACCAACCAATAATTGAAAGAGTTTTACCAAATTATTTTAAAAGTTTAACAATCAAGAAATAAAAGTTTAGCAAACTAAAACCATTTGGCCATGAAATTGAACTTGGGAGAGAGAGAGAGAGAGAGAGTGTGTGTGTGTGTGTGTTTACACATGCAACTTGTCATACGTACGTCCTTGTCATAATAGTTAGCTTTGACTATTGGTATAGTACTGTAGTTTTGTCAGGTATGATAATTGGTGCAATACTGTTATACTGTTTGACACCAATTTCATGTGTTTAGTGTGGAAAGTCAATGTTTGTATGTAAGCCATGATATAAATGCTGGTGTCAATGTTCTCTCCTTGCGCCTATTGTAATAACCAAGCTAGTTCAAGTTAATGAAAGTCAGTGTGTTATTAATATATTCTGTGTCTTGTATTCACTCTCTTTAATCCTAACCTACTTTATGTTACTAAAGTTGGCTAGTCCACGAATCCGCTAATGGAGCATTGTAGAGCTGAATACAACATACAAATCACCCAGCCATGTTTGTATTTTTATTTTAAACTAGTATTTTTATTTTAAATTTTGTTTTTGAAAAAAAATTGTATTTTTTGCTAAAATTTTTGATGAAGTAAAAAAGTTTTGGAATCGGATTCAAATTTTCGAATCGGGTTTGGAAGCCCTAGCGATAATCCATTCTGATCCAAATAATTAACCTAACCTATGCATGTCATAGTTACACGGTCAGAGTGGATTCTAGACCCTAGATGTTTTCCTCCATCGTTTCTAAACCTTTTAATTAAATTGCTATTTAGTTTAATTAGTTCTTCAAACAAACCGATCAATCAAAATTTTCTTTTCCAAATTAATCTAGAAGTTAATTGAAATTATAGTAACTTAGCCATATGTCCTTGCGAATCTACACTCGGTCTTGACCACTATTATATAGAGCAGTAGTTAACTCCAAGCTTTTATAAATTTGTTTTTGACACGAAATGACACAGTCATGGTTCTAGTCCAACTATCCTGGGAGACAGATGCCTGTGTAACCTCAACACCTTGGAAGGCAGCGAATTTGTTTTAAGAACACTGGATTCGATTCGCATTTTTCGTATTAGTTGTTATTGATCATTGTATTAAGTTTAGGTTATCTCTATTTCAGTTGTATTTCTAATGAAAATGTAATCTGAAATTTGCTGATTGTGTATTTTTCTCAACGAAGACTTGCAAAAAAATTTACCGCACGAATAAATACTATAGTGGCCTTGATTATTATTAATTTTTGTCCCGTCTCTTTTCTTTTTTTTTCTGGGTGGTCATTATGTCAAAAATGAGTCAATAAAACAATCAAATAGGACTGGCAATTTCAAATTTGAACTATATACGTGGTCCATGTTCAGGACCCCAAAGTCCATTGATGCCCAGAATATGTTGTATTGTAATTTTCTAACCCCCTTCATACGGGGAAAGAAAAAGACAACAACTGACTTAGTTGATGGCTTTAACTCTGAGTGGTGAGTCTGGTGACTGATAAAATTCTAATTCCATTAGGTTTACTTACCGTCGATCGGGGACATATTCAATGGGAAGATGATTGTGTATGAGTTGGATCGGCTGAAGTTTTTAATGAGTCAAGACTTGGATGGGAGGAGGAGTGCTACGGCTGTAAACCCAAGTGCGCGCAGGTCATCGCGTAATAGTAATACTCGGTAAAGTCCGCTCCATGTCGATTCACAAGAAATGAGTAAATAAATTGAAGGTGAAATTTGGGATAGAACTCAAGGGTTTTTTTTTTTTTTTTTTTTTTTGTCTTTCGCACATTAGGAGAGATCATTTACATCATGTATAAATTATAAATTACAAACTTCATGACACTACATCAATGGAAGAATCCACAAAATTAACCAAGCCCAAAATTTTTACCGAATTAACAAGAAATGAGCCCATCGTGAGAGCGAAAAGCACATATCTTTTGAAAGAGAATTATGTGACTGAGGTGCTCGCGCACAAACTTGGTGCTGCTCTAGCTAGCACCACAAACACTGCCTACTGATGGACTTGAATTCCACTCCACTATGTCACCCGCAATTCCAAACAATAATAATTTCTCCTTTTCATATTTGAACCATGTCGAGGACCCCAATGTCCATTGATGAGCAGAATCACTAATTTTCCAACCCCTTTTTATTTTTTAATATAATTTCCCATTGTGCACTACACTTTCTTTTTTTTTAAATTCCAGCTGTCCTTCACAATTGGCGTGTAAAAAGAGTCCATTCCGTTCTGGTTTTCCCCAATTCCCCTATTGGACTAACTAAACTTTGATTACCTTGTTTTCTTCAACGTATAACACAAGGGAGAGAAAAACATGGCAATTATTATTTATTGTTTTCGGTTAGTGCATCCCCAATGGTCTTCTAAATTTAAAATGTGCATTATTAGGAAGAAAAAAGAAAAGACGGTCCCAATATTGATGCAAGGACCGCAAGTTTCAGATGCATTATATATAAATTGCACAATATATTTCAAACCAAACCGAACCGAACCGAACCAAACCAAACCAAACCAAATCGAGTCTTATATCTTAACCACTTGAGGTCGGCTACATAAATCCCTTTATTTTATCAATTACATAAAATCTTTCATTGTTATTTCCGTAGAAAAATTCGGATTTAGAAAAATACTTTTATTTTATCACCTTTACGTGTACACACGAAGCATGCCTTAGACACTCCTTCCCACAACCCTATTCCTCCAATACAAAATTGCACTCTTCTTAACAAACACCACTAATACACTAGATACCACACCAATTGAGGATGCTCTAATCATCATCATTACTAAACTACGCCCGCAATTCATATTTGGATAACGATATTGAATTAGAGAGGTAAAGAGGCCCCGGCCCAATGCAAATCATTAGGCCATGGGGCAACAAAGAACAAGTGAGATCCCAATCCCAAAGCTATTGCGGCTCAAGAAGTGTCTTCAACGCCAGCTAAACCTCAGAAACCTAGGACACGAAAAAGTGATAATTTGATTCCAAAAATGTTGGACGGGATATGATGAGAAGCGTACAGGAAAAACGACACATAGTTAAGAAGCTATTGGACATTTGAAATTAGTATTCTCGAGACATTATCAAATAAGTGACTCATGATGCAATGCAACGGAATAAACGAAGAAACAATTGAATGAAAGACCCATGACCTATTCCTTTCATTTTTAACAACAAATCTCAGCTGCCTTAAACATAATTCGTCTCCTTCTGCTGTAGCTAATGCTAGCCTGATTTGAACATAGTAAATATATATCGACCAGCTACATCTAGTAGAATTGTTGTGTTAGGCCATTTAAGTATCTATAGAGAAAACCAATGGTAGCTGGACTAGTGAAGAAATCTGATGGTTTCAATGCAAAATGCATGATTTTTGTTAACTGAGTAAGAAAGTGTTGCCCTACCGACTCCTTGATCACACTAGAATTCTAGATCTTCAACCTCCATGTACTCCACTTCCAAGAAGAATGTTATTGATCTTATGCAAATCAGTAACAACATCATTGATGTCTAGTCGATCTGTTGCTTGTTCTTCTGAACAGGTGATTCCAACTTGAAGTAGTGAAATCAAGTACGTACTCGTGAATTTTGTGACTGTTGAGAGAGCTATGATTCCGAACACTTCTGATACTTTTGCTTGCCTCGCCAATTTGTCCTTGTGGAATCCATGTTGGATCGAAAATGCTCTCCACTGATTCGGGTGGAGCCATCTTAGCAAATTTGTGGAGTGTTAGACTATCAGTAAACATGCCATCTGTAGGTCTCTTTCCGGTGAACATCTCTAACAAAAGTATGCCAAAGCTATACACATCGCCAAATGTTGAGGCCTCATTTCCCATGCCATACTCTACAGTATGTGAACCGTAAATTCTTAAATAAACTCATGAATACTGTAGAGACCCGTGTTTTTATTTATTTATTTTTCTTTTAATGAATTACTTATAATGTGATTATGTGTGCTTATAATTAATAGCGTTATTAGTCACATTTTTTTTAGGAACGCATGTACACATATGTAGACATTCACTTGACAGTGTTCAAATTCTTAGGCCTTTGACCGAGTGCGTTGGGATCTATATGTGTTGTATAGTGGGTGGTGTTAGAAACTTTTGGTACTAATTATTTATTTAATGGTTAGTTTGTGGGTCTTTGTGTGAGGACTTATAACCTGGAAGTTGTAAAATAGCATCTTGACACTTGAGGGAGAAATAGTGTAATTGCTACACTTACACAATAGCTTACACAACTTCTCACATATATGTGGAGTCCATATGTATGTGAGAGGTTGTGTTAGGATTATTGTGTGTGTATCATTTTTATTTTTTCTTTTCCTTTTCCCATCTCTCTCTTCTCCCTCTCGAATGTTCTTCTCTCTCCCATCTCCACACCTTCTCTCTAGATGTTGTGCTTGGAAATTTTAGTGCCCATTTGCTGGAAAGTTTCTTCTGCTGCCCGTTTACTGGATTTCAATGTTGCCCACTTGCTGGAAAGTTTATTGTTGGCCCTTTGCTGGATTCAATGTCCAGGATTATCACTATCTGTTGGCCTCTGTGGTCTATTTTGCACTGAATTCTGAAAGTGTGTTGCTGCTAATGACATAACTTGTTGCTGCTACTGATATACCTACTGTTGCTGCTACTGATCTGCTCTTGCTTTAGTAGAAGCCTAATACTACCACCATTTTGATTATCCACTTGGAAAATCCATTCTGATGCAAGGGCTACAAAGTGCTCTTCTGCCAAGTTGATTATCTCGAATTGGGTTCAATGGAATCTTGCTTTGACATTTTGTCCTGATCTTGCTGGGAAGTTTTTCAACTTCCACTTTGTAAGCCTCACTGGGTTCTCTTATTGTAATTTGGTTGGGTTGATTTCTTATTAATCCTCGAGCTTGAATAACATATGATTGTTGTGGGGTAGGGCGCCAACCTCGTTGGAATGTTACTCTCACATTGATACTACCTTTTCTGGCCCTTTTTATCGATGTACTTCATTCCGTTTTAATGAAATATATCTTTTTCGCCGTAAAAAAAAAAGGGACCAAACGGCATTCCTGTTCAAAACTGAGCCCGAATTCGTAATCCTCACCGTGAGAGCTTCAATTCCTAGCCACAAGATCAAGATTGGAGAAAGACAATTTTATTAAAAGTACAGTGATGATCGAAATTCTTTTATGAAAATGTGTTATCCTGTGATGATAGGAATCCATTTGCGCTTTCATTTACAGTATATAAAAGTACAGTGATTTTATTCATAGTTTTATTGATGTGCAGCTGGATCGGTATACTTGAAAATCCTTGGGGATTATTATTGGATTTTGATAGCTTCATTTCTACTTTGGTTGAGTTTCTTTGATTGGAGTGTAAGGGTCATGAGTTTGAGTGAAATTGTTTGACGGTTTTAGGTTGTAAGAGCATCCGCAATGCGATAATCAAAATTTGTCACGTCAGATTTTGATTATCGATTTAGAAGTTGTTAAAGTTAGCAATGTCAAGTCTTATATTGTTTATTTTTTACCCATAATCAAAATTCAAATCTAACGGTCAATTTTCTTCTTCTCAAATGGTGTACATTGAATGACATTCTAGTGAAATAAGTGAAAGGAGGGAGCATTTGTTAAAATCTATAAAGTGATCAATATTGTTAAATGCACAACCATATGCCAAAGTAGAGAGTGAGTTTCACCTACCAATAAAGCATTTGTTTTATGGAGAGTAAATTTCATTTTCTCATGATAGTTGTACTTAATTGAAAAGATGTGAGGTCCAATAAATTTGATTATTGACAAAAAGTTACTAGTTTTGATTATCCGAATGTTCAAATTTGATGAGTTTCTAAAAGGTTACTAAGTTTGATTATTATAAAATGTGAGTACTTTTTTAAGCACACATTGCTAACTTCAGCAACCTTTTAGTTTTGATTATTATATTGCAGATACTCTAATGTCTGTATGGCGGTAGCCTAGGGATCGGTGAAGATTCGAGAACTAATGTTTTCCGTGTTGGAGTGATTTGATTCAGTCCAGTAGTAATTGAAAAGTAAAGTTGCTTCTGTGTTAAGAGGGGTCTTATTTTATTTGTTTTATTGTTTGGTAATGGAATTACTCACCTACATTATGGAGATCCTTCTCACACATGAAATACTTGGAGTTACCTCAAAGGTATTAATTAAAACTCCTGCTCTTATATATATTTTTGTTGGAAAGAGGATTTTGAAGCTCTATTTATACTATGAATTTTTAAAGTTTTACCATTATTTCTCGTGAGTTTAAAAGAATGTACATATATGTGTGGTCACTGTGGTGCAATTTACTTGCACTTTCTCATCCTCCCTATCAGCACAATTCCTTTTGAGTTTCGACTCATGTTGTGTAAACTAAACATTTTTCAGGTGGAAATGACTACGCGAAGGCTTGAGAGAGCCTATGTATTTTTCTACAATCACTTTTGAGAGCTTCATGGTCTTCTACATGTGAATGTTCATCTCAATTATGTAAAGCTTTTTAGGCAAGGACTAGAATTTCTTTTATTTTATCAATTCCAAACCAACCCAAGCCTTATGTCTAAATCACTTGGGGTCAGCTACATGAATCCTTTTATTTTATCAATTACAGAAAATCTTTCATTGTTATTTCCATAGAAAAATTCGGATTTGGAAAAATACTTTTATTTTATCACCTTTACATGTACACACGAAGCATGCCTAATAGACACTCCTTCCCACAATCCTCTTTCTCCAATACGAAATTGCACTCTTCTTAACAAACACCACTAATACACTAGGTACCACACCAATTGAGGATGCTCTAATCATTATCATTACTAAACTACGCCCGCAATTCATATTAGGATAACGATATTGAATTAGAGAGGTCGCGAGGCCCCAGCCCAATGCAAATCATTTGGCCATGGGGCAACAAAGAACAAGTGAGATCCCGATCCCAAAGCTATTGCTCAAGAAGTGTCTTCATTGCCAGCTAAACCTCAGAAACCTAGCTAGGACAGGAAAAAGTGATAATTAGATTCCAAAAATGTTGGACGGAATATGATGAGAAGCGTACGTAAAAGACGACACATAGTTAAGAAGCTATTGGACATTTGAAATTAGTATTCTCGAGACATTATCAAATAAGTGACTCATGATGCAATGCAACGGAATAAACGAGGAAAAAATTGAATGAAAGACCCATGACCCATTCCTTTCATTTTAAACAACAAATCTCAGCTGCCTTAAACATAATTCGTCTCCTTCTGCTGTAGCTAATGCTAGCCTGATTTGAACATAGTAAATATTGACCAGCTACGTCTAGTAGAATTGTTGTGTTAGGCCATTGAAGTATCTATAGAGAAAACCAATGTTAGCTGGACTAGTGAAGAAATCTGATGGTTTCAATGCAAAATGCATGATTTTTGTTAACTGAGTAAGAAAGTGTTGCCCTACCTACTCCTTGATCACACTGGAATTCTAGATCTTCAACCTCCATGTACTCCACTTCCAAGAAGAATGTTCTTGATCTTATGCAAATCAGCAACAACATCATTGATGTCTGGTCGATCTGTTGCTTGTTCTTCTAAACTGGTGATTCCAACTTGAAGTAGTGAAATCAAGCGCACTCGTGAATGTTGTGACTGTTGAGAAAGCTACGGTTCCAAACACTGCTGATACTTTTGCTTGCCTCGCCAATTTGTCCTTGTGGAATCAATGTTGGGTTGAAAATGCTCTCCACTGATTCCAGTGGAGCCATCTTAGCAAATTTGTGGAGTGTTAGACTATCGGTAAACATGCCATCTGTAGGTCTCTTCCCGATGAACATCTCCAACAAAAGTATGCCATAGCTATACACATCGCCAGAAATTGAGGCCTCATTCCCCATGCCGTACTCTCCAGTAAGTGAATGTACCATAAACAATTAAATAAACTTATGAAGACGCTTGGTTTAAAATATATCAGAGCATGGTAATGTGCCTTGTGCAGACAATAATTTATAGTGATACAACATTTGCTTCTTGTGGTTATACATTGAATTGAGGTGCTGATGTTGCTAAATCTTCGTAAGAAGTCGAAGCTAGGGTTCACGAATTTTACTTCAACAGATTGATTTAAAGAAATTGAAAACTGTCCACTTTCCTCATTCAAGTGGGAATAGCATAACTCGCTACACCAAACTCCATTTGTGCCAAGGTTTTTGAGAGTCGAATGATTTTTGTAAGGAGAAAATCAAACAAACAATTAGCTTTATTTAAGTGATGACGTACCAGATTAACAAGAGAAGCCTATTAGCCCTAAATAGCATTCGTAGTAGTACGTTTTGATTGATTTTTGCTAAGAGCTATATTTACCTGGAGCGGCATAACCAATAGTGTCACGCCCTCGATATTTAACATAATAATAATAACAACTTTTAAAAGGAAAACCACCGCGGTATACTTATAATAACCCAAAAGACTTTCTCATATTCATTTATTGAGTACGATCCAGTTCAAAAGATTACAATAATGGCACTCTGACCCCAAAGTTCCAAAGTTTAGACAAAGATAAGTTAAATAATTACAATACTTTTAAACCAAGGATTTAAATGAAAATTACAATTTATGTCTTCTAAAAAGAGTTTACAAAGATATCTGAGTTGTTTCCTTGATGTTCACTTTCAAAAGGATGAGATGATATGCAAGCCAAGTACTCCATGCTAATGCTCTTGAGTTGTACCTGAAAGAGTGATAGGTTTGAGCAAAACACATGCCCAGTAGGAAAATCTCTACAAACTTTATATGCAATGAGAAGATTTGAACATAAAAGAATGACATCGGAGACAATGAAAGATAATGCAACTAACACAACGTCATGAAGGGAACTCCGGATTAAAGGGGCATTTCACTTGTCATTAATCAATTTATTAGCCATCTTTTATGAGTTGTTATTGATTAAACTCCGCCTAGCACACTTCTACAGTTAATGACTTGCATTCCGGGTCTTATGGACCCCGTACATCTCCCGTCAACCTTCAATATGAGCTCAAGTAGCTCTTCCTCCATCAACACTCCCAACAATGAGTTTAAAAAATTTTCCGGGTCTTAGGGCCCCATATATACCCGCAATACATTTCCGGGTCTCGAGACCCCGTACATCCATGCAACATTCCAGGTACTCATGACCCCGTACATCCATTCTACTTTCCGGGTGCTCATGACTCCGTACATGCAATTTCAAGTTCCGGGTATCAAGACCCCGTATGCCAACCACAACTCATGTGTATTGCTTTCCGTCATATGTGTAATTCTAATGCTCTAATTGTACGATTGAAGTTATAGAGGGATTTATATTAAGTACACGTGTCACCCCCTCGATTTTCAACATAAATAATAATCATTTTCAATAAATGAAATCCTCACTGAAATACAGATAATACCCAAATAACATTTCTTTCCCTGTTGTCAAATTAAATACAAATGTTACAATCTTGGCTCGAGGCCCCAATTTATCAAATACAAGTATCCGAAGAAAATAATATTACAACTTTCGATAGTCATTCTTCCAAAAACTCCTCTTGAATACCTTTCAATACTATGATCATGCATGCACAACAAGTACACCATGTCAACTCTTTGAATTTCACCTGAAATGATAATAGGTTTGAGCAAACACGCGCCCAGTAGAGAAATCTTTACACAAGCTATATGAAAATGCGATGAAGTATGCACCAGAGATGAATGAGTTTCAATGAACAAACATGAGCAATGAAGATTTACCACAATAGACAAACGGATATCGACTTCCATGTTCTAGCATCTTATCGGGATTCCTATCAATGCACATGTCAAACTAGAAGCTATACTAAGTTCACATCAAACCAAACAAATCTACAATAGGTTCTCAACCACTTCATTTGCTTCATGCATGAATACCACAATCTATCTCAATTTCACATTACAGAATATCAAATCGCTTTCCATTAAAACTTTCATTTTGATTGCAAAATGACTTGTGAAAACCAAACCAAACCAATACGAGTCAAGCTTTGTAATTCGAACTTGAATACCGGAGTCCGTTGATTTGTGCCAAAATACCGAAAATCGTTGATTTGCTCAAGAATACTGGAGGATTTTCATCAAATCCTTTAACCAAAACCAAAATCCTCTCATTAACTTCATAAACCAATAACGTATCATTAAGAGTCTGAGCCGAAGCTCCTGCCAGGCACTTACTCGATAACGAGCCCTGAAGACAAATGATATGACCATCTAGCTCCTGCCAGACATTTACTCATTTAAGAGCCCTGAAAGCATACAATATGAGCATTTAGCTCCTGCTAGGCATTTACTCGATAACGAGCCCTGAAGATAAATGATATGAGCATCTAGCTCCTGCCAGGCATTTACTTATTTAAGAGCCCTGAAAGCATATAATATGAGCATTTAGCTCCTGCCAGGCATTTACTCATTTAAGAGTCCTGAAAGTCCTCTTTGTGTCCATTTAACATTTACATTCTTTCCACATTCCCATTTTACAAACATCAAATCACTCAATCGAATTCAAAGGGTGTTTAATCAATCACAACCTAATCATCCCAAACAGTTCTATCACGACATCGATTAAACTTCAAGTATTCTAAACAATCTACCAATACACCACATTGATTACATTTCAAAACGTTCCAAACTGTCAACCGTAGCATGACTCTGACTAATAAATTAATACTTATCCTTCCCTTTAAGTATATCATAATACCACACATTACGTACCAACCCATCACCACCCTACGGCATATATCTTGCTAATGTTGACACCTAGACCTCATGGGATAAGCACCCAAGGAATTAAAAGAAAACAACAAGACGGATCATGAGAACACAAATTTCTATGATACCTTTCGATTCACTCAGTCGGCTCACCTCTACCAATCATACCCAACACAACACCTCGTGGAGCCTACGGTACTCCTAAACAATGATACGATGCGTTTTTCTTTCACAACGGTACTAAGATTACGCCCAACGAGTGTCTCAGGGATAGGAATGATCAACGAATCCTTACTCAAAGAACAACCAAGCTACGAGATGGTTTATAGGTGTTTTAGAGGTGTTAGAAGTGATCGGGGGTCAAAACAATGGAGTTTGAGACAAGGCAGCAAAACTGGCTTTAGGCTCTGTTGTATAGATACTACGAATTTCAGTATCTATACAACCATGCTTAAAAATGTTCTAGAGACTATTGTATCAATACTGATTAAATCAGTATCGATACAACAGTAGCTAAATTCGTTCCAGAGATTCTTGTATCGATACTAATGGGTGTTCGAGCAGATTTTCTGCAGTTTTCAAGGATTTCTACTACGACAACAACAATAACAACCACAAACACGATTCATGGCACAAAATCATCTCATAAACGTATAGAGGGTGTAAGAAATCCCTACCTCGAGTATCAAAGCCAAACCCCAACGAGAGATCGAGCCCTACCTTCCGAAATTGACACCGAGAATAATACACCTTCTTTGAGCTCAATCCAACACAACCCATGCTCCAAAACGCGCATAGATGATTGATTGGAGGTTGGTTGTCTTGGGTTTCGAGTTGTTTTGGTGAAATTTGGGTGGAGGAGTGAGAGAGGGAGAGGAGCCGAGAGAGAGAGGTGGATCGGGAGATGAGAGAAAGAATGGGATTGGGGATTTTAATCCCCTACACCCTTACATACACACATATATATATACTAGGACACACACACTATCACACTTGCACTCCCTCCGCTTTCATTCCTTACCATTTAAGCCCCAAATCAAATAAATTCAACAAATTTCACATTTTCCCTCATTTCTTTTAAATTATAAACCTTTAAACAAATATTTTTTTTTTCAAAAATACGGGTCTCTACAACACGGTCCACATACCAATTCATATTTCCAATCTATTTCCAAACTAATTATCCCAACTCACTCATCATACTACATAGCATCAAGTGTTAAGATCTCTAAGTTCGTTTATGATTCGTCCATCCTCCCCTCTAACAATCAACCTTATCAACACACGTATTTAGTTTTGACAATTCGCTCCGCCAATCCTAACATCTCACAAAATCATTAATAGTTAAATGAACACACCAATAAAACATTAGAACGATAATTCGTTCAATATGATATTTGTGTTCAACGCGACGAGAACCAACGAATGAGGATGACAAAGGGATCATTAGAGTGCGAAAGACTATGTTTAGAAGTGGTTTAGAATAGTTAGAAGTGATCAGAAACCACAACGGTGAAAAATGAAGCAAAACAGCAAATGCTGGAGATAAGCAACAGATATCGATACCTAACACAAAGGTATCGATACCATTTGGTCAAAAATGGTTCCAGACGCAAGGATATCGATAACAATGGAAAATATTATCGATAACAAGTGATTTTCTGGGTTTTGGAACACAACGGTATCGATAACAAAGGCTAAGGTATCGATAACAAAGGCTATTCGAGCATATTTTCTGCAGATTTTCATGGGTTTCTCAACAACAACAACAACATCAACAACAATAACCATGGTCAATGGCACGATTTCATGCACAAAACCAACTCAAGAACATATAAGGAGTGAGAGAAATCCCTGTGTGCTCGGAGATAGTAGTGTAGTATATGTTTCTTATGTACAACTGTCCGTCCATAAATGGATGATCTTTACTGTTGGATGGTAAACTCAAGTTCTTACTACTTGTCGTTCCTTGTACGATGCTCTGATCGATCTCTGTGTGCACAATTCATTACACACCCCAGCGAATTACGTATATTCTCAACCAATCTACCGCCAGATTTAAATAGCGGCATGCGTTACCCAACGTTGGCTACTCACTTATCATGAAACAAAAATCCACTCTGAAGACATGAATGGTGGGGAAAGCATGGTAGGTTCAGTCAATTACAAGGTAAAACTAATATGAATACTTGATACTCAGCCCAAAAAAATCATGAATACATGGTACTTTTATGAATTTGGGGCAAAGGAGTCCGGCTTGCTCGGCACTAACCCAAAACCAAAAGACCACAAGTAACTAAAACTGTCTAATTTGTGGTCACTTCGCACCAAGGGAAAAGAAAACCATAATCCAACACCCAGGAATGTTGAGTGATTCCATTAAACAATTGGTGTGCATAAAATGAACAATTCAGTTTTTTTTTACAGGATATCAATTTGATGTTGAAAGCAGAGATATCTATAGTTGATGTAAATGTTTACAGTTGATGAAGATGAGGAATAGAAAGTGGGAAAAATTAAACTTACTATGGAAATATTGTTGGAAGCAAAAAACTTGGCAGTCTAGACATCAAGATGGCTATAACAGGCACCGGACTCGACTTCATTGAAGGTCGCGAGGATAGGGTCTGAGTAACAGTCCACAAACTGATTGAAGGTCAGAGACTCAGAGGGGAATGTGGAGGCAGACTCAGAGGAAGATGGAATCGAAATGAAGGTCGGAGAAGTAGATGAAGGGAGGGTCAGAGGAAGACGGGGTGTTTGTAGTTGATGACCGTTGAAGCGTTCGAGAGATGGAGAAAAGATACGTCGTTTGGGGTGTTCGGAGGGGGTTGTCAAAAATTCGAGATGTGGTATGCGGTTGTGAGCAAAAGTGAAGGCAGAGCCTGTTAATTATAGGTAAAAAAGTGACCATACGTAAGGAAGCAACTGCACGGAACGGACACGAACATGAAGGTTAATGGATCTGATGCCATTGGAACAGACACAATGCAAAACATATTTACCGTTGGAAACAAAATGAAATTAAACTCAACAGGTCCAAAGACTCCAAACCTTTATCTTTGTTCCATTTCCCACGGGATAATGGATGTGTCAAACCGACAAAGAATAACTGTTCAAAGATAAGAGCATTCGAAAGTAGTTGTGTGAAATATGAAGTGAAGAGAACAATGATTCAGTGAACCTAAGGAACATGTACACACTGTAGCCAGATTCAATTAACTCTTTCATGTGTGGGTATGTGATGTTCAATTTTGTTATTGTCATTGGAACAATGTATCAAACACGTGGTAGGCAAATCACATGGTTTGCATGAGGGATATGTTACCCTCATCAGAAAGAAGTCGAAAACGTAAATCATAATCTAATGGGAGACTGCAGATCAAAAAATAAACTAATGGTAAAGTTGAAGAAGAACCAACCGTTTACCCTTTGCCGCAGAGAGAGAGAGCCACCTAGAGTTCTGTTGTAATTTGATTTGCAACGGTCATGTGGTCGTTGTGCCACTTTGTTCTTTGGAGGTGTCGTTTCCATGAGGAAGCGTGGGTTGGACAGTTTCCCCTTTTTTAAGAAGCGTAGATAGATGGGACTGTGTGCCGGTTCAGGAGGGGTGGGTAGGCGTGAGATAGAGTTGTGGTTCATAGGAACTCATTGGGGCATTTTTGAAAAGTAAAAAGTAGGAAACACATTCGCGCTTTTAAAAGCGCTTTTAAAAGAAGTAGTATAGATATCTCTCTCCCTCTCTCTATTTAACTGTGTTGCCGCGGTTACCTGAGCAAGTATTATTTGTTAAAGTTAAACAACACATTTAGGTGATCCACTAGAAACACCAAAATGAGTATTGTTAGTTGTTTTAGAAAATTTGTGTGCTAAAACACCTCTAACCACACCCACTACTAGAGATGCAAAACGGGAGTGCCATATGATACAATGGGTACTGAAAAGAGAATTGTGCGGCCAAGGGTAATTCTACGCCTCCAAGAGTAATTATTTACAGTCAAGAGTAATTCTTCGCGGCTAAAAGAATTGCGTGTAATTCTCCGCAGCCAAGAGTAATTCTTCAAATGAATGAATCTGGGCCGAAGCAACCGAGGACAAATCAAATTGAAGTAGAGCAGCGTTGGCATGCAACGGCCTGCAGTTGGAAGGTTCAAGATCAATGTGGATGGGGCGTGGGTGAATGATCCGAACAAAGGCAACGCTGCTGGGGGGGGGGGGGGGGGGGGGGGGGGTTGGTTATGGTGGTGCGCACGTGATTGCGGGGGAAACTTTGTGGCTGCTCGCTCTCTGCATTTGGATTCAGTGGGTAGTGCTCTGTGCGCGGAGGAATTCGCGTGGCGGGCTGCTCTTGATTTTGCGTTGTTTTTAGGAGTGGGCCCGATAACTATGGAGGGGGATTCTTTGTTCGGATCATTAGAAATAGAGGTTATTGTGGACGATGTTAAACGGCTCTTGGATCAGATAAGGGATTGTGAGATTCTTTATTGGCGATGATCGGCTAATGGAGTAGCAAATTCTTTGGCAAAATTTGGTTTGCGCGGCTCTGGCGTAAAAACTTGGGAAGCTAAGCCTCATGATTGGTTATTTTCTTTTCTTCGGAAGGATAACCATATTCTTTGATGTATTCATTATTTCTCCGAGTTGTAATAAAATTCCCACCATGTTGGCAAAAAAAATAGAGTAATTCTCAGCCAAGCATAATTCTCCGTGGCCAAGAGTAATTCTATACAATCACGCGTAATTTTTCGTAGCCAAGAGCAATTCTATGTGGCCAAAAGTAATTCTTCACGACCATGAGTAATTCTTTGCAGCCAAGTTAGTTGTCCAAAAATCTAATGTCATCTTCTGACATATAGTCCATTTGGTATGAAATTGGCATTGATATTTCATAGGTCAATGACCATGGCTTTTCTTCTATCTTAATTTGAGCATTTTACATGATTGTCCAATCTCAAAAGAGGGTGTGTTCAATTCGTTGTTTGGGAAGCACAATTACCTCTATCTCCAATGGGCAAGCTGCTTCGTTCCGCAAAACCTCAGCCATCAACTGAGAATAGATGCTTGCCCATTCAAAAGAGTTAATTTGTGTTCCTCCTCTTCTGTATCCTTCCATCTATCAATAACCATATCGAACCGTGCTAGAATATATAGATGCTTGCCCATTGAAGTTTGGCATTGGCACATACCTCAATGGAGACAACTGCATCATAATCTGGGCGAAGCGGATCAGGACTACACACTGGACACAACAGGTCCAAGGTCAGCCTCCTCCTGGATAAGTTCTCCTTAATCGGTAAGATCCCTTGGCTGCACCTCCAAACAAAATGCTTGATCTTGTTCGGAACCACATTGGTGGCATTGGGAGAAATGGGGCTAATGAATGGGAAATGGAGAGAAGAGAAAGCCAAATGGAGAAATTGTAGATATCGTCCAATTTTGAACTCTTGACTTCCTAATGAGATGCTGTTGACCAATTGAGCTAATCCCTGTTGGTTTTCTAGATGGCAATTTTTTTTGTGTCCGCTCTGTGTGGCAATTAACCAATAGTTTTTTGGTACTCTTTTTGTCACTTCTAATGTTTTTGGGAAGTGATTTTCGTACTCTCCTTTATACAATTCACATTCTGCCTTTGAAATCATGCATTGTGATCTTAAAATCTGCAAAAATGCTGATGAGATTCTCCACTACAGGCAAGTAAAAATACTGAATTAGCAAATCAGCACCTAATTTAACTTGTGTTAAAAATGCTACTGGAAACCAAATTCCAACAATTGAACATATGTCAAAATTGAAGTAACACTTACAAATACTACTTCTATGGGACCGACGACTTTTCGATACAGCAAAAACCTTGTGCTTGAGCATTTGCGTGCTGTGTAAATCTGGGATTTATTTGCATTTTCCTAATGAATTCACGTAGGCCACTCAGAAACTGGTCCACTTCGGTGTATCCAAAGCGATACTAACATTTGCAGTCGCATAGAAGTATATCAACTATTTTCTCTAACACAAAATGTCGAAGGATGGAAGTGCAGATACAACAGCAAACCGTAAAACTTGACAGGGATCCTTGCTCAATTTTCACCACCTCAAGTCAATTGCTTGCTTTTAAGGATAGAACATTGGAACTTGTTTTGGGTTCCGGTCATATGAATCAAATAAGATAGCGTGTCAAACCGCATTTGCACTTTCCACAAATATTCTACCTTTGTCGAAAAGAAAAATGAAGAAGGAAAATGTGAACTCTAAATTCTGTGAATAAGTAAAAGATACGTAGTAATATATGTAGAATGAGAATGCTGAAAAAGTTAACAAATCTTTTCTATATAAGCTGCCTCATCTGCTATACTAGATGCCAACCACCATCAGCTAGCTTTCCTCTCCTACATTGTTATCCCATGTTTCTTTGGTACATAAGCTGCCTCATCTGTGCTACGCTACACTTCCTGTTTTACTTTATCAAAAACAACACTTTCTATAGGCGTAACCCGTGAGTCACGCTAGGTTTCTGGCAAGCAGTCGCACTGCTTCCCAATTATCAAGTTAATGTGTAGAAGCTGAAAAATGCTTCACTAACGCTGCGTTTGGTTGTAAACTTCATGGGTTATTGATTCCGAATTTCTCCACTATTTTTGTTTACCTTGATAAATCCTTCCTCAAAGCTATGATCTAAACACAGCTGAACACCAAAATCATCAAAAAGTAGGAGGAAAAAAACAGCTGACTGTTTTCGAAAAACCCAATCTGAAACAGATGAGAATCCCAGATTCTGAGTGTATTTCTTGATCCCGAAATACATATTGTACTCAAACAACAGAACTTATAAGAGTTGAGAATGGACCTTCACAGCTAGCCATGGCCTTATTAAGGTCATTTATTCTGGAAAGTTGCAAACTTAGACAAACTAAAAACGTATAAGAAGCAGAACGGGAAATTACAGCATACTATATACTGCGATAAGGTCCATAGCAAAAAGCAGAAGCAATATGAAGCATCACATAGCTGTTGCGTCGAGAAGCATCTTAAATACCGATTACACCTGAGAAACCTAGGACAAGAAAATAGTAATGATTAGATCACACAAATGGTGGATGTAATATGATCAAAAGCAAAAAACCGTTAACCGAACAAATAGTTAAGAAGCAATAGAACATCTGAAGTTAGTTTCCTTGGTACTTGATCAACTAAGAGACTCATGATGCAAGCAAAAAAACGAACGAAAAAAAAGTTGAATGAATGCCTGATAAACCATTCCTTTCATTTATAACCGCAAATGCCAACTGTCTTGAATATAATTCGTCTCCTTCTGTAGCACCTTCTACTTTTTTTTCAAATATCGTAAATAGTGACCGCCTAGGTTATGTAGAATAGTTGTGTTAACCCTTACGTACTTAAGCATCTATAGAGAAAATCAATGTTAGCCAGATGTACTAGTGAAGAAATCTGATGTTATCATAGCAAAACGTACGGTTTTTCTTAAGTGGGTAAGAAAGTGTGGCCCTACGTACTCGTGATCACACTGCAATTCTAGATCTTTTACCTCCACTTACTTAAGTTCCAAGAAGAATGTTCTTTGTCTTATGCAAACTAGTGAGAACCTCGTCGATGTCCGGCCGATCTGTTGCTTGTTCTTGTGAACAGGCGATTCCAACTTGAAGTAGTGAAATCAAGCACTCATGCATTTTGTGACTGCTCAGAGAGCTATGATTCCGAATGCTGCTAATACTTGTGCTTGCCTCCCCCATTTGATCTTGTGGAATCAATGTTTGGTCGAAAATGCTCTCCACAGGTTCAGGCAGGACTGTCTTAGCAAAGTTGTGGAGAGTCAGACTACCGGTAAACATGCTATCAGTCGGTCTCTTCCCAAGGACCATCTCCAACAAAAGGATGCCATAGCTATACACGTCTCCGGACGTTGAAACCTCATTTCCCATGCCATACTCTACAATACGTTAGTTAGTAAATAAACTTATGACGATGTTTGGTCATAAATGTATCAGAGCATAGTAATGTGCCTTGTGTGGACAACAGTTGAAAGTGATGTCAATAGATGTGTCATAAGACTCGTAACAACATTAGCTTCTTGTGGTTATATAACTCGAAAGGGTAGCTAGAACTCCATCTTATGGAATTCTTAGCAATATATGTTGAATCGAAATGTTCATAACAAGTCAAGCTACGGTTCACCACTTTTCTTCAACGGATTGATTTACACTATAAAGACATTGAAAACTGTCTACTTTCCTAATTCTAGTGGGAATAGCATACTTTATATTTAGCATATTGACAATTTACCAACTTGATCACAAGCAATGACCATTGGTACTTCCATTGATTCTCAGCTGAGAGCCAAATGATATCGTAAGGAGAAAAACAAAGGAAAAACAACCAGCTTTATTAAAGTGATTGACAGACTAGATTAAAACCCGATGTCTATCCGCCCTAAAGAGTGTTGGCAGTGGTTTTGCAAAGGAAAAATGAAAAGTCTTAAGATGTATATTTACCTGGAGGAGCATAACCAACAGATCCTCTCATGCCAATGGAACTTGATTGATTTGCAGAAGACGCATTGGTGACTTTGAGAAGGAATCTTGCTAAACCAAAATCAGCTACACGCGCAGCCATTTCATTGTCCAAAAGAACATTGCTTGGCTTCAAATCACAGTGAACTATTGGTTCCCAGCAATGATGGTGAAGATAATCAAGAGCAGAAGCAACATCAATTGCAATATGAAGCCTCTGCAGCAGGTTTAAACTCCTTAGCTCCTCGGGTACGCCCTCTCTATTCCCATTTGGATGCAACCACTCGTGTAGGCTCCCATTGACCATGAACTCATAAACAAGGGCTTTGAAATCATTACCTTGATAGTCGATACTCGAACATGCTGTAAGAATTCCTACGAGATTTCGATGTTTGATTCTCTTCATGGCTTTACACTCGGCTACGAAACTCTTTGAGGCACCACGGAATTGAAGGTTTAGAACCTTCACTGCAACAACTTTTCCACTTTGATCAAGAATTCCTTTATAAACAGAACCAAAACTACCCATTCCAATTAAGTTGGAAAGGGAGAACCCATCAGTAGCTCTAAGCAAACTTTGGTAGGACAATTCCGGAAATGAATTTCCAAAAATTTGGAATGGGGGTACTTTTTTGGTCTTCCTAGACCAACAAAGATAAAGAACACCCAGCATCACAAGTAGTCCAAGAAGCCCAAATGATACCGAGAGTATTAATTTCCCAGTTAGAGTGAATCCTTTCCTTCTAAACCTTTTAGAGTTGCAACTGCGCAGTTGCAATTCAGCTATGCCCCCACAAAGCTTGTTGTTTCCTTCAACAGAAATGGCGGTTGCATTCTTAAATACACCTCTTTCCAGTACTGCACCCTCAAAATCATTGAATGACAGGTCTAATATGTTTAAAAAGATGAAGCCATCCAAGTACTCTGGTATTTGTCCTGAGAAATTGTTGTGAGAGAGATTTAATTCTTCCACACCTCTCAAATTAGCTAAGGTTGCCGGAAGGTTTCCCCAGAATTTGTTGCCTCCAAGGTTCAGTAATCTTAGTGTGACACAGCTACCGAGAGTGCTTGGAATTATATCGGACAATGTGTTCTCAGAAGCATCAAATACTTCTAGGTTTTTTAAATTTCCTACTTCTACTGGAAGGTTACCTGCCAAGTTGTTGTAAGATATATCTAGTTCCAACAATGATGAGATGCTGATAACTTCTTTGGGTATGATACCACTAAGGTTATTTTGTTCAAGATATAGTAGCTGCAATAATTGACATTTCCCCAGACTTGAAGGGATGCTGCTTTGGAGCTTATTTTGATACAAACCAAGTTGATTTAAAGAAGTTAAATTCGCAAGAGATGATGGGATCTCCCCATAGAAATTGTTACCACCGAGATCCAATATCAGTAGCATTTGAAGCTTCCCAATATCGGCAGGAATGTTGCCGCTTAAACGGTTATTGAACATGGAAAAAGCCTGCAAATTGATAAGATTCCCTATCCCGGCTGGCATGGTCCCGCCAATTTTATTATTATACAAACCTACTCTACTAAGATGTGTGGAAACGTTGCTAATTGATTCAGGCAACACTCCTCCAAAGTTATTGTCGCCCATAGTCAGATCGTGCAACTTGGTAGCATTTGTCAATGAGTTTAGAAAGCTCAGGTCATCCACTTCCCCTGTTCCTAGATGATTATTTTCTAATTCTATCCTCTCAAGATCACGCAGCTTTTCGAAAAGAGGGACTTTTCCTTTAAAGCTATTTCCTCCCAAGTAAAGGCCATTTAGTTTGGTGGCATTGGATACTGAAATAGGAATATAACCAGTGAACAAGTTTTCAGCAAGAACTAGGCGCTGAAGATTTGGAAGAGTGATTCCTAGGTCTGAGGGAAGGCTGCCTTCGATTTGGTTAAACGGTAAATTGAGTTCTCCAATAGAAGAGAGATTATAGATCGAGAAAGGAAAGGTACCAACCAACTTGTTCACCCCTAAACTGAGAATTTCCAATTTCTTACATCCACCAAGAGTATCTGGTATATTCCCAGTAATACTATTCAAATGAGCAAAAAGAAATGTAAGAGATGATAGATTCCCAAGAGTAGAAGGCAGACCACCTGTTATGTTGTTTCTTTCAATGTACAATCTCTTGAGCTTAATCAAAGAACCGAGCTCTGAAGGAATTTTCCCGGCCAGCTTATTGCTAGAGAGTTCAAGGGCAACAAGGTTAGAGCAACCAGATATACTAGATGGAATTTCACCAGTAATTGAATTATTGGCTACAGCCAATACTTTTAGTCTTCTCAGGCGTCCGAGTTCTAGTGGAATTTCACGACTCAAGCTATTGTTCCGCAGCCATAGTTCCCTGAGAAAGCTCAAGTTTCCGACGTGAGGGGAGACAGACCCTGTGAGCTCCTGATGTTCAAGCCTCAACACAATGGCCCTATGGTGTCGGCGGCCACATGTCACGCCAACCCAGTGACAAAAGTGGATGGAGTCATTCCATGAGTTCAAAGCTCCGAAGGGATCACTGGTTATTGCAGCCTTGAATGCCAGCAAGGCTAGACGGTCGGTCTCGTTCCCGCCTTGCACAAAGTTGGCTACTAGAGGAGAGCAAGAATGCAAGGACCACAGAAAAACAACTTGTACGGAAAGGAACAATAGCTTTGACACTGCCATAGCCATGTGGGGATTGGAATGTAAATGCTTGCTGATAACCTTGCTTTAATAGTATTTTGGTGTACTTTCGTAGGTTTAAAAGCGGGGTAGCTATTTCGGGGGTGCTTGGAACCCTACTAAAAAGCTATTTCGGGGGTGCTTGGATCTTTTTAGTTTTTTGGCCTTTTGAATTATGGTCAGAATGTATTTTGAATCTAGCAGAGTGTTTGGATGATATGTGCAAAATGTATTTTACAACATGATTAGTATTTGAAAGATATGTGCAGAAAAGGAAAACTGACTTCTCGACCACAAATCATTTCCCATGTTGTGCTCTACACTTTCTGTTTTGGCCTTTTGTTTTTTAACATTCCGACTGTCCTTCCCAATTACCCACCCAACCGGCCCATTACCAATTGAAGTAATAAGAAACTTGAACTGCCTTGTTTTCTTCAACGTGTGAACAAGGGAGAATAAAAGGAGGCGATAGGACGCCATAATGTTAATGTTACAAAAGAAAAAATTAATTTCATTGGCGAATTCCAGAGAACATGTCCCTGATATACAAACTGAAATTACAGATTATACCGAACTGAAAGGAATTAATAAGTATACCACGGGCTTGTATGAACTGTCTTCTTAAAACAGATTCACCTTCTTACATACTTAATAGCAATGTCGTGATTCGATGTACCAAACGGGGCCTTTCAGTTGTCTCAAGAGGCCCTTTGAATGCCCTAATTTCCATTAACCGAATTCTGAAAAATTCCAACAATCCCCCACATTTGGTAGTTTACCAGTCAACTTGAAGGTTTGGTGGTTGTGCTTTGACAAGGTAAATAATTGAAATTTTTTGACGGCATGGATAAAAAAGGAGTTTCAAATGAAATTTTATTTTCCTGCCAATGAATTAAGTATTCTCCTTTGTTTCTATTTAGTTGGAGAAATTCAAAGCAAGTATTGTATCTAATTTCAAATTTCAAATTTTAATGAATCTATCTGACTAATAATCCAGAAGTTTCCATTGGTAGATACTGTAGATTGACTCAGATTGATTTCATCTGACAGTTGAGAGTGATTTTTTTAGTTTTTGGAAATAATTTTTTAAGCTTGATTGGCTTGATTATAATGACAAATCTACAATGATAGAGTTCAATCTTGCTTCTCTTTGACTGCCGATTTTTTTTGGGTAATGATTTTTAATTCCGATTTTTGGTAAATTTTTAAAAGCTTGATTGGGTAATGGGATAGATTGGTGTTGATTTTTGAAAGCTTAATTGAATACTATTATTTTCAGTAATGAATTTCTACACTAAATTTTCCAAGACAGTTCTACATTACACTTACGTTTTGGTAGTGACATAAGGAAAGCAACATAAGAAAAATCATTTCAAATTATTTCCTTATGCAATAATGTGTTCCTTCTTATGGGACGTCTTCACACGTAGAAAGAAGAGAAAAATGTTTGAATATTTTTTTTCTTAAATAACATAGAAGGAGGAACACAGCTACGTCAATCTTTTTTTTACTAACGTAGCTACCCATCTTTGTTTTTTTGTGTCCCGTTTGCAGGATGAATAATGCGAATGAAATTAATATGCAAATTGACCCAGTTGAAGAGCAAAACATACAAACCACCAAATGGTAAGACTTTTAAACTGCGCTTTGTTTTGTTTATCTATATAATATGAAGGAAGCGTTTGTCGACATGAGAGTGATCACGAAGAAGATAAAGAAATAAATGGTATGCATTTGTAGTAATATTGAATTGCAGTTGAGTTTTTTGTGTCCTGTTTACATGATAAATCGTGACCATGAAATGCTACCAATGAGCGTAGTCGAGACGCATGAGGATGCTCATGCATCTATTGAAGATCAAAACATGGAAATTGACCCACCAATTGGTAAGACTTTTAATTACAAATACTAAATTTCAAAACTTGACCGTAGTTTAAACTGCGCTTTTTAATATACTAATAATACAGACTTTCTTTTATTTATATGTATAGATGAAGAAATAAGCCGCCTGCATGAGAGTGCTCACAAAGTAGATAAAGAAAAAAATAGTATGCATTGAGCGTAATAATGATATGTACCAATCGAGTTTAGTTTGTCCTGTTTACATGATAAAACATGAGAATGATATTAATATGATTCCTGTGGCTGAAAGAGTAGAGATGCATGTGGATGCTCAAGTACCAATTGAAGAGCAAAATAGAGAAGCTGGCCCACCAATCAACTATGAAAGCGAACATCGGTACCATAGGCAAATTGGCCTTCATACCAAGAATATCTTTATCACCGTCATCTTCAGATTTTCCTTTTCGTATGACAAAGCGTCAATTTCCAATTCGCTCGGCATATGCTATGACTATTAACAAATCACAAGGACAATCTATCAAATTCTTTGAAGTCGATTTGCGCACACCTGTATTTAGTTATGGGCAACTATATGTGGCATTATTAAGGTGCACGTCTTTTGACCGTGTAAATGTCCTTCTCCCCAAAGAAGAAATAGATTTCACTACCAATAATATTTATCCTGAAGTTCTGCTGTAGTTTGCTTTATCATACCAAGTACAATGAGTTGTAAAATATTATAATTTAATTTTCCTCTGTTATCATATATCTTCCCTTAAATAAATGACTTAGTGTACTAACTAGGCTTCTGTTGACATATCATTCTTTTTCAGGATTGTGATCGAGAAGCCTCGAAGCTCAAAAGGATCAATATGCTTGAAGATTTTTAGTCTTGACATGTTTCATACTCTCTTTTTAGATGTCTCCTCGAGGCATGCATTTTCATTAATGTATATCATTTTTTATTTTCATCGGTGTTTTGGATGGTGTTTTTTTGATTTGATCAAGATTTATGCGTTTGAGTTTGTTCTATGCGTCTTAGTTGGTTAAATTTATTGTTCAATTTTAATTTGCGTGTACTGAATGTTCGAACCATGCCTTCAAGCACAGGCATTCGCTAGTGTGTGTGTGTGTGTGTGTGTGTGTGTGTGTGTGTGTGTATATATATATATATATATATATATATATCAAGCTTTCTAGCATCCTCTCTCACATGCAACCCCGTCTTGCACGTGAATATGTAAACATTCATACATTCCGATAGAATGTAAAGTAGAGAAACATAATGCAAATTGGGACCAAATGGAAATAGAGAGAGTTGAACCCAAGACCTCTTGCAACCTGAGCTGTGATACTATGTTAAGTTGTCAGTTGTCCCAAAAGCTTAAGCTGTTAGGAAATGAGCCCGACAATATATATCAAACTTTTGGAGTAACATTTTGTACATTGTTTTGTATGCAATTTTTTGTGCATATTTTAGTCAACGCTGAATTAAAAAACTGAAGCCATCACTGCAACCAGGGACATATTCAATGGGAAGATGATTATGAGTTGGAATGGCACGCTGTAAATTTTAATGAGTCAAGACTTGGATGAGATGAGGAGTATGACGACTTTGAATGTGTGATGCAGGGAAGCATACGAAATTTAAGATGGGTGTGCAACAAAGACAATAAAAAGCAAGGTAGGTTTAGAGAAACTGTTTCTAAATTCTTTTTCATTCAATAAATAATAACCCAAAATTGAATTGCCATAAGCTTACAACTCATTAATTCTATAGTACAAGAAACCCTACATACTAGGAAGCAAAGAAAAAAAAGGAAACAATAAAATTGGAACTAACTATTCTTCTTGCCTAAGAAAATATTGAAAGGAAACTAAATCAACTAAGAATTGGGAAAACAATTACTCTAGGATACTTACTTTCCTAATTCAAAAACTCGTCCTCGAGTTTCCATGTCTTGAAATAGCTCCCTTGTTTGAGAAAATTCATCCTTGAGTTTCCATGTCTTGAAATAATTTTCTAATAAAATACTAATTTCAAAATAATAAACTAACTTTCTATATTTCTTGAATAATTAAAGTATTGACCTGCATCAGTGTGTAAATCCCAAGTTCTGGTCGTCACCGTCAACGTCACTTAGTTGATGGCTTTAACTCTGAGTGGTGACTGATAAAATTCAAATTCCAATAGGTTTACTTACAGTCGATCGGGGACATATTCAATGGGAAGATGATTATATATGAGTTGGATCGGCTGAAGTTTTTAATGAGTCAAGACTTGGATGGGAGGAGGAGTGCTACGACTGTAAACCCAAGTGCGCGCAGGTCATCGCGTAATGGTAATACTCGGTAAAGTCCGACCGATGTCGATTCACAAGAAAAGAGTAAATAATTCGAAGGTGAAATTTGGGATAGAACTCAAGGGTTTTTTTTTTTTTTTTTTTTGTCGTTCTCGCATTAGGAGAGATCATTTATATCAAGTATGAATTATAAATTACAAACTTTGTGACACTGCATCAATGGGAGAATCCACGAAATTAACCAAGCCCAAATATTTTACCGAATTAACAAGAAATGAGCCCATCGTGAGAGCGAAAAGCCCAAATCTTTTTGAAGAAAATTATGTGACTCAAGTTCTAGTGCGCAAACTTGGTGCTGCTCTAGCTAGCTAGCACCATAAACCCTGCCTATAGCTGGACTTAAATTCCACCCCACTTTATCACCAGCAATTCCAAACCGTAATGATTCCACACTTGGAACGAATAGGAAGGTGTTAAAGCCATATAGTGATTCCAAACAATAACGATTTCCTCTTTTGTCAAGTTCAATAAAACTTTATCTCTTGCCGAGAAAAAAAATAATAATAATTTGTTAAAGCACACACTTTTTTCTTTAAACTGAAGCAGGTAATGTAACACACAAAAAACTACAAACCGGCGCATGCACTAGCTAGCTAGCACACAAACTACATTAATGGGAGAATTCACCAAATTAACCAAGCCCAAAAATTTTACTGAATTAACAAGAAATAAGCCCATCGTAAGAGCAAAAGTGCAAATCTTTTTGAAGAATTATGTGACTAAGGTGCTAGCGCACAAACTTGATGCTGCTCTAGCTAGCTAGCACCATAAACACTGCCTATTGGTGGATTTAAATTCCACCCCACTGTATCACCAGCAATTCCAAACAATAATAATTTCTCCTTTTCACATTTGCACCATGTTGAGGACCCCAAAGTCCATTGATGAGCAGAATCACTAATTTTCCACCCCCTTTTTATTTATTTTAGAATTCATTAGTTTTTCGGCAAATTTGGTGGATTATTGCTTTGTCAGGATGAGAGGAGTCTAAAAAGTAAAAAATTATGATCTAATTTTTTTGAATAAAGTTGAAAAAATAGTCTTTAATTTAAAAAAAATTGGGTTTTGATGTTAAGTTTTTATTTATTAGTTTCCTCTGGTCATGAAGACACAATAATCCACACACAAAAAATCGATACAAAATTATTAAATGTGAAAAAATTAAATAAGGACAAAAAATAAGACACGTTACTTATTTAGCAGAAATAGATGAGGCGACCTTCCAAAAAAAAACTGTAGTGGGGCGACCTTCGAAAAAAACATAAAAAGAAAAGTAAATTTTTCTAGTCGTCCCTCTAGTTTTACAGTTATCTCAATTTCATCTCTCTAGTTTCAATTGCTAACAATTAAACCCTGTAGTTTGTTTTACGTTCCAAATTGGTAAAATCGTTAACACCGTTAATGAAACTAACGGAAAAATATGAGTAAAAAATTCAGTGCTCCAATTTTCAATCCGGTAGAACCGGTGCGAAGATCTTATTTTTTTGATCATTTTATCCTTGATGGTCACAATAAATTTTTGGCTCTATGGCCTTTCAACGAGCACCCGAAGACTCCTTATTTAGTTTCAAACAGATTAGAAATTGGAATACTTATTTTTTACACCGTTTATATATTAAAAAATATAGTTAAAAAAACGGTGTAAAAAAGTTGGAACACTATAATTTTTAATATATTAACGGTGTAAAAAAATAAACTACAGGGTTTATTTGGTAGCAATTAGAACTAGATGGATGAAATTGAGACCACCGTAAAACTAGAGAGACGGCTACAAAAATTAGCCCTTTAATTAATTGTCTTCAAAAGACATGGCCCTTCCTAATTAGTGTCTTTAAAAGACATGACCATTCCATTAGGTTTACAGTCGGGGAAATATTCGAAGGGAAGATGATTATGAGTTGGATCGGTTCAAATTTGTAAGAGTCAAAGACTTCGATGAGAGCTGAAGTGCTACGACTTTGAATGTGTAAACCCAAGTGCAGGTCATCGCATACAGTAAAGTCCGATCGATGTCGATTCACAAGAAGTAAATATATTGAAGGTGAAATTTGGGATAGAACTCAAGAGTTTTTTTTTTTGTCTTTGGTGCGATAGGAGAGATCATTTACATGATGTATGAATTATAAATTACAAACTTCGTGACACTACAATGGGAGAATCCATGAAATTAACCAAGCCCAAAAATTTTACCGAATTAACAAGAAATGAGCCCATCATGAGAGCAAAAAACGCAAATTTTTTTGAAGAGAATTATGTGACTAAGGTACTAGCGCACAAACTTGATGCTGCTCTAGCTAGCTAACACCGTAGATGCTGCCTACTGGTGGACTTAAATTCCACCCCACTATATCACCAGCAATTCCAAACAATAATGATTCCACACTTAGAACGATTGGAAAGGTAGGTGTTAAAGCCATAGAGATTCCAAACAATAATAATTTCTCCTTTTCACATTTGAACCATGTTGAGGACCCCAAAGTCCATTGATGAGCAGAATCACTAATTTTCCACCCCCCCTTTTGTTTTTTAAAATTCCAGCTGTCGTTCACAATTGGCGTGTAAAAAGAGTCCATTCCTTTTTGGTTTTCCCCAATTGCCTGTTGGACTAACGAAACTTTAATTACCTTGTCTTCTTCAACGCGTAACACAAGGGAGAAAAAACCATGGCAATTATTATTTATTGTTTTCGGTTAATGCATCCCCAATGGTCTTCTAAATTTAAGATGTGCATTATTAGGAAGAAAAAAAGAAAAGAAAAGAAAAGGTCCCCATATTGATGTAAGGATGGCAAATTTCACATGCATTAATAAATTGCACAATTCCATAAATATTTTTTTTTTGATCGGCACAGAAAATTTTGGGTAGTGATAATGCCAAAATTGTTTTTGTTGGTACCGAAACTTTAGTGCATAAAAGTCTTGTACACTACACATGGTAAAAGCATTTTGTACAATCTTTTGTTGTTATTTCCGTTGAGTTACCCGCAGTTGCAGATCTAATTTGGGACAATGAGGCTAATTTCCGGTTCTGGCGAGTTGATTAGGTGTTGTTTTTCCAATTTTTGTTTTTTGTTTGGTTTTTCTAAATAGCTGTGGTTTCTTTATGTGGGTCTTTGTCCCCTTCGTGGGTCTTTCTCAACCTTTGTGGGTGTGATTTGTTTTTTTGTGTGATGTTCTTGTGAGATGTGCTGGTAACTCTATGGCTCATTGTGTGTGCCAAGAGTTCTATGCGAGGGAGTGGAATTTGTAAGTGAGAATTCTCTCCTCCTGGCCTCACTGATCTCTTATTGAGGATAGAAGCCCGAACGCAAATCATTATATATTGTTTTCGGTTAGTGCATCCCCAATGGTCTTCTAAATTTAAAATGTGCATTATTAGGAAGAAGAAAAAAAAGAAGGTCCCAATATTGATGCACGGACCGCAAGTTTCAGATGCATTATATATAAATTGCACAATTCCAAACCAAACAAAATCGAGCATTATGTCTCAATCACTTGGGGTCGGTTACATAAATCCTTTTATTTTATCAATTAAAGAAAAATCTTTCATTGTTATTTCCATAGAAAAATTTGGATTTGGAAAAATACTTCTATTTTATTACCTTTACTAAGCATGCCTTAGACGCTCCTTCCCACAACCGTCTTCCTCCAATACGAAATTGCACTCTTCTTAACAAACACCACTAATTAATACCTAGTACCACACCAATTGAGGATGCTCTAATCATTATCATTACTAAACTACGCCCGCAATTCATATTTAGATAACGATATTGAATTAGAGAGGTCGAGAGGCCCAGCCCAATGCAAATCTTTGGGCCATGGGGCAACAAAGAACAAGTGAGATCCCAATCCCAAAGCTATTGCTCAAGAAGTGTATTCAACGCCAGCTAAACCTCAGAAACCTATGACAGGAAAAAGTGATAATTAGGGCTCCGTTTGTTTGGCCGTAAAACATTTTCCTGTAAAACATTTTACCTATTTTCCGATGTTTGGTTGCATAAATTATAAGTAAAATGTTTGCATTTGTAAAATAATTTCCCTCAGTCGGGGTAAAACAACTTACCGTCAAAACATATGTAAGTCATTTTCCAGTGCCACCTCCCGTCGCTTCTAGCCTTCCACTACCCAACCAAATTTGTCATCCATAATCCATCCAGTCATGCATATTCACTCTCTCTCTCTCCAAAAATCCATCACGTCATGCATATTCTCTCTCTCTCTCTCTCTCCCAAAATCCATCCCGTCATGCATATTCTCTCTCTCTCTCTCTCTCTCTCTTCCCCCCCCCCCCCCCGTGCATTTCTCTCTCTAATTTCTAATTTTCTGAGCCATCTCTCTCTCTAGTATATATATAATCCAATTTCACTTGCGTGCATTACATTTTCTGAGCCATCCATCCATCCATTATTGCTTTGAAAGTTATTTTTCATATGTCAATCAAACACCGATAAATAAAAATTTAAAAGTTGATTTTTTGAAAAAATATTTTACGTGAAAAATATTTACATTGTAAAACATTTTACATCGAACCAAACGGAGCCTAGATTCCAAAAATGTTGGATGGAATATGATGAGAAGCGTACGTAAAAAACGACACATAGTTAAGAAGCTATTGGACATTTGAAATTAGTATTCTCCAGACATTATCAAATAAGTGACTCATGCTGCAATGCCAACGGAATAAACGAAGAAAAAATCGAATGAAAGACCCATGACCCATTCCTTTCATTTTTAACAACAAATCTCACCTGCCATAAACATAATTCGTCTCCTTCTGCTGTAGCTAATGCTAGCATGATTTGAACATAGTAAATATTGACCAGCTACATCTAGTTGAATTGTTGTGTTAGGCCATTTAAGTATCTATACAGAAAACCAATGTTAGCTGGACTAGTGAAGAAATCTGATGGTTTCAATGCAAAATGCATGATTTTTGTTAACTGAGTAAGAAAGTGTTGCCCTACCTACTCATTGATCACACAGGAATTCTAGATCTTCAACCTCCATGTACTCCACTTCCAAGAAGAATGTTCTTGATCTTATGCAAATCAGTGACCACCTCATTGATGTCCGGTCGATCTGTTGCTTGTTCCTCTGAACGGGCGATTCCAACTTGAAGTAGTGAAATCAAGCACTCGTGAATTTTGTGATTGTTGATCAAAGAGTTCTGATTCCAAATGCTGCTGATACTTATGCTTGCCTCGCCAATTTGTCCTTGCGAAATCAATGTTGGGTTGAAAATACTCTCCATTGATTCGGGTGTAGCTATCTTAGCAAATTTGTGGAGTGTCAGACTATCGGTAAACATGTCATCTGTAGGTCTCTTCCAGTGAACATCTCCAACAAAAGTATGTCATAGCTATACACATCGCTAGAAGTTGAGGCCTCATTTCCCATGCCATACTCTACAGTATGTGAACCATAAATTATTAAATAAACTTATGAAGACGCTTGGTAAAAAATATATCAGAGCCTGGTATTGTGCCGTGCAGACAATAATTTATAGTGATGCAACATTTGCTTCTTGTGGTTATACATTGAATCGAGGTGCTGATGTTTCTAAATCTTCGTAAGAAGTCGAAGTTTGGGTTCACGAATTTTACTTCAACAGATTGATTTAAATAGTAAATAAATTGAAAACCGTCCACTTTCCTCATTCAAGTGGGAATAGCATAACTCGCTACGCCAAATTCCATTCCCCGAATTGCTTCACAGCCAACAGATCCTAGTGTGTCGACAAGATACCAAATTGATAATGAGAAATGGCCATTGCTGAAAAAGGACTTCATTTTCTTCTGTTCTCTCTAACTTTTCCTATTGACTACAGCCAAAGGAGCCAAACAAAAGCTCCCTAGTTTGCAACGCTAAAACTAAATTGGCTATACGTTGGTACATCTTCCCATATGGGCCAAAAAAAAGCCTGAAGTCTTTTTTCAGAATCGAAAATCATCTATCTTTGACATAATACGCATTAGATCATTCATACCAACAAAGAAGTTAACCGCATATGGATTAGACACTTTTGATCGGACAACAAAATTCTTTTTATTTAAGAATTTGCATGCCAATAAAGGGGTTTCCTTAACCCAACCGAGCCAAAATTTTATGAGAAATCATATGATTAAGAAGAAAAAAAATGAACGGTTTCGATTGGGAAGGTTGCATTGTGATCAATGTAGTCGGAACACGAATATTTCCATTCTCGGAATTTTTTTAAAAGGGGAAAAAATTGATATTCGTAGACCAAATGTGTTTTTAGTCGGCAAATAGTAGTATTCCCAACTAAAATATTTTAGTCGGGATATGTATTTTTCATTTATAAAATTGTGAAATAATTGATATTCGTCGACTTAATGTATATTTAGTCGCCGAAAATTAAGAATCCCGACAAAATTATTTAGTCGTGATATGTATTTCATTTATTTATTTTTTATATTGGCAAAAAAATTATATTCGCCGACTAAATGTATATATTAGTCGGCAAATATCACTCTTCTCCGGTAAATAATTTAGTTGGGATTTGTATGTTATTTATTTATTTTTTATATTGGCAAAAAAATTATATTCGCCAACTAAATTTATTTTTTGGTCGGCAAAACTACATTTTTCCCGACTAAGTTTATGTTTAATCGGCAAATACCTAAACTTACCGACTAAAATAATTTAGTCAGCAATTGGTCAACAATTGGCGACTAAATTTATTTTAGTCGGGAATGGTGAAATTTCTTGTAGTAGGTTTTGGAGTCAAAACTTGGGAATCTAGGCCTCCTATTTGTTATTGCATTCTCTTGGCAAGGATAACCATCTTACTTGTTGTTCAACCAAAAAAAAAAAAAACATCTTACTTGATGTGTTGGGCTCCTTTATATCAATGAAAGTTTCTAGCTACCATTTTGACAATAAAAAAAATGCAAACTCAAATAGAAGTAGCTATTTCGGGGGTGCTTGGAAATCTACTTTTTGGCCATCATTTTTAACTTTTTAGTTTTTTGGCTTTTTGATTTATGGTCAGAATGTATTTTGAATCTGGTAGAATATTGGATGATATGTGCAAAATGTATTTTGCAACATGAATAGTGTTTGAGAGATATTTGCAAAATGTATTATGTAGGTCTTTTTTTAAGCAAAATGAAAAAAGTGGAAAATGATAAGTCAAAAAGCTCCCCCTACCCTCTTTTTCACTTCTCTTCTCTAAACCACAATTTAGAGAAATCATTTTGGAAAATGTGTTTTGGTTGGCCCTTGCCAAAACACTCAAAATTTAAAAATGCAATAAGTAGCTAGGATGCCAAACACCCCTCACATTTGAGCAACTGCGAGGAATCTAGTTAAGTGGGTATGACAAAGTAACGGAAGGTCGCAAATCGTTTCCCTAAAGGTTGCAAGTTCGAATTCTATGAAGGCCTAACATTTCAAACCTTGGGGTCATTGGAGGTTTTTCGGTCATTAACTTTAAGACCCCATAATTAACTGAGTTGCATGCAAGTTAACTGAACACCCCATTATTAAAAAAATTCACCTTGAACCATGTTCAGGACCCCAAAGTACATTGATGCGCGCAAGATACATATATTAGTCCCCTTCTTATAAGGACTACCTTATTTTAATAAAATGCGGACCTCCCTTTTTCGATCGAATTTTGATAATCCAAGCTGCTCAATGTGTTCAGAACGTGATTTTAAGGATACTCGCTAGAAATCAGTAAAAAAAAAAGACCGGGAAGGATTTCATCCGAGCAGTTTTTGTTTGATTTTTATCAACAGTTCAAATAACAACTACTCAAATCAAGCCCTTCTCGGTCATTTTTTTTGCCGATTTCTCTTGGGTACCCTTAAAATCACGTTTTAAACACATTGAACGGCTCGGATCATCGAAATCGGATCGGAAAAGGCAAGAAATGGGAGATCCACATATAAGGTCCTCATTTTAAGGTCCTTACCTGAAGACTTCTGTATATATATATATATATATATATATATATATAATCCACCAATTTTCTACCCCACTCAGACGGGTAAAAAAGGAAAACTGACTTCTCAACCCCAAATAAGAACACCACTCAAAATATTTGTCTGTTGGGAATCCGAATTCTGTATGGAACATAGATACGGGTTTTGCAATATACAACCAAGCGGTGACCTCTAGTTGCCCAAAATGAGTGAAAAGAAAAACGCTGGATTGAATTCACCCTATTAATCTCAGCCGCATACTTAATAGCATTGTCCTGATTCGATGTACCAAACGGGGGCCTTTCAATTGTCTGAAGAGGCCCTTTGAATGCCTTAATTTCCATTAACCGAATTCTGAAAAATTCCAACAATCCCCCACATTTGTCACCGAGTACAAACCAAATCCAAGAGATCGAGCACCACGGATTATCCCTGCATTGGATATGTAACCTTTGGCATTGAACATTCTCTTGTGAAAGCCCGTCGGATTTATTGTCTAACTAGTGAACATGATATCTTGAACTAGTTTGCTATTGATGTAAACCGAGACGACGGATCCCATAGGAACTTCTCAGAATGCAATTCGTTTCTATGAACACCCACCTAGTTCTGTAAGCATTTTACAAGAATTTTGTTTTCCTAAATTCTCGCAGAAGCGGCCTCACTAAATATTCACATAGGTATCTTATTAAGGGTATCCTACTATAAGCCACTTCAAGCTCAAAATACAATTTTTGTTTCAGTTCGGACCGGTTTTACTGTTGAAATATTCGAATTTGGAAAATAATTTCACTTTTATCACCTATACACACACAAAGCATGCCTTAGACACTCCTCCCCACAACCCTCTTCTTCTAATACGAAATTGCACTCTTCTTAACAAACACCACTAATACACTAGATACCACACCGATTTGAGAGTTCGGGAGGCCCCAATGCAAATCATTTGCCATGGTGTGCAGTACACTATTGTGGTGGGTCTGAAAGGACTTAACTACCGTTCGGCCGGAAATAACTGAGGCTCCAAACAAAATTGCTAAAAAGTGTCCACACGGCCATAACTTCTGTCCAGACGGAGAACACCAACAGCGGCCAAACTCCGTAGGTGTTTGATCCGCGCCTGCAACTACGAAAGCTGGAGTCGAAATAACCCAAGTAAACCCACCAAATCACCAGAGAAAACTGACGGCAATTACTAATTTGCAAAATGAATGCACAAAGTGTGTTAATATTGATCAATAATTTATCTGAAGTAGGCGCAAAAGAACCCAATTAGTAATCAGAAACCACGAGCATTAAGGACTCAAAAGTCTATGTGCATAGCTTGTCTATTTTCACTCCTCTGCCACACTTCCTTTGAAATCATCTACTGTGATCTTGTAATCAGCACAAATGCCGATGAGATTCCTCATATGGAAGTGAGTACAAAGTACGCGCAAATCAGTACCTAATTGAGCAAGTGTAAAAACTGAAGTAACACATTGAAATGCTTAAAGCTTGTACGAGACAAACGACTTCTCCATACAGCAAAAACCTTGTGCTTGAGCATTTGCGTGCTGTGTAAAGCAATGCCAGTGGTGTAATAGCATTTTCATAACAAATTCACCTAGGCACTCAGAAACAGGTTCTTTGTGTATCCGAAACAATATTGACATTTGCAGACGTAGAGAAGTACATGAATTGTCTGTCATTGAACCTATCCTTATGTGGCCAAGTTCTTCTTTCCTCTAACACCAAATTTCGATGGATGGAAGTGCCGAAACCAAAGTAAACCATCAAACTTGACAGGGACCCTTGGTCATTTTTCACCACCTCAAGTCAATCTCTCTTTAGGATGAAACTTGTTTTGCATTCATTTCATATGAATCGAATAAAATAGCATGTCTATCCACAATTTGACACTTTTCATAATATTGGCCTTGATCTTTGGCATCATTTCTGGGGGTTACAAAACGGCTTTGGATCCTCTGTCCAGATTATCTGTCACACTTCCCTGTTCAACACTTCACGTGTTGACGAGTGTCCACCAATTAAACTTTCCTTTAACTCCGTTGAAATCACTATGGTTCTTCATTTAATCCCATTTTTGTGCTCGGCGATTAGCTACACAAATTGAGGAAAATAGTGATTTACTTAATCCCAATGGAAATACTATTTTCCTTGTTCAAAAAATAAGTACTCCTTCGTTATTCACACAAGCATTCAGCTAATTTCTTCCCCGTCACTCATTAGTGATCGATTAGACTTAGTTTTAATTGGCTTTTACTCTGAGTGGGGACTGATGTCACATTTTTGTAGCATCTAATTCCATTAGGTTTACAGTCGGGGACATATTCAATGGGAAGATGATTATGAGTTGGACTAGCTGAAAATTCTAATGAGTCGAAGACTTGGTGCTGCTCTAGCAGACTAGCACCATAAACACTGCCTATTAGTGGCCTTATGCCCGCCTCACCGGTAATTCCAAAGAATAATGATTCCACACTTTGCATGTTTTCCATGTCTTGACTTGAGTACCACGCGAGAAAATAGGTCGCAACAGAGATTTCCCATACCTTATCTTTGAACCTTTCTCACAATTCTCAAATGAGTCATAGAAACTTCAGCGGGATCCGGATGACGTGACCAAGAAAAACTCGTCTGGTTCAACAGTACCGATCAAGTTGACCTTGCATACATTACCATTCTCACATTACCATTCTCACATGGATTGCAAGTATAATATCATCATGCCATTCCCACAATGAATGGACGGCCATATTAGATGACAGGAATTTGATTATTTGGATTTGGCACAGGTGGTGTGTGTCAAAGACAATAAAATCAACGAGAGTAAAATTTCCCGCCTTTGAACCAACATATCATCCACTATTCCCCTAGGTATTTTTATTGAGCGATCAGCTAGTTGAAGTGTTATCGAAGTTGAGTTAAGCGAACCTAGTTCTAATTGCTCATAAACTGAATAAGGCACACAACGAATAGTTCTCACTCAAGGTTACTTTCCTCCAGGATGATATGGGATTGTTAGCACACTAAAGAGAGAATATATGGTGCTCATGAAGGCTCAAAACGACGAAACAACACTTAGATAGGGAGCGGACTTGGTGATGCATGCTCGCTCTAGCGAGCTTATGCCAGTGCCGTGCCTGACATATGTGCTCGAGCTCGACAGCTAGGGGTTGGGGGTTTCGAGAGGCCGCCAAATCATTTCCCATGTTGTGCACTACACTTTTTCCGTGTAGAAAGAGTCATTTACAACAGCAGTGCAGAAAGAGTCCATTCCAGTTGTTCTCCCCAGTTTCACTTGAATTGCCTTTGTTTTCTTCAACGTGTATAGCATTTCCAGAAACTTATTAGTGTGTTAAAAAAGGAGTTAAGGGTTAGGGAAAAAATGGGTCCCATGTAAGGACAACAATTTTCACATGCATTATAAATTGCACGATTCAATTACTGAAAATATCTACTTGTTATTTAATTTCAAAAATTTGGATTTGGAAAATACTTTCATCCACGTAATTTTTAATTCAGATTATATGATTTAGTCAGTCATGTTGTGTTTTTATCCGAATGTCCGCCCGAGCGCCGACCGACACCCGGACCCGAATTGTCCTCCTCTCATCCTCTTTTACTCTCTCAAATCAGCTAATCATCATTAGACTATTTGTTTTTTCCAATGGTGTGCACTAGACTATTTGTTTTTGGAAATTCCAATTGTCCTTGTTTGGTTTATAACGAAAAAAACTGAATATAAAATCAAAGGGCAGAAACAATGTTAACAAGTGTCCGGATGGCCGTGACTTCTGTCTCGACGGAGAACGCGCGCTGGAAGAGAACAAACTTCAAGGGTGTTTCATTGTTTGATCCGCACTTGCAACTACAAAAGCTGGAGCAGAAATAACCCGCGTAAACCCATCAAATCACCAAAGAAAACTGAGCCCAGTTAATTTGCAAAATGAATGCACAAAGTGTGTGAATTGGAAGCATTTTCACCCAAAAAAAAAAATTATGTGGATAGCTTGTCTATTTTCACTACTCTGCCACTCTGCCTTTGGAATCATGCATTGTGTATTTGTGATCTTGAAATCTGCATAAATGCTGACGAGATTCCCCACAGGCAAGTAAAAATACAGAATTAGCAAATCATTTAACTTGTTTATGAATATGCTGCTGCAAATGGAATTCCGACAATTGAACATATGCAAAAATTGAAGTAACATATAAAAATGCTACTTCTATTGAACCAATGACTTTTCGATACAAAGCTGCGTATAGCTGTGACGTAATTCCATTTTCATAACGAATTCACATAGGTGACTCAAAAACTGGTTCACTGTCTGTCCAAAGCGATATTAATGACATTTGCAGACGCATAGAAGAAAAAAAAAAAAAGCAAACCATCAGACGAGACAGGTATCCTTGCTCATTTTTTACCACCTCAAGTTTTGCATTCAGGTCATAGTTTTTGGGGGTTGCTTCAATTTTTTTTCTCACTTCTATGATCTGCTAGACGTACCATTCGTTGTATCACAGCTTTCTCAGTATCCTTTCCCTCTGTTTCATAAACCACCTAACAAACACTGTTTAGAGTGTAATAACAGATGCTGAATGGTTCAAGCAAACCGTGGAATCCATAGCCTACTTAAACTGCAGAATTAACAAGACTTAAGACAGTATCATCATACCTAGCCATTGTCTTATAGAAGTACATTTATTCAAGGAAGTTGCAGACTGAGACAAACTAAAAACGATAAAGAAGCTGTACGGAAAGTTACAACATAGTATACTGCGATATGTCTATAACAAACAGCAGAAGCAATTGAAGCATCACGTAGCTATTGCGTCAAGAAGTGTCTTCAACACCAACTACACCTCAGAAACCTAGGACAAGAACAAATTGATGGTTAGATCACACAAATGTTGGATGGAATATGATGAAAAGCATAAAAACGGACACATAGTTAAAAAGCTATAGGACATTTCAAATTAGTTTTCTTGGGACTTCATCAAATAAGTGACTCATGATGCAAGGCAATGGAAGAAATGAAGAAAAAGTTGAATGAAACACCACAAATGGCAGCTGCCTTAAACATAATTCTTCTCCTTCTGCTGTAGTTAATGCTAGCATGATTTGAACAGAGTAAATTGTGACCACCTAGGTCTAGTAGAATTGTTGTGTTAGGCCATTTAAGTATACATAGAGAAAACCAATGTTAGCTGGACTAGTGAAGAAATCTGATGGTTTCAATGCAAAATGCTTGATTTTTCTTAGTTGAGTACGAAAGTGTTGTCCTACCTACTCATTGATCACATAGGAATTCTAGATCTTCAACCTCCATGTACTCCACTTCCAAGAAGAATGTTCTTGATCTTATGCAAATCAGTGACAACCACATTGATGTCCGGTCGATCTGTTGCTTGTTCCTCTGAGCAAGCGATTCCAACTTGAAGTAGTGAAATCAAGCACTCGTGAATTTTGTGATTCTTGAGAGAGCTCTGATTCCGAACGCTGCTGATACTAGTGCTTGCCTCACCAATTTGTCCTTGCGGAATCAATGTTGGGTCGAAAATGCTCTCCACTGATTCGAGTGGAGCCATCTTAGCAAATTGGTGGAGTGTCAGACTATCGGTAAACATGTCATCTGTAGGTCTCTTCCCGGTGAACATCTCCAACAAAAGTATGCCATAGCTATACACATCGCCAGATGTTGAGGCCTCATTTCCCATGCCGTACTCTACAGTATGTGAACCATAAATTATTAAATAAACATATGACGACACTTGGTTAAAAAGTATCATAGCATGGTAATGTGCCTTGTGCAGACAATAATTTACAGTACTACAACATTTGCTTCTTGTGGTTATATGTTGAATTGAGGTGTTGATGGTCCTAAATCTTCGTAAGAAGTCGAAGCTACGATTCATGAATTTTACTTCAACTTATTGATTTACACAGTAAAGAACTTGAAAACTGTCTAATTTCCTCATTCAAGTGGGAATAGCATAACTAACGATGCCAAACTCTATTCCCCAAATTGCTTCACAGCCTGCAGATCCAACTTGATAATGAGAAATGGCCATTGCTAAAAAAAGAATTCATTTTCTTCTGTTATCCCTAACTAAGATGGCTACACGTTGGTACATTTTCACATACGGGCGAAAAATAAGCCCTTTGTCCCAAGAAAAATGCTGGACTTTTTTTAAAGTGGTATCCGAGATTGCCCTTGATTCTCAGGCCTTTTGAGAGCCGAATGATTTTTGTAAGGAGAAAATCAAACAAACAATCAGCTTTATTTAAGTGATTGACCCTGCAGATTAAGAAGAGACGTCTATCATCGCTAAATAGCATTCGAAGTGGTTTTGAAAAAGAAAAATCAAAAGTTCTAAGAGGTATATTTACCTGGAGCTGCATAACCAACAGACCCTCTCATGTCAATGGAGCTTGATTGATTTGGAGAAGACTCATGGGTGGCGTTGAGAAGGAATCTTGCTAAACCAAAATCAGCTACACGTGCAATCATTTCATTGTCCAGAAGAATATTGCTCGGCTTCAAGTCACAGTGAACTATAGGATCCCAACAATGATGGTGAAGATAATCAAGAGCAGAAGCAACATCGATTGCAATATGAAGCCTTTGTAGCAGGTTCAAACTCCTTTCCTCCTCATGCACGCCAACTCCATTCCCATTTGGATGCAACCGCTCCTCTAGGCTCCCATTGATCATGAACTCATAAACCAGAGCTTTGAAATCATTACCTTGATAGTCAATACTCGAACATGCTGTAAGAATCCTTACAAGATTCCGATGTTTGATGCTCCTCATGGCTTTACACTCGGCTATGAAACTCTTTGAGGCACCATGGAATTGAAGGTTTAGAACCTTCACGGCTACAACTTTTCCACTTTGATCGAGAATTCCTTTATAAACTGAACCAAAACTACCCACTCCAATTAAGTTGGCTGGAGAGAACCCATCAGTAGCTCTAAGCAGAGTTTGGTAGGACAATTGCGGAAACGAATTTCCTAAAATCCGAAAGGGGGGTACTTGTGTTGTCTTCCTAGACCAACAAAGATAAAGAACACCCAACGTCAAAAATAGTCCTAGAAGCCCAAATAATACCGAGAGTATTAATTTCCCAATTAGAGAGAATCGTTTCCTTCTACCCTTTTTAGAGTTGCAATTGCGCAGCTGCAATTCAGCTATGCCCCCACAGAGCTTGTTGTTTCCTCCAACAGAAATGGCAGTTGCATTCTTAAATACACCTCTTTTTGGTACTGCGCCCTCAAAATCATTGAATGACAAGTCTAATGTGTTTAAAAAGATGAAGCCATCCAAGTACTCTGGGATTTGTCCTGAGAAATTATTGTGAGAAAGATTTAATTGGTCCAAACCTCTCAAATTAGCTAAGGTTGCCGGAAGGTTTCCCCAGAATTTGTTGCCATCAAGGTATAAGAATCTTAGTTTTACACAACTACCGAGAGTGCTTGGAATTCCTCCTGACAGTGAGTTCTCAGAAGCACTAAATTCTTCTAGATTTTTTAAATTTCCTACTTCTACTGGAATGTTACCAGCCAAATTGTTGGAAGATATATCTAGATACAACAACGATGAGATAATGATAACTTCTTTGGGTATGATACCACTAAGGTTATTATGATCAAGATATAGTACCTGCAATAATTGACATTTCCCAAGACTTGAAGGGATGCTGCTTTGGAGATTATTTTGAGACAAAATAAGTTGATTTAAAGAAGTTAAATTTGCAAGAGATGATGGGATCTCCCCATAGAAATTGTTACCATTGAGATACAAATACTGTAGCCTTTGAAGCTTCCCAATTTCAACAGGAATGTTGCCGCTTAAATGGTTGTGGGACATGAAAAGAAGCTGCAAATTGATAAGATTCCCTATCCCGGTTGGGATGCTCCCACCTATGTTATTTCCATTCAAAGCTAGTTTACGAAGGTGAGCGGAAAAGTTGCTAATTGATTCAGGCAACACACCTCCAAGTTTATTGTCGCTCAGTGACAGAATGCGCAACTTGGTAGCATTTGTCAATGAGTTTAGAAAGCTCAAGTCATCCACTTCCCCTGTTCCTAGATGATTATGTTCTAACTGAAACAACTCAAGATCACACAACTTTTCTAAAGGAGGGACTTTTCCTTTAAATCTATTTGTTCCCAAAACAAGGTCATATAGGTTGGTGGCATTGCATACTGAAATAGGTATATAACCAGTAAACAAGTTGTTGCTGAGACTTAGGCGTTTAAGATTTGGAAGAGTGATTCCTAGGTCAGAAGGAAGGCTGCCTTCAATTTGGTTATATGGTACTAGTAAGTGTCTCATAGAAGAGATATTATAGATTGAGAAAGGAAAGGTACCGACCAACTTGTTCACTCCTATTCTAAGAACTTCCAATTTTTTGCATCCACCAAGAGTATCTGGTATATTCCCGGTAATACTATTGAAATAAGCAGCAAGGTTCGTAAGAGATGATAGATTCCCAAGAGTAGAAGGCAGATCTCCTGTTATGTTATTTCTTGCGATCAGCAGTGTCTTGAGCTTAGTCAAAGAACCGAGCACCACAGGAATTTTCCCTGCCAGCCTATTACCTGAGAGTTCAAGGGCAACAAGGTTAGAGCAACCGGATATACTGGACGGAATTTCACCAGTAATTGAATTATTGACCATTGTCAATATTTGTAGTCTTCGCAAGCGGCCAATTTCTGGTGGAATTTTATGACTCAAGCTATTGTTACCCAGCCATAGTTCCTTGAGAAAGCTCAAATTCCCAACATGAGGTGAAACAAACCCAGTGAGCTCCCGATGTTCAAGCCTCAACAAGATAACCCTCTGGTGTCGGCGGTCACATGTCAAGCCAATCCAGTGACAAAAGTGAATGGTTTCATTCCACGAGTCCAGTGCTCCAAAGGGATCACTCGTTATTGCGGCCTTGAACGCAAGCAAGGCTAGGCGATCGGTCTCATTCCCCCCTTGCACAAAGCAGGCTACAAGAGAAGAGCCAGAATGCAAGGACAACAGAAAAACGACGTATGTGAAAAGGAAGAATGGCTTTAACACTGCCATACCATGTGGTGATTGGAATGTTAATGCTGAATTTGCTGCTTGCTGATAACCTTGCTTTAATAGAGCATTGGTGTCTTTGCTTGAGACTTGTCTTGATAAATAAATAAAAAACGAACCGGTAATTCAAAATTACAGTGGGGCCACGTTTATAAATAAAAGAAAAACAAAATGGAGTGGGATCAATAGACAATGAGTAGTCGTTTCCATGGTTTAAGGCCTTGTTTGGCTTCACTTTAGAGCATCTTCAACCATGCTTCAAATCTCATTTTGGTTCTTCAAATCTTCGTTTTGAGGAATGTCCCTCCTCCACCCATACTTCATTAGAGGTCTTCAAAATGAAGAACCATTTTTCATTATTCATATATGAAGAATCATACGAAAAATGAAGAACCTTCTTCATTTTATTTCTTCACTTTAAAATGCTATCGTTTAATGTACTATAATTTATTTATCATAAAATTGGTATAATTAAAAAGAGATTCACAGTACCTTTAAAATGAGACCAATCATCAATATATTTAACTAGTTTTTAAATTTTAAAATTTTGGAGGGAAAGTTGAGGTTTGGATAGAAATCATATATTTTGAAGAAATGAAGAATGATAGATTGGAGTTCATGTAAATAGTTATATTCTTTGAATCACTTTTTCAGTTATATATTGCCATGACTTTCACAAAATGCTTGTCTCAATTTTGAGCTCGGCGATTCACTTCACAAATTGAGGAAATATTGATTTACATAATCGCAATGGAACTATTTCCCTTCTTCAAAAAAATTATTCCTCTGTTATTCACCCAAACATTCAGCTAATTTCTTCACCATTGCTTTATTTTTATTTTTTTTGAGCAACAGGCAATTCATTACATTCAAAAGCCCGAAGGCAAAGATTACATCACAATAAATAGAAACATGAGTGAACCAAAACTACCAAAATTTAAGACACGAGCTCCTGCTCAAAGCACTACAACTTACAGGCTCTATGATGCATTACTGCCGAAATAGATCAACACTAGGTGATGGCATAGGATCCATCGTCGACTTGGTGGTAGAGTACCCAACGGGAAACCCAACTCAAATAATTAGTTATCGCAATTGAAAACTCTTGGTTCTCATTAATTGGACTTTATAGTTATGTATCAACAGTATCATAGCCTTTCCTTTGTTGATGGCTTTAACTCTGAGTGGCGACTGATGTCACAGTTTTGTAGTGGATTTTGCATCTAATTCCATTAGGCTCGCAGTCGGGGACGTATTCAATGGCAAGATGATTATGAGTTGGACTGGCCGAAAATTTTAATGAGTCAAGACTATTCAGTTATGTGTTGATATGGATCCTCTTGAGATTGCCCTTGAAATTTAGGGAGCATTTGGAGTGTACCGGACTTAATCTCATACTGATTAGCAGTGATTGCGGGTAACCATACACATGATGGTGTACTATAAGCTGTGGGGCAAAGTGTGAGTTGAGAGGGAGGGGGTCAGATACCACAAGCGCTCCATCAGTATCATTTGCCATTGTGACTAAGTTGGTCTTTCTGTTTCCCCTACGTCACTTTTCTAAGTTCAAATTAAGAGGTATGAGTTCAGGTTCCTGTGACCGACGACCAAGCATGCAAGTTCAATACCCCACAAGTGTAAAAACGGGGGTACTGTAGACACATACACTAATTTGCCAAAAAGAAAAACAAACTCATAGTGGGTCAATGAAATCGCTTTATATCACGACACTGCTTCTCCACAGTGATCTTTGCTCGTTTTGTCGCCTCGTAACCTATAGCTAATAGTACCAAAAGTAGAAAACAAAATAAAAATAAATAATAATGAACTAAACTAAAAACTAATTGAATTAATGCAACCATGCAAACTGTCCCCGGCAACGGCGCCAAAATTTGACCGCGTCGTTCCGTGTCAAAAATAAATTTATAAAACCGAGAATTAACTACTACTCCGTAGAATAGTGATCAAGACCGAGTATCGTTCCGATGGAGACAGTATGGCTGAGTTACAACAAATTCGATTAATTTTTAGATTAATTCGGATAAAGCAAGTTTGGTTGTTTGAATTTGGAGAGTTTATTAAACCAAGAGAATAAATTAATGGGCAAATTTTCGTAGTCGTCCCTCTAGTTTTACAGTTGTCTCAATTTCATCAATCTAGTTTCAATTGCTACCAAATAAACCCTGTAGTTTGTTTTACGTTTCAAATTTGTGTAATCATTAACACTATTAATGAAACTAACGAAAAAATATGATTAAAAAAATTCAGTGCTCCAATTTTTAATTTCGTTGAACCGGTGCGAAGATCTTATTTTTTTGATCATTTTATCCTAGTTAGTCGTAATGAATTTTTGGCTATAAATCCGAAGACTTCTTATTTAGTTTTAGGGCTCTCTTAGGGTGCTCATTGAAAGACATTAGAGCCAAAATCCATCATAACCATATAAGATAAAATGATCAAAAAAATAAAATCTTTGCACTGGTTCAAACAAATTAAAAATTGAAACACTTAATTTTTTAACTATATTTTTTAATATGTTAACGGTTTGAAAAAATAAGAGTTCCAATTTTCAATCCGTTTGAACCGGTGTGAAGATCTTATTTTTTGAATCATTTTATCTTAAATGGTCATAATGGACTTTTGGCTCTAAGAGCTTTCAATAAGCACCCTAAGAGAGTCCTAAAACTAAATAAAGAGTCTTTAGGTGCTTATTATTGAAAGGTCTTTAAGCCAAAAATTCATTATGACCAACTAGGATAGAATGATCAAAAAGATAAGATCTCCGCACCGGTTCAACCAGATTGAAAATTGGAGCACTTAATTTTTTAATCATATTTTTCCGTTAGTTTCATTAATGGTGTTAACGATTTTACCAATTTGAAACGTAAAACAAACTACCGGGTTTATTTGGTAGCAATTAAAACTAGAGGGACAAAATTGAGACAACGGTAAAACTAGAGGAACGAATATGAAAATTTGCCCTAAATTAATTGAAAGTTTGTAACAATTAGAGAGAAAATCTAGGGTTCGAATCCACTTCGACCGCATAAATCCAACATGCATAGGCAAGATTAATTATTCAAATCAGAAGGGATTATTGTGAGGGCTTGCAAACCCTAGTAATAATCGTCAAGAAAATTATAGAATTGTTAAAAGGTATAGATTATCCCATAGCACGGACCGTCTCAGAAGTACGGTCTGGCCGCCTAATGGCACGACCCGTCTTACGAGTATAATCTATCTCAGAACTCAAACTACAATCAATGAAAACCATTGTATAACTCGTATTTGAAAGCATGCATACAAATACTCAATAGATTAAAACTATCAAAATCATTCCATTCAATTGAAATGGAAAGGGTTCTTAGTTATACAATCGATCCGAATAATAAATCTAAAATCCATACATAAAATAGAGTTACTTGGTGCGAAGTTTCATCTTCCCTCTAGATAAGGCGTTTAGCCGGCCATAGAGAAGAAAGATGGGATTGAGATTGAAGAAGACAAGGAAGACATGACGTTTTTTTCCTTGAAACCCTCTTGCCTCTCTCTCCAATTGTTGCTGGAAAAATAACGTGCCCTAAGTAATGAACTAAGGCCTGCCTTTATAGTCTCGGCCCACAATAAGACTTAAAAACGTAATAATTCCTTCTGCTGTCCGCTGGTCTGGACCAGCAATTCCTTTGTCTGGACCAGAAAAACAGATTGAACAGATCGTTGCTCCAGCCTAGCTTGGTCATCCGGACCAGCAAGTCCTTGTTCCGGACCAGATTTCTAGCCTTCGCCGTTTCGCTCCTTTTCTCGCTGTGGACTCCAGCAGAACGTCCTTAACTCACGATTCTTACTCGACATACCATTCGCTGTACCACAACAGTCTTAGTAACCTTTCTCTCAGTTCCATAAACCACCGGACAAACACCGATTAGAGTTGTATAATGCTGAATGGTACGAGCAAATCATGGAATCCAGTGGCGGAGGTGGCCCCGGCCCTTCTCCGAGCTCCGGAGTTTTAAAATTTTTATTTTGTATATACCTAATTTTGAATATTATTGATAATTATTCGTGTGTAGCTATTTATAATCTTAATAGTTTTGGTTTGAGTTGATAAGAAAATTGGTTATTTTACATTCTCATTTCTCAAATTTTTTTATAATTAAAGAAAAATCATGTGACTGTTAAAGTTGATTGAAAAAAAAAAAAGACAAAATGATTGATATATTTTAACTGCATTAGACTATAATTGTTTCAATATGCAAATGTAATGTATTATAAAACAAAAACTTTATGATATAATACGTACACGTTCCGATAAAAAATATATATCAATGAATCCGGCCGCCCTCATGTCAAAATCCTAACTCCGATACCCTATTTAAACTAGAGAAGTAATAAGAGTTGAGACAGGATCATCATACCAACCACAGCCTTATTAAAGTACATCAGGTGTCTTGAACAGAATCCATCTCGTTCTACAATAGCTAATGCTAGCATAGATAACATATGCACCCACGTACCATATGCACCCGCATAACTTAATCATTGAGAGGCGTAACCAAATCATTGAAAGGCATATCCAAATCATTGAGAGGCGTAACAAAACCATTGATATGCATAACCAAACACTCTTTCAATTGTTATGCCTTTCAATTGTTTTGTTGCGCCTCTCAGTGGTTTGATTACGCTTCTCAATGGTTTGGTTACGTCTCTCAATAATTTGGTTATACGGGTGCATATGGTATGTGGGTGTGTACCGCAGCATTTCCCTTTTTCATAGAAAATTGGGACCACCTAGGTCAAGTAGAATAGTTGTGTTAGGCCATATGCATTTAAGCATCTACAGTAAAGAAATCTGATGGTCTCATTGCAAAATGCATGAGTAAGAAAGTGTGGCTCCTACCTACTCATTGATCAGACTGGAATTCTTAGATCTTCAACCTCCATGAGAGGGCATTTTTGTCAAAAAAGGCCTAAATTACTGACATGTGACCTTCTTGCAAATGGTTCTAAGACGGAGGAAGGGTGTCACTTGGATAACGGGAGTAGTTAAGGGGGTCTTCATGGGTGTTTTTAAATGTGAGGGGGTGTTTATGAAAAAAAGTGATAGTTGAGAGGGTATTTATGTACTTTGACCTAAAATTTACTACTACAAAACGGCTTTGGATCCCCTCTCCCGATTATCTGTCTGACTTCCCTGTCCGACACCTCAAGTGTTGACAAGTTTCCACCAATTAAACTTTCCTTTAACTCTGTTGAAATCACTATGGTTCTTGCTTTAATCCCATTTTCGTGCTCGGCGATTCGCTACACAAATTGAGGAAAATAGTGATTAATTTACTTGATCCCAATGGAAATACTATTTTCCTTGTTCAAAAAATAAGTACTCCTTTGTTATGCACACAGGCATTCAGCTAATTTTTCCACTGTCACTCATTAGTTATCGCAAGTGAAACTCTGGCTTCTTGTCTGATCGATTGGACTTTAGAAACCTAATTCTACCTTGGGACCTTTGATTGGACCTATGTATCATAGCCTGTCCTTTGTTGATGGCTTTTACTCTTAGTGGTGACTGATGTCACATTTTTGTAGTGGATTTGCATCTAATTCCATTAGGTTTACAGTCGGGGACATATTCAATGGGAAGATGATTATGAGTTGGACTGGCTGAAAATTCTAATGCGTCAAGAGAGACTTGGTGACAAATTTGGTGCTGCTCTAGAAGACTAGCACCATAAACACTGCCTGATTAGTGGCCTTACGTACGCCCGCCTCACTTTATCACCGGCAATTCCAAACAATAATGATATTCCACACTTTGCAGCACGCTTCAACCATAATCTTCCACTGGTATAGAAGATCGAATGTGAATCACGAGGAAGTGATCCACCAAAGCATGTTTTCCATGTCTTAATTAGTACCATGCGAGAAAATAGGTCACACAGAGATTTCTCATACCTTATCTTCGAACATTTCTCACAATTCTCAAAATGAGTCATAGAAACTTCAGGGGGATCCAGACAACGTGACCAAGAAAAACTCGTCTGGTTCAATAGTACCGATCAAGCTGACCTCGCATACATTACCATTCTCTCATGGACTTTTGCAAGTAAAACAAATCTCTAGTTCTTCAGCCCTATTGCCGAAAGATAATTTCATCATGCCATTCCCACAATGAATGAGAGAGCATTTGAAGTAGCAAGGAATGGACGGCCTTAGATGACAGGAATTTGAGTATTTAGATTTGGCATCGGTTGTGTGTCCAAGACAATAAAATCAACAAGAGTAAAATTTTCCCACTTGAACCGGCATATCCTCGACTATTCCCCTAGGTCTTTTTATTGAGCGATCAGCTAGTTGAAGTGTTATCGAAGTTGAGTTAAGCGCACCAAGTCGTTTCCCATGTTGTGCACTACACTTTGTCCACCGTGTAGAAAGAGTCAGTTACACACTTTCAAAAAGAAGAAAGAAACGAGTCCTAGCCTTTTACAACTGCACTGCTGAAAGAGTCAAATCTAGTTACTTCTATCACACAGGGGCCGGAGAAAAAAGGGTGGCAATAGAACGCCATAAGTTAGTTAATTACTGAAAATCTTGGATTGTTATTTAATTTCAAAAATTCTGATTTGGATAATACTTTCATTCACGTAATTTTTAATGTAGATTATTAGATTTACTCAGTCACGTTGCATTTTTATCCGAACGTCTGCCCGAGCGCCGACCCGACCCGAGATTAATTTGCAAAATGAATGCACAAAGTGTGTGAATACTGATGAATAATGCATCTAAAGTACGCAATAAGCAATTTGAAGCCACGAGCATTAAGGACTCAAAAGTTTTTCTGAATAGCTTGTCTATTGTCACTACGCTGCAGCCATTCTGCCTTTGTGAAGTCATGTATTGTGATCTCGAAATCTGCACAAATGCAGACGAGATTCCCCAGCCACAGCCAAGTAAAATAAATACAGAATTAGCAAATCATTTAACTTGTGTATGAAAATGGTGCTACTACTAATCGAATTCTGAGTTCTGACAATTGAACATATGCAAAAATTGAACATATAAAAGTGCTACTTCTATTGAACCAACGAATCCTTGTGCTTGAGCATATTCAGGCTGTGTATAGCTGTGATGTAATTGCATTTTCATAACCAATTTACATAGGCTATTCGGAAACTAGTTCGCTGTGTATCCAAAAGCAATATTGACATTTGCAGACGTGTTGAAGTATATGAGCTGTTTCCTCTAACACCAAATTTTGATGGAAAGAAGTACAGAAACAAAAGCAAACCGTCAAACTTGACAAGGATCCTTGCTCATTTTTCACCACCTCAAGTCCATCTTCAGGATGAAACTTGTTTTGCATTCAGGTCATATGAATCAACAAAAATAGCGTGTCTACCCCATATTTGCACTTTTCATGAATGCCCTACCTTTGGCAAAAAGAAAAATGAAGCAGCAAAATGTGAACTCTAAATTCTACAAATAAGTGAGAAAACACACGTAAAATGGAAACGCCGAAAAAGTAAACAAATCATTGTTATACAAGCTTTCTGATATACTAGATGGTAACCACCATCAGCTTTCCTCTCCTACATTGTTACCACATGTTTCTTTGGTATATAAGTGGCCTCATTTCAAAAATGCTGCCTCATCTGCTATACAATGCTTTCTGTTTTACTCTACCAGAAACAATACTTTCTATGGTAATAACTTGAGAGTTGCAATAGATTTCTGGCAAGCAGTCGCAATGCTTGCCAATTATTGAGTCAATAATGTGTACATGCTGAAAAAAGCTTCACTAACCCTGTGTTTGGATGTAAACTTCATGGGTGATTCAGGGAGTGAAAGAATAAGACGAAGGAAAAGATTGAGTGAAAGGATAATGGTACTGGATTTCTCCGCTATTTTTGTTTAACTCGATAAATCGTTCCACAAAGCTATGATCTAAACACAACTTTACACAATACACACACACAAAATAGAAGGGAGAAAAAACAGCTGCCTGCTTTCGAAATTCCAATCTGAAATAGACTAGTATCCCAGATTCTGAGTGTATTTTTTTATTCCAATCTGAAACAGCTCCCTGTTATATTGGTGGACACAATACAGAAGTAAGTAATGTGGTTGGTTCAATTTTTTTTCTCCTTTCTATGATTTGTTAAGACAAACCATTCGCTGTATCACAGCTGTCTTAGTATCCTTTCCCTCTGTTCAAGAAACCACCTAACAAACACAGATTAGAGTAGATAACAGATGCTGAATGGTTCGAGCAAACAGTGGAATCCATAGCCTACTTAAACTGCAGAATTAATAAGACTTGAGACAGGATCATCATAGTATGCCATAGCCTTATTAAAGTACATTTATTCAAGGAAGTTGCAAACTGAGACAAACTAAAAACGATAAAGAAGCTGATGGGAAGGTACAGCATAGTATACTGCGATATGTCTATAACAAAAAGCAGAAGCAATATGAAGCATCATGTAATTGCGTCAAGAAGTGTCTTCAACGCCAACTACACCTTAGAAACCTAGGACAAGAACAAATTGATAATTAGATCACACAAATGTTGGACGGAATATGATGAAAAGTGTAAAAACAGACACACAGTTAAGAAGCTATAGGACATTTGAAATTAGTTTTCTTGAGACTTCTTCAAATAGGTGACCTATGTTTTCAAATCGGGATACGTATCGTGTATTATAAGATACATTAACATTAACAAAAACAAATATAATATAAAATAATATTTATACCTAATTATAATGTAAAAATATGTTGGATATATGAAAATAAGTGTTTAATGTATGAAGAATAGGCTTTTAGGATGAAAATTTTCAAGTCTTCCAAGTAGGGTCTATCATATTAAGGCTTTTTGAAGTCATGTAGTATATGATTGAAATATGTTCTTTCTTTTATATGAGCTTTGAATTTTGGTTTTCTCTAAATGTTTGGATACCGTCATAATTAGATCAAATGATTTAGAATGCATTTGTATTCCAATTCTTAAAATATGGTTTGATTTCTTCTCAATAAGAAATCGTAGGATACATTCCAAATCTTATGATTTCAATGCAAACGAATGTTAGCTGGACTAGTAGAATTGTTGTGTTAGGCCATTTAAGTATCTACAGAGAAAACGAATGTTAGCTGGACTAGTGAAGATATCTTGCATGATTTTTCTTAACTGAGTAAGAAAGTGTTGCCCTAGTACCTACTCATTGATCACACAGGAATTCTAGATCTTCAACCTCCATGTACTCACCTAACCAAATGTCTAGATCAAAAGGAGTCCATTAATCAAATGTCTTTCTGAGTTTCTATCTCCCCATTGCCCACCTAACCAATTACCAATTGGACTAATAAAACTACTACATTTTCTTTTTTTGGAACTGACTAAGAAACTTGAACTGCCTTGTTTTCTTCAACGTGTGACACAAGAGGGAAAAAAGGGTGGCGAGATAGGACGCCATCATGTTAATGTTGGGAAAAAAAATTTAATTTCCTCGGCGAATTCCAGAGAACATTTCCATCATTCCATGATATACAAACTGAAATTACAGATTATACCGAACCGAAAGGAATTAACAAGTATACCGAGCTTGTATAAACCGTCTTCTTAAAACAGATTTGCTGCCTTACCAACGATGTTGAAGGTAGCACCGGCATTGGTCTTTCAGGATGAACGGCTAGACCATGATAATCGGAGCACCATCGAAAACCTCCTTGGTGAACTGAAATTATGTCTGTCTCTCTCCCAAAAAAAGAACTACACTCAAAATATTTGACTGTGGGGGATCCGAATTCTGTTGGGAACATACATACGGGTTGCAATATACAACCAAACGCTGACCTCTAAGTTGCCCAAAACGAGTGAAAAGAAAACCGCTGGAAAGAATTCTCCCAATTAATCTCACATCATGGGGTTCATATTCAGCCGCATACTTAATAGCATTGTCCTGATTCCATGTACCAAACAGGGGCCTTTCGGTTGTCCCAGGATCGAGACCCTTTGAATGCCCTAATTTCCATTTACCGAATTCTGAAAAATTCCAACAATTCCCACATTTGGCACCGAGTATGTCACGCCCCGCTTTATAATAATTCGGCAACATGATTTTTACCTCAATAAATAAATAATTTTGTCCAATAACTAAAAACAACTTTCTTTTCACTCCATCATGCAATGTATTATAAGTCTTAACCAAATTAAAAGAAGCATGACAAGCTATCCACTTCCAAACATTTCAACCTTTTTTTTTTATTAGCCACCAAGGCACCCAAAACACCACTTAAACCATACAACTCCAATTACAAAAGGAGGTACAAGTTTTCCTTCTTCCTTATCTAAAAGACATAACAAGCATTTCTAGAGGGGAATTTAACATTTATCATTACATTCTCAAAGTCAAAAACATATACATATAGTCCAAAGATAGCTTTTAAGACCCAACAAAATATCATGCAGATCGACTCGCCAAAGCACAAAAGATATATCCATCACCGTGTCCATCGAAGCGTATCCTTGCCTTTCGAACCTGTAAGGTAGGGGTGAGCACGACCGCCCACACATAATCTACTAGAAACTAAAAGATGCAAGTGACATGTTTGAAAATATGAATACTCATGATAGCTAGACACAGCTCTTAATGAATATAATAAGCTCGAAAGGATGAAACCAAAATTCTTCAAACAAAAAAAAATAAGTCAACACATTAAACTAAGTACAAGAAAGTAAGAGCACATAAAACCAAGGTCCAAGTTATCACAGTTGTGTACCAATCCTAGGCGACTGATCTGGTCCCTAATCATCCAAATTTATGGGCTACTAACCCAAAGGCCTATGGGGCACTTTATCCCGCGCAGGTTTACGGACTATACACCGACGGATAACTCATTATCCATATGCTTCCGGCTACACAACGAGCATAAAATGGCCTAGTCAAACGCCAATACATGGCTCACTAGCACAAATGTCAAGTATCGATCTCAAATCAATTCCAATAAGTAAATACAACTTGTATCAACGCAAATCTCAATATTTACTTTCAAATCCACGAAACACTAAACATAGATATATAAGTGTCTATACTTTTTCAACTCCACCCTCAAAAATTCATCAATTATGTCAACAAGAGATAATTCATATCAAATACAAAAAAAAATTAATGTGCTCTTCACCAAATGCAACAATTAATCCAAGTACCCTAAACTAGTATATCCATTATCAATCCAAATAAACATAAGCCAATATTTAGACACCACAAATTTTCTAGGCATAATATTTTCTCCACACCCAATCAAACACTAAATCCATCAATTTCAATATACAACTAAAAATATAGAATTTACACAACCACTCAAATTAGGGTTTTTCTTCCATAAATCAATTACTACTTAAATACATGAAAATAATCAATCCTCGAACATAATACTTGCATTTTTAAGATATCCAGTAGAAAAACCATACCTCAAAGACGAAAACCCCCAAAATATTGAAATCCCGAAATTTGACCGATTGAAATTTTGTTCGGATAAATGCGCAGCGCCCTTTGTCCGCAGATCAGGTTTTCTTCTTGCCTTGTTACGAGATTCACGAGCCTTGACCTTCGATTTTACATTTGAACCATGAGGGTTTGTTGAATGTTTAAGAGAGAGGAAAAGACGCAGGAAGAAGAAAAGAAAAAAAGAAAAGATCGGCTGTCCCTCTCTCTTGGACCCATTAAGTATATAAGTAAGCATATTACTCTAACCCCCCTCTACTTACTAGCATTCTCTCTTAAGTCCTACTTAACCACAATTCTAATTATAGCTCTATGTGCTATAAAAATAAATCTTAACCAATTTTGAAAGCTATCCGACATAGGTCCCCCAACACTCTGGCCCTATGGCCCACGGACTCAGGCCCGCATAACCCACATACATATATATATATATATATATATAAAGAAATCCATTACTCAAAAATTATCTAATTATAATTCCACGTACCAACATCAATAAAATAAATTTAAAATTAGACACTGGTCTCTACAGAGTACAAAGCAAATCCAAGAGAACACCACTTAGGTGGTCCCACATCGTTTGGTGAAGTGAGTTGTGAACTATACATAATAAACCGGCATCCTACCTTGTACAAGACCTTTTAAAGCCGTGAGAGCATCAAATCCATTGGAGCTTCACAGTTAAGCAGAAGTCTAATGGGCTTTGGTATTCAAAGCGGACAATATTGTACAGGTCAAGAGCGGGTTGTTACAATATGTAACTTTTGGAATTGAACGTTTCCTTGTGAAAGCCCATCGGGTTTATTGCCTAACTAGTGAACGCGATGTCATGAACTGGTTTGTTATTGATTCATGTAAACCGAGACAACAAACTACCCACTGGAACTTCTCATAAGGCAATTCAGTTCTTAGTGTAGTTCTGTAGGCATTTTCTTAAAAAATTTATCTTCCTAAATTCTCGTAGAAGAGGCCTCCCTAACTTCTCACATAGGTGATGTTCTTATTAAGGGTATCTTGCTATACCCCACTTCATACTCAAAGTATAATGTTCGTTTCGGTTCGGACCCGTTTTACAGTTCTTTTGGTTTTATGCTAACTAGCTAGATCGAGTACCTTTCATAGTGGAGGAAAAGTAGAAGAAAACGGCCTTAAAGATACAGTGGATACGATCTCTCCCGACAACAGCTTAGGGTATACGTCAAGGATACGGCCGCACATCGAGCCTCCAAATTTGATCTTATTTCAGAAACCCCAAATTTGTTGTACTCTATATCAGCCTAGTCAATAACGACACTATCCAACATCTTGTTTCATGATCAATGGCTTATATCTATGCTTGCCAACTTACTGAAAGACTACATGCAGCACCACATTGTGATAACACTGTTTAGAGTAGTGTAACAAATGCTTAACGGTACGAACACGTCACGGAATCCAAAGCCTACTTAAACTACAGAATTACTAAGAGTAAACACAGGATCATCATACCAAGCCGTAGCCTTAGAGAATTACATTTTATTTAGGAAAGTTGGAAACTGAGAAAACATTAAAGAAGCAGAATGGGAAATAACACAGCATACTATATTGGGACAAGTCTATAACAAACAGCAGAAGCAATTGAAGCATTACGTAGCTATTACGTTAAGAAGTGTCTTCAACACCGACTACACTTCAGAAACGTAGGACAAGAAAAAAAGTAATAATTAGATCACACATGTGTTAGACAGAATATGATGCGAAGCTTAAAGACAGATACATAGTTGACAAATTTGGGAGAAACTCTCAATACGTATTATTCATATTCAGTCATCTATATATACAAGAGTACAATGATCAGATCCCATAATCAAGGGGATTCAAACTTGGGGTATTGAGAGTTAGTTTTCTAGGACATTTAAAGATATAGGACATTTAAAGTTAGTTTTCTAGGGACTTATATCAAATAAGTGACTCGTGATGCAAGGCGAAGGAATAAGCGAAGAAAAAGTTGAATGAATGACCGATAAAGCATTCGTTCCATTTATAACATCAATTGTCAGCTGTCTTAAACAGAATTCGTCTGCTTGTGCTGTACCTAATGCTAGCATAGATTTTTATAAATTGTAATGCTTGCATAAGTAACATCTTTTAAAAAAAAAACATAAACTGTGACAACCCTTGTTAAGTAGAATTATTGCTGTGGGCATTATGTATTTAAGCTACAGAAAATGCCAAGGTTAGCTGGACTAGTGAAGAACTCTGATGTTTTTAGAGCAAAACGTACGATTTTTGTTAAGTGAGCAAGAAAGTGAGGCCCTACGTACTCGTGATCGATCACCTGCAATTCGATCTACATCTTCTAACTCCACATAGTCAACTTCCAACAAGAATGTTCTTTGTCTTATGCAAACCAGTGAGAACCTCATTGATGTCCAGCCGTTCTGTTGCATGTTCTTGTGAACAGGCAATTCCAACTTGAAGTAGTGAAATTAAGCACTCTTGAATTTTGTGACTGCTAAGAGAGCTCTGATTACGAACGCTCCTGATACTTGTGCTTGCCTCCCCCATTTGTCCTTGTGGAATCAATGTTTGGTTGAAAATGCTCTCCACTGGTTCAGGCAGGGCTGTCTTAGCAAAGTTGAACAGTTCATGAATTTTACTTCAACTGATTGATATACACAATAAAGGCATTGAAAACAATCTATTTTCCTAATTATAGTGGGAATAGCATAACTAACTAAGCAATCTATTTCCCACATTGCTTGGCAGCCATCAGAGGCCTTCACGAATCCAGTTGGTAGCATAAACGGATTCAAACTTTATATTTAGGGTATTGATGACAATATACCGACTTGATAACAAGCAATGACCATTGCTAAAAAAAGAATCCATTTTCTTCCATTCTCTCTACATTTCTTACACAGTAATGAAAACTTTCGACTTTCCTCATTCAAGTGGGAATAGCATAGCTTGCTACGCCAAACTCCATTCCCCAAATTGCTTCATAGAAAGCAAATCCCAGTGTATTGACAATATACCAACTTGAAAATGAGAAATGGCCATTGCTAAAAAAGGAGTTCACTTTCTTCTGTTCTCCCTGGCTTTTCCTATGACTACAGCAAAATGAGACAAACAAAGCTCCCTATTGCAATGCTAAAACTAAGATGGCTATATGTTGGTACATCTTGCCATGCGGGGTAGAAATAAGCACTTTGTGCCAAGTATAGTGCTTCATTTTTGTTTTAAGTGACATATTGGAAATTCCCCTTGATTCTCAGCTGAGAGTCAAATGATATGGTTGTTGAAATTCACCCATGTGGGTGATGTGCATGGCTGGCCAAAGTCAAGAACCTGATAAACTTTGGCAGCCATTGTGGACCTTTGCCTTCTCACGCATGGGAAGAGCATTGAATGCTCTTGGACTAGCGTTCCCCTTGTTTCTCCCTATAAATACATGTATTTGAGAGGTTGAGGTGTGGGTTGAGCTGATGAGAGTCCGAGAGGGGGAGCCGGTTGTGGCTCTCCCTGGAGAGGTTTTTCAAGTTTTGTATATATTGTGCGTATATATATAGAATGGAGTTTTTCTTCTGAAATCAGCGTGTGGGTTGTGTGCATGGTGACCCCTTCGGGCACAACAATGGTAAGCAAAAAATAATGAGCTTTATTAAAGTGATTGATGAACAAGATTAAAACTAGGTGTTTATCAGACTAAATAGAGTCGGCAGTGGTTTTGTAAATGAAAAATGAAAAGTCATAAAAGAGGTATAATTACCGTCGCTTAAATAGGGTTTTCTTCCACGCCCGATTGCCCGGGCCAACTTGAAACCCGCCTGGGCCAATTTTTCAGAGAGCAAGGCAGATCGCAGACAGCACAGACAGCCCGGGCCAAACTAGATTTTAGCCCAGGCCAAATATTCAGACAACTCTGAATGGCTCCGAAATCGAGCAAAACACTTCAACAATATCACTCTTGATTCCATTCCTAGGAAAGGGGTATACTTGTCTTTGAAAAGTTGTCCAAAAAAATTTGTCAAAAAAAGAGAGGTGTAGTGGCAAACACAAAATTCAAACTAAGAAAATTTTCAAACCAAATTGTAATGGTTCAAATTGCTAAGATAAAATTATTTTACTGATGTGGGCTACCACACCCGGAAAATCCGCCAAGTGCTCGATTTTGAATATTTTAGAGTTGCCACCCGGTTTTTTGTAAATGGTTTGTCACTCATGAAATCTTGAAATCGAAAATGATGTCTGACCTCGATTTGAAAAGGAAACCACAGATTTTGAGCTCGGGAGCCAGGTTACAAAAAGGGAAAGCTTTTGTTCGGCACCCTTCTCGCCCGACGCGAGGATCAGTCTCTACTAAATGCTTGCGGGATTTTTAGAAACGTTTATATTCTTAATTTTTAAACAAGTAGCATGTACGTTGTAGGCGTAAAGTGTACAGTTTAGAGTGAAATGACAACGCAGTAAGAACAATAACATGTACACAGACTGTTAAAACTAAGGAAAATGCAGAAGGAAGTCCAGCGATTGGGATAAGGTGTCCAACGCTGGGCTTCCTCTCAGAGGACAGTTTTGAAAACAGGTTCTGACTATCCAAACAGTGGACTACACGGTACATATGCATAGAAAATGGTTTTTAATTAGGATTTGTATGACTTTTCCTTGAAGTAAAAAAAAAAAAAAGAAATAGTGCTGAAAATAAACAATCGAAAGTTAAAGTAAATAGCAGAACCCCTGGACTCCACTGATTGAAGTGATCAGTAAGCTCGGAAGTGGGGAAGAAGTGTCCCGCGCTGGGCATGCACAGATTATATTTTTGTAACCAAGGCCCGTGAGTGCACCGGCTCGTACATAGTACTGCCTTATGCTCATAGGCTTGATAGGCGCGTGATATCGTAGATATAAGTGTCTAAGTAGGGCATATTAGCGCGTTAGATGCGCAGTTTATTCCATTTTTCACTTGATGCTGTGTTTTGTCTTATTTTTGTGTTTTTGATAGTTTCGCAAAAAATAAGGCGAATTCTGTGCCAAATTTGGATCACGAGGCCTTGAGGCCGTGTTGGACGTCGCCGTGGAAGTCATGACAGAGGTGTAAGGCGTTAGATGACGTGATGAGGACATCGGGTGCCAAAGTTGCATGCAAAGCATAAAATCTCACTAATGTATGGCGGTAGGGCTATAGCTCTAGGCTGTATCCCTACAAATAGCACTAGCCGCGGATCAGGGAAACGCGTAGGGCTACAGGTCTTGGCTGTAGCTCTACCGAAGGGAACAACGGAGTTAAATTGATATTTTCAATTCCAGAGTTCAAGGGATTAATATAAATACATCCCCAAACTTTGTTTTTAGGGTTCGAATATTACGTAGCAACTTTTTCTTACGTTCTTTTTCTTCCAGGGCTCTTTTCTTTTGAAGTTTTCAAGTTTTGTTCAAGAACACACCTTTCGGTAACTCGTTTCAATTTTTGTTCTTAATTAAAGTTGTTCGTTGGTATTCAATTAGTTGTTATCTCTCGTTTATTTTCTTTCTCCAGTAAAAAAAATAGAAGTATGTTTCAAACTAGGGTTTATTCTTTTTCATGCATAATGATTAGTGAGTAGTTGTATAGGTAGAGTCACGGAGTGATTAGCACACCGTGGCCAATTCGGGTACTGCGCTTATTTTCAAATAATAAAAAAATGATTTTAGATTGGAAAAATAATTCCCGTAAAAGAATTCGGGCATTGTCGGAGCCCATGTAAACGGGGGAATGGGAGTTCAAAACTCATTCTTCGCTGCGCATGGGTGAACGGCGACCCTAAGGTTTCGCATCTTGCGAGGTATCTTTTTCAATATAAAATTGAACGTTTTTAAGAACACCAAATGGAGCAAGTTTATCCGGACTGGTTACGAAACTTATGAACCCTAAGACCGTACCTCATTTTAATTATTTGAAAAGAATAGTTGTTTCCTTAAGTTTTAGGTAATCTCAATCAAATCGACAAGGGGTGGCTACCTCAGAGCTTGTTAAATTAGTAAAATCCGAATTTTTTGTCAACACACATCACTGTCTCTGGGGATTCAACTCCGGACTTACTGGATATTGTGCTACGTCAGTCTCCACCCTATGCTTGAGGCAACCCATTAATTTAGGACTAGAAAATCGTCAAGCAAGGCTCCCTCAGAATGCCAGAAATGAGAAATGTTTGAGACTAGATCAAGACCTTGGAAGCTTGGATTGAGTGATTTGAATGTTGGTTTGAGTAATTTGAGTGATAGTTTGAGTTGGAAGATGGATGGAAACGATTTTTGGAGTGAAGTTTTGGAGTGATGGAAATTTTTGGAGTGGAAACCTAATTTTAGGATTTTTTTTTACCAAAAAAATATATTTTTTCTCACAATTTTCTCTCAAGAAATAAGATTTTTGGGAGATTTTTCACAAATGTGGATAAGAGCTCTCTTTTAAAAGTTTCTAGCTAGCTCATTCCTCTTCCAAATCACTTGTATTTATAGAGAAAAACGGAGGAGGAGCATCTATGCTAGCCTAGAGCCGACTGCATGCTTAGAAGGCATGATGAGATTCTTGTAGTAGTTAGAACTATCATAAGTAAGACTCAACACCAGCGCTGGGGTTGTGAAGTCCAACGCAAGACTTGCAACAAGGTCTTTTCCAGCGCTTAAGAGAGGTACTCCAGCACTGAAGAGAACTTCAGCGCTGGGGTTGGGAACACCAGTGTTGGTCCAGTCTGCAGGTCAAACTTCGCGAGGCCGCCCCGGGCACTACCAAACTCCGTTTTGCGCTTGCTTTGTTGTGTTGGAAAGCTTGTGAAGTCTACTTTCTACCAATCAGGTTGAATCCAAGATAATTTGTACATGAAAAGATATGACAATTGTATCCTCAATGGGTTAGAAAATGAATCATTTTGGTAAAATTCTCACATCTCCCTCATTTCAAGTCGGATTGAGGCTTATTATACATATATATATATATATATAAAGGGTTTTGAAAGTACTAAAGGATGGCTGCATCAAAGAGTATTGATCAAGTCTCTTGGTATGTGTTCTAGCTTATTTCATCATTGGAAAGTGAAAGACCACTGCCTAAGGGGGTTCGAACTGTCCTAAATTGGGGTGTCTACAACTGAATAGGGAAACAATGATTTCTTTAGAACTCATATATAAGTGTCAAAGTTTATATAGAATAGTACTCCCTCCGTCCCACTTTGTTCCGCCTGTTTTCTTTTTTGGATGTCCTAAAAAATTGTCTATATCTCACAATCTATAATATTTTATATATTCAATATGGATCTTGTTTGATAGATCTCAATTTATTTTATTAAACAAAGTTTTCGAAATCATAAAAAACATTATAGATTGTGAGATATAGACAATTTTTTGGGATGTTTCAAAAAGGAAACAGGCGGAACAAAGTGGGACGGAGGGAGTACTTCTTAGTACATCGAGACTAGAGAAGGTCACAGACTCTTGTTCGCGTTGCCTCTATCTACCCCTCGATAAGCGTTGAAATGTACTCATAAAATTTTAAAACACTACCTTCGGTATTTGTCACTTCTTTGAGTCCCTCAATAATTATTTTTTGAAAGGCGAGTCCCTCAAATTAAAAACTCTCATATGCAACCCTTTTGATCAAATTTGTCCAAAATTTACATTTCTTTGATCAAAACTTTTGTTTTCACATTTTCTTGTTATATATTCTTGTCAACTTCAGCATTTGATTAACCGATTGAGACACAGCGAATAGCAAGCGATACAAATCCCAACAAATCCGATTCACGTGCCATTTAACAACTCTTTGCCCCATGTGTTACATTAATTAATTGTCAAAGGGCTTTGAATAATTAATAGCAACTGGTGTTTCACTTTCTCAAAAAACGTATTTTTTGAAAAGAAAATGTAATTTTCAGTTCAAAAATCATATATTTACACAAATAATTTTTCTACAAATATGGATCTTGTTTGATAGATCTCATTGAGATCTTTTAAATGGAGCAAAAAAAAATCAAAAAATTATTTTTAATTTTCATTATATTTGAGTTTGAAATTATCTTCTTTTTAAAAAAAAATTTAAAAAGAAAGCAGAATGACACCTAAGCATACAAACCCCGTACAGATAACATATCCATTTAGTATGGAATCATGTCCAAAGGAAACATTTTCAATTTATTTTATACAAGATGGCCGGTGATCACATGCGGGAGTCACATTACCCACTTGATTTTAAAGGTTTTGTTTATGGTGATTGGTCTTCAAACAAATTAAGTACCTTGAATTATTATCGCCTTCCACATGAATTTTTTTTAGGTTAGTTCTTTAGCTATAAAAAGAGGTGTCCCTTCTCAAGAATCTCAACACTTTGTTCATTGCAAAAAAAAAAAATTGTATTCCTTTCTAGAGGTGTTTGGTAGGAAGGAAAGCGAAAAAAGCCGAAATGGGTGCTAAAATGCTAGTTATAATAACCGTGGTCATCTCAATCTATTTTACCCCGAAGACATATGCAACGTTGGGGAGTGCTGGATGCAAGGGTCCCCCTGATGTTTGTAAGTACTAGATTAATTCAATGATGTCTAATTTGCATGTATATATGTATAGATTTGGAATTCATGAATAGTGAAGTTGAGCTCCAAAAATTTGAAAATGATGAATGGTTGGAGTGAACGATGGTCTTGTGTTTATGCGTAATTTATTTTCAGAAAACAATGTGTCGGTGAAAAACAGGTTACCCATCCAAATTTCAGTTTTATTTCCTGTTTATGTACACTAATATGAGTAATATCCAATCCAGAATATTACCTGCAAAGATTACTTGTCCTGAAGTTAATTTAAAATTGGGTGGCACGAGGTGATGTCAAAATTCGCACCAATTTTACTCTATCTAGTAATTTGGACGGTCTGCTAGTTCAGAAATGTATAATGGCCTGTCCATGTAAATTTTCTTCTCATTTTTTTTATTTTTTTACAGTACTTACGTACACAATGCGATCCTACGGCGTACGGAACGTATGATGTCTATTATGCCACAGTAGACAACTTCTTATGGGACAATGGAGACGCATGCGGCAGAACGTACAATGTGTCTTGCTCCGGTTTTCTGAACCCGTCCGGAGTCTGTAAGAGTAACTACGTGGCGGTTGTGATCAACCAGGGATGCCTCTCGGATGCCTGCCAAACGACCTTCAATCTTACTCCTGATGAGTTCTCCAAAATTGCATACTCCATAGATCCCGAAGTCTACGTTGATTATCATCAGATTAATTCCTAATCGCAAACCCCTATCGATGTTGTCTCACTCGAAATATCATATATGTGGTAAACCCTCAAAACCATAACTGTATCGGCTACACATGAGATGATGATCAGTTTTTTTTTTTTTTTTTTTAACGGCAAAGAATAATATATTAATAAGAGGAGAAGAACGTACAATAGAAGGGATTAAACAAAACAAAAATAATATACGTACGTACCGACCATCTCCCACCGAAATCGTACCGACGGCCGATCCGAGCCGTCCAAAAATTCTAAAAAAGAAAACCGAGGGGCCTTCTGTAGGAATCAACGGCATCCGAGGTGTGTAGAGTGCTTGATCTGAGCATCCCTTTTTCGTATATATAAACACTCTACACACCTCGGATGCCGTTGATTCCCGCGTGAGGCCCCTTGATTTTTTTTTTAGAATATTTGGACGGCTCGAATTGGCCGTCCAGTGGCCGGAGACGGCCCGCCAGTGACCGTCGGTACAATTTCGATGGTCGGTGGTCGGTACAGCTAGCATCACTCCAAACAAAAAAAGGCATCACAACGCAAGAGATATATACATCCCAACGAAAGATTGGCACCCATCCCTGCGATAATTGTATGCCAAAGATCCCCAACAAGGCTGATGAGCCATCAACATAGCTCCGCCCCTGCCGAACTCTGTACTTATTGAAGGCCCCTTCCTTGTTGGTTTTAATCTTTAAGTTGACCTCCTAACTTTCAAATAACCCGTAATATAACATCTAATTTATTACCTTCTATTTATTACTTCTTTTTTTTATTTTTTGATAGGCAACAAGATTTTATTAAAACTTATCATAAATGCGCAATTTTTTTTTTTCATATTAACTAACAAATGTAACTACATTTAATATACAGTGAATGTAAAACAAACGTATAACAATTTTATCGTATTTGATAAAATTATTATATTTGGAAATTGGTAGTTGAAGTTGTAATGCTACGTAACAAATGAGAAGTAATAAATAGGACCTAATGAATGGGATGATAGGTTATGGATTATTTGAAAGTTAGGATGTCAACTTAAATATTTAAACCAACTAGGAGGGGAACTGAAGTAATGAAAACAAGATGAATATTTATTTTCTCTTGTATGAATATCTTCCTTTATCCTTATTATTTAATTTACTTTTAAACGAATATGTGTAGTCTTGATCTGTGGGATTTGGTTGATGAGAATTATATTTTCATAAAGAAATAGGTTAATTCCAATTGGAGACATAAAAAAATTAATAGTGTAGGGACGAAGAATCTATATATAGACATACGCACATAAATAAACAAATAATCTACTTCACAATGATTTTATTTTTTTATCATGACTTAATGTAAGCTAGGATTTGCATCTCGAGTCTGAAAACTCCCATTACTATTGAGAGATATTGTGATTTGTCAATTCGAGAATGAACTTTGTGCTTTGCTACTGATAGAAATTGCTATATATGTTTGAATATGTGATTAGTCTCATGTTTTTTTTTTTTTTGGCTCGGCGTGATTAGTCTTATGTTACATATTTACATCTATATATCATAATTCTGACATGAAATGTTTTTGACCGTTTCAGAACACCGCAAGTGAAGACGCCCTATTGTTGTTGTGTGGTTTATTATTTGGTGATGTATTGCTTCAAATAATGTATTTCAGATTTGGTATTGTAATAAACTTTATGATATTTGATATTTGATTTGGTTACGTCAGCAGTAGAGGCTTATCTATACTACTTCTTTTAAATGTATGAAGATGTTTTTTTACTTTTTACTTTCCACAAATGCGCCTAGCACTTTCAATTAATGCCTAACCCACCTTATGCCTCCTCCCCAAACGACACAATACAAGGAATCCAATAGATCCCCCGGCTTCCCAAAGGACGCACCTCACAGAAGATACGGAAAAAGGAACAACGGTAAAGATCTTATGCAATTAGTTGTGCCTGTTCCGTAAAGTTGCTCCCTTACATGTATGGTCACCTTCTTACCTATAAATAGGCTTTGCCTTCCCTTTTCATTCACATTTTTTGCTCACAACCTTATACCACATTTGAGATTCTTGAGAGTAAAACCGCTCGAATAGATTGGAGTGCTACTTTTGTTCATCGATAATTGAGTAACCCGAGGAGGCAATCGTTCGAGTATTCCAAGAGCACCAGTTTGGGGGATGAAATTGGATTGAGAATATATTACCAATATTAGACTCGATTGCTAATTAACGGATGTCTTAAACTGGCCAAGTACGTTTTTATTCCTCTAACTTGTTTTCATATAGTTCGATAGTTTGAAATCGGTTTCTAACCACTAATACACAATTTTACTAGTCATATTAGAAACCCGAACATTAAAGAAGCGAGAGATCATATTTTAGTATTTCGTTTTCCCATCTGTCTTAGACATCAGACTAAACTCCCACTTTCTGTGAGTTGCAAAAAGCCCAAAAACTTATTAATTGTAATTTTAAATGGAAAACAGCATTGGCTCATGACCGAAGCATTAAAATACTAAAAATTTGATCGTTTTTGGATGTTGGACCGAAGCATTGGCTCGTGAAAATGCAAGGACTTTCAAAAACTATCAAAATTCTTATGGAATAACTATATGGGGGACAAGGTCACATTACCAAATAGACTATTTATAATTGTAATAAAATTTGATAAAAAAAACTTATTTATTTATTCATGCAAACAACCTCAAACCAATTGTAGAGATCCGTCCTAATTTGAATTTATTTAATTTAATAATGTGAATATGTGTAACTATTTTAATAATTTTGTGAACCATGGATTTTTTTTTATGTATATATGTGTGAATGTACAGTATGCGTGATTGATCGGATTCAATTTTGTGCGCCAAGGACAAGTTGTTGGGATCCACATGTTATGGACTTTTTTGGAAAATAAAAACTTAAGAGAGTTACTAATTATTATAGATTTGTTAGCTTTAGGGGCATTAGTGTATTGATTTAAAACATTTTAGAGATGGAGCAATAGATTGATTCTTGGAGAGGCCATAGTGCAATTTTGCACTTTAAAAGGGCTGAAGTCAGTCGAGAACTCTCTGGAGTTCTCTGTTTTCCTTTTTTTTTCCTCTTTCCCGTTCTCTCTCTCCCATTCTCTCAACAACACAAACCCTCATGGTTCAAATGCAAAATTGAAGGTCAAGACTCGAGAATCTCGCAACAAGTCAAGAAGAAAACGTGATCTACGAACGGAGGACTACGCATCTATCTGAACAAAATCTTGATCGGCCAACTTTGGAGTTCCTAGCAAATTCGGAGGTTTTCATTTTTGCGGTAGAATTCTTGCTAAATGCTTAAACGTGGGAACGTATAGTAAGATGTGCTTTAAATTCGTGATATTGTGTGTTTTTAATCCAAAATTTTAGAGAGCTCTAAGTGTATATGCTCTATGTACCTCATATATAGATATATCTTGGGTATAAAGGTTTTTCATGATTTTGATAGTTGTTACCAGATATGCAATTTTTATTATGTCGTACTTGCTAAGAGTGTAGTGTGCTGGAGTATATGATCATGTAGTATGTTGTTCAATTTTACATGCTTACGAAAGGTACGATATAATGACAAAAAAAACGTAATTAAAAACAATTCTTGTAATTAGACACAAACTTAATAATGATTAAACTTATATTTGCTCCCTTGCTTCATTATATATATTGCGACGATGACTGTTTTCACTAATTTCTAATCGGATTCGAGATTATGATAAGATTGTACGATCTTTCTCGTAGTTTTGGATGATTCGGAATTGGTACTTGCTATTTGGTCTAGTGAGCCACGTATTGGAGGTTGACATGACCATTTTGTACTTGTTGTGTAGCCGGAAGCATGTGGATAATGAGTTTATCTGTCGGTGTATAGTCCGTAAACTCGAGCGGGATAAGGTGTTCCATAGGCCTTTGGGTTAATAGCCCATAAATTTGGATGATTTAGGGACCTGATCAGTCACCTAGGATTGGTACACAACTTGTTAGTTTGGACCTTCGATCTTATGTGCTCTTATTTTCTCCTACTTGACTAATTAATTTAACGTATTTTGTGTTTGAAGAATATTGGATATATGAGATGGGATGAGTTTACGTGATTTGATTATAACTTGGTATTTGGAAATTGGATTTTCATCGTATCATACCGTACCATACCGTATCGGATTGTTTTATTTATTTATTTATTTACTTCGGTTTGATATTTGAGAAGGAAATGTTAGTATTACATTCAATTTTTTTTTTTTGAGATCATAAAAATGCACATTCTCTTAGGATATTGTGTATCCTTGCAAATTGATGTATTCGAAAAGAAGTAGACAAGAACATATTATTTTGTGTATTTTGCATTTTGCTTGCGTTCTCTTATCTTCGCCTTTAGCACGTTTCCTATTGAGTGTCGACTCATGTTGTATAATCCAACCTTTTTCAGGTAAGGCGGTGGATCCAAAGACATGATAGTGTTTGGTTTGTTATATTTTTATGAGCTTAGTTGATATACTTGTATTCCATTAATTTGATAATAAGACTTTGGAAGTCCTGTGACTTGGTATTCTCTTGGGTTGTAATAAATTTAATCACATATTTTGACTTTCTCAAAAACTTGAAACATGAATATGTTTATAGGTATTTTTTCTATTGTTGGAGAGGTAGGAAGCCTCATTGGTCTTTATGGTAAAATTTTCAGGTTTTTTTTTATTTGGTGTTGACAATTTTGAAAAGCCCTTAAAACAAGCATACTCTTTCAAAAAAAAAAAAATTTCTTCCTTAGAACTCACATGGTCGGGTCGTGCGAGATCGGGGCGTGACACCAATGTACCATCAATAAATAACAAGAGAAAGCTGATTTTAAAAAAAAAAGAGAACCGGACTACAGTGGCATATATGTGTGTGTGTGTGTGTGTGAAACTTTTGGACCAATTCTACACATTTGTTTTTTTTATTTTTTCCATTTTCTAAAAACAACAATTTTACATATGCATATGTTTCTCCTTCTACATCAAACCATGTATTTTGATTTCATATGTTTTTTTTTTAATCCATGATTTCATATGCTAATAACAATTGTTTTCCCAATGTAATATTTTTACAAGAGAAAACTATTGGAAACTTATGTGAAATTCATATGCATGTTTGGGTTCATGTTCTTTCCAAGGTCCTTATACGTGGGGAAAAATGAAGAAAATACCCAAACACTAAAGATTATATGTAGGCAAAAAAACCACATGCAATGCACATGCCTAATCACTAGTGGTATAAAATAAATAACGACTCCCTAGCCAGAATATATGTGTAGTATCTAGTTGTCATGCAGAAACAATGCATGTGGTATCACATGTTTTTTTTTTTTTCCAAGCAAAAAGAATTTATTAATCTTTATAAAAGATTACAAAGATTAAAAGGATCAATGGCACACTAACAAAAAGTTAGTCGAGACCTAAAAGCAGGCAAGATGCCAACCAGACACCAAAAACCGAAAACAACCAATAATCTTAAAATCCAAAAACAATCAAGAACCAAAACAAGCTTAAAGCCCCAAAGCAGACCAAACAACTAGACGAACACCGAAAAACAAAAACATCGAAAACTAGACACCTGGAACACCCCAAAACTGCCAAAAAAATTCGGTATTAAAAATCTAGAGAGAGAGACGCTCCATCCTCCAAGTCGCCTTCTTCCTCCGAGACAAATTCTACCTCCAAATCATCTAAAACATGGATCCTATCCTATAATTCTTTCTCTTGGATCTCAACAAATTTCTTCAGATTATGATTTCTCCTTCCTCTAACTCTAATACCCAAAGTGTGACCTACATCCAACATCTTATGAGTTTCCTTAAAGAACAACGAGGAATAAAGGCCTTTTTTGTTTCTAGGCTTCATTTTATCGAACTTGACTCTAGCCTCCACAATAACATGTGATATCATATGTTAAAATAAGAATTGAAGATATTGAATGAAAGTCGCTAAAGAATACAAGAAATTAACAGTAACACTTTATTTTTTTTTGACATTCGTTAAATTTAATCTATTCTATCCTGAGGGACTTGGGGAGAGGATTGAGTCTTTACGGGAATTGAACCCTGCCATGTGCATGGAAATATAAGGGAGGCACCAACTACACTCCACTCCACTTGCGAGTAACACTTGTTAGGTGGATAAAAATTGAAGCAATTCTGTTGGTGGGGCATACTTTTTTTTACCAGCAAACAAATTGAGGGCGATTTTAATATCTATATACACACACACAATCCAAATCCAGTCAGGACCTCTTCACTTTTCCTATCGAATTTCGATGATCCGAGCCACTCAAAGTGTGCAAAACGTGATTTTAAAGGTACCCACGATAAATCAGCAAAAAAAATTAACAGAATGGGTACTGCATCTACCACAAATTCATATAACAGTAGACGCCCTTTCTTAAGAATACTCAAAAATTCGGAATAAGATAACAAAGCTATCTTAAAATGAGATATACATATATAAATTCATAATCAGTTGAGATATATAAACAAGAGCGATGCTTTTACAAATAAGTTCTTCTCACTAGTCTTTTACCAAAATTATGTATTCTCTCTGTTCCTATTTAATTGTCCATTACGATTTTACGTACATTTCGCTTATATCTGTCAATTGCCGTGTACGTATAAAGAAAAAGAGTCCATTAATCCAATGTCTTTCTGAGTTTCTCCCAATTTCCCACCTAACCCATTCCCAATTGCACTAGTAAAATTCTTTTTTTATTTATTTTTTGGAACTGACTAAGAAACTTGAATTGCCTTGTTTTCTTCAACGTGTGACACAAAGGGAGAAAAAAGGGACGCCATAATGTTAATGTTGGAAAAAAATTTAATTTCATCCGCAAATTCCAGAGAACGTTTCCATAATAGGCAAACTGAAATTACACATTATAACGAATCAAAGTTGTCAATTCCGTACTGATCAGCGTACCATTTTCACTATTGAAATGATACGTACCGGTACCAGGCTGTATCTCGCTACCATTCCGAATTTATCGCAATTAATATCTTATATATATTTAATATATATCTATCTGGTTGCAAAATTTGAAGTATAAACATAAACAAAAGGAAAGAAAGACTTCCATTCTTCAAGGGACATACCAAATGTAGACACCAGAGCACCAAACCTGGCTTCCATCGTGATCTGGATTCCATTGTGATCTTAATCGATTAGGGCACGAGAAAATTACATATAAGCCCATAAGTTTCTTTTAATAAGTTTAGAGTTCACAACTTATGTCACATGAAAGAGAGAGAAGGTAATCGATTTGTACCGTCCGGAACACTGGAGAATGTCCGAAACCGCCCGGTATCGTCCGGTACATCTAGTATTGGCCGAAACAGGCCGGTATTTCAATCGGAACTATAACGACTCGGAATTTAATGAATAAAAATTTCGTTATATATTGGAATTTCTTTTTAATTACTTGGTATTGCCTTTAAAATTCCTTTTTAATTTCTATAATCCATCATAATTAGATTTAAACCCTTTAAAATTATATTTCTTAACTAGAAATCCTACATGGCAAGTAAAATTAGTTTTCAACCGATTAATTGGACGAACCGAACTACCAATTCACCTAGTTACAATTTTCTAACCCTAAATGGACCTTTTTGATCATCTTTGAGCCTTGTGAATCCCTCTCAACCCTAATTGAACCATTAGACCATTAGGGGTAATCATTATACTTCATGTTAGGTCATTCAAGACCATACTATCTTCTTTATTTCTCTACCCATTGGTCAATAATGGTTAGAAAAATTTTTATTCCTTAGATAATGGACATTAGATTGCCAATGAATATGTGATTTGACAAGCCAAATCATGGATCATAAGAAGCCATCATTTTGCTTTCAAAAGAAGCAAACTTAGCCTTACCATGCATGTCAACCCTAGACTTATAGCCCTAAACCTAAATTGCCTACCAAAGTTACTTTCTTAGATTCTCTAAGTACATATATGTGCTTATATATAGGTATATACACCTCATAGCCTATTATAAGCATGCCTATATATGTCTATATGAACATATATGCACTTTCTAGGAAAATATTACCCAATGGACAATGTTCTTGTCATTGAAAGCCTTACCACTCATCATCTCCTCTTCCATAGACCTATTAGGACTACTTTGTACTTTAGTATACTTATATATATGTGTGTGTATATATATATATATATATGTTTATAGTACTAGAGAGAGAGAGAGAGAGAGAGAGAGAGAGAGAGAGAGAATGGCCAGGAGGGAGGGAGGGGGAGAGACAGAGGCCGAGAGTGAGAGGGAGAGGTGGAGTGTGTGCATGTATTTTGTTCACTTCCACAAGCTACCATTTAGCCTTAAGCCTATATACTATTTGACAACCCATTTATACTACTTTAAGCATGATCCTAGCCTATTATCTTGTTCTTCCTTACAAGTTAACCCTTCCTAGGACAAGACAAGACTAAAAACCCTTCATAATAACCTAAGGTATGGCCTAAAATGGAAATGACAAGTGAGGAAGGCATGGCATGCTTGATTTGATAAGACTATGGAGCAAAACCATAGGAGAAAAAGGGAAAGAGGGAGGCCGGCCATGGGGGAGAGACAGGGAGCCAAATTTTGCTATAAATAGGACCCCCCTCATGCCATTCAACTCACACCTTCAACCTTTCAACTTCTCTCTCTAGAAATCTTTGTGTTCTTACCTTGTTCTTATTATTCTTGAGTTATTCTTGAGTTTTTCCTAAGTTCTTCAAGAAACTCATCCTAGGCCGCCACTAAACCACCATTCGACCACCCCTTCGATTTCAAAAGTTAGTAGTTTTAGTCAAGAACTAATTTTGAGAGAAACCTTTCTCTTTTGAAACTACCGGAAGCTTACCGTAGGAAATCACTCCGCCCGATCGTCAACTCATTTTCCGTAGCCACCCTACCGCCAAGAAGAACGGTAGAATGTCCCTACTCTCTAGTTCTAACTATAATGTAGAACATCCCTAACCGTTTTCTCTAAGTTTATAAAGTTGTTTATCACCTATAAAGTTTGGAATGCATGATAGTTAACAAACTTATTTTTGGTAATTAATGGAAGTATGAGCATTTTAGAATAATTGACTTATACTCTAATAAACATATGTTGTCTTGAACTTCCCACAAAGGAAGAAAGAACGGTTTTTGAAAGATAAGACTTTATCGTTTGATAGAAGTATTCGTATTTTGATCTTTAAAATGGTTATGAGCATGTATACATGAATTGCTTGTATTACTTGTCTTGTTGTAAAGTATAAGTGATTTTCACTTCAAAGGCGTCCGTACATGCGGCGTTATGCTTTAAGTAGGAATTTGAGCATGATTAGTAATATAGAGTTGGATAATCTTGCTAGTTTAGTTTCAAGATTACAATGAACGATTTATGATAACGAATGTGTTTTGAAACCACAATGGGGCCGGGCTTGGCAGCGCATTGTGTGGTGTGTGTGAAAACGATTTCGAAAAACCCAATGAAAACCTGAACCGGCGGAATCATTGTGGGGATACTGGGGAACCTAGAATGGTAGAACCGAGGGATGAATTGTGGTTTGGTTATCCATAGAGAGGAGCCAACACGATTGTTTAAGTAATTTTCGAAAACCAAAAATGGAAACCCGGACCAGCGGAACCATTGTGAGATACTCGGGAGACTGAAATAGCGGAACCGAGGTTGGGTGTGTTAAAAACGATTTTTGAAATGTTGACTTGATAAATAAAAGGTGAAACCAGTGACAAGGTCTACGAAATGTCACGTAGGAGAAACTTCATGAACACCAACATTAGTTTGGATAAGCTAATATGGATATGTCATTGTTAGCTGTTTTGTCAAGTATGTATGTTCTATGTGGAAATCATTAATTTATGACCTATTGTGTGTTAATCAAGGGTTAGTGGGTATAGATTATTCTATTGAGCATATTATAGCTCACGGTGTTACCTTTGGTGATCCTGACATATTATATTGGTGGCGACACTGGTATAATGTGTCAAACCTTATAGATGAACATGATGAACTCTACACATTGGAAGCTTTTGAAGCCAAGGAGCTGGCTAGAATGAAGGAGCATGCAGAACAGTAGATAGGAACCTTAGTTTCCCCTTCATGTTTGAATAAAAGTACATTTATGAGAATTATGATATAATATCGAGCCAGACTCTATTTAATTTTTCAATGAAATTTTATCTATTTAATGTTCCCAAAATTAGGGGCATTATAGAAATGGATCTCGAGTCTTTGTGTTCCGTTTAAGCATCGGCCGGTACGAAACAGATTTCACAACTTTTTAACGAACTGAAACGAATCAACAAATTAAATGAACCGAGTATTGTATGATCAACAGTCACCTTAAAATAGATTCGCCACCTTACCAAGGATGTTGGGAGGTAGCACTGGCGTCAGGGGCGGAGGGAAAGGGGGGCACGTGCCCCCGCTCAAAATTAAAATAATTTTGTTATATTTTGCATAATTATGAAATTAAGTGTTCTACTACACATAAATAAGTGCATATATCTTGAAAATATACATATAAAACTAGTTTTACATTTCAATTTCGTCATATGATTCATTTATAGTTGTTGATTTTTGAACTATTTGTCTATTTTGATCGATTCTTTTTTAATTGTACTTATTTTTAACTGTCTAAGAGCAATATTTTAAAATAATATCATTAATAAAACTATATCGATCATTCTAAAACTTGTCGGTGTTCATGTAAACCATACTCTCAAATTTTGTCAGAGATTTTTTGCTTATTTTTACATAATTTAAGTGAAAATATGTGTTATATATATTTTTAGTTTGTATTGCATACTTTAATTATGTAATGATCTTATTGTGGTTAACTAAAAAAATAAATTTTTGCCACTATGATTAACAAGGTGCGCCGCCCCCACTAAATGACATTTCTGAATCCGTCCCTGACGGGCGTGATAAAAACAGCTAGACCATGATAATCGGACACCATGTGTCTCTCTCTCTCTCTCCCAAACAAAGAACAAGACTCAATATATTTACCGCAGGGAATCCGAATTCTGTACGGAACATAGATACGGATTGAAATATACAACCAAACGGTGACCTCTAAGTTACCCAAAATGAATGAAAAGAAAACGGCTGGAATGAATTCTCCCAATTAATCTCACATCATGGCATGGGGTTCATAATCAGCCGCATACTTAATACTCCCTCTGTTCCCAATTTGTTTGTCAGGTTTCTATCTTATTAAAGAAACCAAATCTAATACATTGATTTGAAAATTTACATAATCTATGCCATTCATTTTGAAATTGGACAGTCAATTTGAAACATATATAAATCAAAAAGGGGATAAACAATCGGGAAGGAGGGAGTAGCATTGTTCTGATTCGATGTACCAAACGGGGATCTTTCGGTTGTCTCAAAATGCCCTAATTTCTATTCACCAAATTCTGAAAAATTCCAACAATCCCCCAGTTTAATTGGCACCGAGTACAAAGCAAACCCAAGGGAGCACCATGGATAATCCCTATGTACATCGGATAACTTTTGGCATTGAACATTCCATTGTGAAAGCTAGTCGGGTTTACCGCCTTACTAGAGAACATGATGTCTTAAACTGGTCTGCTATTGATGTAGACTGAGACAACAAACTACTCACAAGAACTTCTCATAACGCAATTCATTTCTTACTGTTGTGTTTGTTTTAGCCATGAACACCCACCTAGTTCTGTAAGCACTTTCTTAAGAATTTTGCATGTCTTCCTAAATTCATAGAACGGCCTCACTAATTGCTCACATAGGTGACTTTACCAAGGGTATCCTGCTATATCTCATTTTATACTCAAAATATAAAATTCATTTCAGTTCGGACCAGTTTTGCGGTTGAAATATTCGAATTTGGAAAATAATTTCACCTTATCACGTATACACACACAAAGCATGCCTTAGACTCCTCCCGCAACCCTCTTCCTCCAATACAAAATTCCAACCTTTGGTGCTATTTCTGGTATATCTGCTCATTAACTTTAAGATACTATCATTAGTCGCGCTGTAAACAATTTGACCTGGACATTCAGTTATCAAAATAAAAAAATTCACATTTGTACCATGTTCAGCTGGAAGCAAATTGATCCGGACATCCAGTTACCCAATTACCATGTTCAGGACCCCAAGGTCCATTGATGAGCAGAATCACTAATTTTTCACCCCCTTTTTATTTTTTAAAATAATTTTCCATTGTGCACGACAGTTTCTGTTTTTAAAATTTCAGCTGTCCTCCACAATTAGCGTGTAAGAAGAGTGCATTCCCAACGAAACTTTAATTGCCTTGTTTTCTTCAACGTACAACACAAGGGAGAAAAAAAACATGGCAATTATTATTTATTGTTTCTGTTAGTGCATCCCCAATGGTCTTCTAAATTTAAGATAACATGTGCATTATTTGGAGAGAGAGAAAAGAGATTTTTACCTCTAAGGATAGAAAAGTGAACTTAATTTCTATTTAGGATATACTTTTTTTTTTTATTTACCTCCAAGTAAAACCTCAGTGATGAGGGTACTCTTCAACACAATTTTACACTTTACTCCCCTCCCACTCCCCACCTCCACCCACCATTTACTTTCGGCCGGTGACCACCTCTGGCTGGAGAATTTTTTCAGCCGGTGAAATTTCACTATTTGTTTTTTTTTTTGGATTTAGGCTCTGTCATAGGGTTTTAAGGTGCACTTTCCTAGTATAGGATTTTAGAGATTTAGGTATTTTCATAGGTTTTACGGTTTAGGCACTTTATGGGGTTTTAGGATGCACTCACTTTCTTAGGGTTTTACTGGTTTAGGCATTTTCATAATATTTTAGTGGTTTTAGGCAATTTCACAGGGTTTTAGTGGTTTAGGCTCTTTAATAGGGGGTAGGTTTTAGGCATTTTCATAGAGTTTTACGGTGCACTCACTTTCATAGGGTTTTAGTGGTTTAGGCATTTTTATAGAATTATATTTTAGTGGTTTGGGCACTTTTATAGAGTTTAGTATTTAGAATTTAGGCACTTTTATATGGTATTTTTAGGTAAAAATAGGCAAAATCCTTATGCGTGCTTTTTAGAAGTGGTCTGGACTTGCGTGTGTATTGGGTTCAAAATTTGGACCCGGCGGTAAACCCATATTGATTCAAGGACCTCAAGTTTCACATGCATTAATAAATTGCAAAATTCAAGTACAGAAAATCTTTCATTGTTATTTCCATAGAAAATTTTGGATTTGGAAAATAATTTTATTTTATCACCTTTACGGTACACACGAAGCATGCCTTAGACACTCCTTTTAATTCCCAACCCTCTTCCTCCAATACGAAATTGTACTTTTCTTAACAAACACCACTAATACACTAGATACCACACCCATTGAAGATGCTCTAATCATCACTAAACTGAGAAAACCTTGTTTACAGAGCAGTTGTAAACAAGTGTTTACGAAGCTCAATATCGACTGTCCAAAAGTATTTTGGACTATCTAGATTAAAAATAATTTATTAACGGTAATATATTACTATTACCACCGTTAATAGATTATTTTTAATCCGAATCGTCCAATGCTGAAACGGACGGCTAAGATCGTTCAGCCGTGTAGAGAGTTTTTTTTGGTCGGCAAAAGAAAAATTTTATTTAAAACTCGAAAGGGTACAACGATCAACGTAAAGAGTAAGAATGCATCACTACTAGAAACATACATCCCAACGAGGTTGGCACCTATGTCCTAATACTATCATGCGCATACCACAATCCCGGAAGATCAAAGAAAACAAAAAGAAAGACATCCAATAACGTATTTGATGTACCCCAAAAAATACAATCACAATATCATATTCATATACTAAATTTTGATCCTCCTGATTCCATCCATGCTCCTCTTGAAATCCTCAATGGAATAATCCTTGATGTCAAACTTTCCTTTTATCCAAAAACCCATTCTAGTCTTTGACCAAGTCACTCAGCTCTTCCACATCTTTTGAGACATTGTTGAAAATAAAATTATTCCTTACTTTCCAAAGGGTCCACAAGATTGCAAAAAAACATGTCTCCCAGCAGAACTTTTCTAAATTCTTAAATCTATGAGAAAACCACTAATTCATGAGCAAAGTTAAAGATCCAGGACAAACCCATGTTGTGTCCCACCACCTAATGATTGAGGACCAAAGCTGCCACGAAAATTTACAAAACAGGAGCAAATCCATTGGTGACTCAATATGCAGAGAGCAAAAAGGGCACAGATCATTACCTGAAGCAAGGATTCCTCTGCTGCACAAAATGGATCTTGTTGCTATTCTATTTTGGACGGCCTGCCAAACGAAAACTTCAACTTTTGGGGGACATAAGTTCCTCCAAATCACACTGAGCCACCCATTCTGATTTTACGTCTGGTTTTCCCATTCTGCATAAGCTGAGCTTATTGAGAAAATTTTGTTGGCATTCCACCTCCATTCCATGATATCATCTCTGGACCTATCCATCTTGTATCCTTGAAGTTTCTGAAGAAGCCTCTGTTTTTGCTCTTCTTGCCACACATGCAAACGTCTGTTGAAAAGTAGATTCCAGATAGGTTTTTCTCCCTCTTGTAGCATGTCTTTTATCAAGGAATTTTTCTGTAATGATAATAGGAACAGCCTAGGAAATTCTTGTTTAAGTGGTACTTCCCCGATCCAAATCTGGTCCAAAAACCTTATTGAAGCTCCTGAGCAAACTCTGATTCTAAAACCTTGTTGAACTACGTAACAAAGTGTTGAGGACTCCTTACCTATGGAGCAAATGTCACTCCACATAGTTGAAACTTTTCCAGAATCTGGAGTTGTTGGGACTGAGCAACCATTCCTCAAACCGTACTTACTTGAGACCACCTTGGTCCATAGGGCATCCTTCTCCGTAGAAAACCTCCACCGCCATTTTGTAAGTAAGGCCTCGTTATGAACCATTAGTCTTTTGATTCCTAATCCCCCACACACTTTGCTCCTGGTTACTGACTCTCATTTCGCTAGGCTCATCTTTCTCTTTTCACTTGCACCTCCCCAAAGAAATTTTCTTTGCATTTTCTCCAAGTTCTTTGCCACTCCCACTGGAATTTTGAACAATGACATGTAGTATATAGGTAGAGAGCTCAAGGTGGATTTGATCAGAGGAATCCTTCCCCCTGTAGACAAAAATCTGATTTTCCAGAGGGCTAATCTCTTAGAAACCCTCTCGACAATTGGCTTCCAAGTCTTTACCCTTCTAAGATTAGCTCCCAAAGGAAGACCCGAGTAATTCATTGGGAGCTTACCTTTCAAATAGCCCATAATCTCAGCCAAAACCTCCACCTCCAGATCTTTAATACCCACACCACACATTATGCTTTTAGAGAAGTTTATCTTCAATCCGAACATCAGTTGGAAGGATCTAAGAATCCTTTTAACACTTCTAATCTCCTATGGATCGTTATTACAAAAAACTAGTGTGTCATCTGCAAATTGTAGGTGAGTCACAGCCAGTCCAGTAGACCCAATCTCCACTCCTTTAATCAAACCTAGACCTCTTGCTTTTTCAAAAAGAATGTTGAGAGCTTCCACCACAATATTAAAAAGGAAAGGGGACAAGGGGCCTCCCTGCCTCAGACCCCTGTGAGATTTGAATTCCTGAGTTGGTGATCCATTTGCTAAAACAGAAAATGATACAGAGGAAATGCATTCCTTGATCCAATTACACCACTTTTCCCCTACATGGGTTCAATTCCCATAAGAACTCATCCCCCTCTTCATGTCCCCTAAGATAGAGTAGATTAGGATTAGCAAATGGTAAAAAAAAAAAAACACAATTCATCTTTGGATAACATTGAAATAGAGAGGTCGAGAGGCCCCAATGCAAATCATTTCTAGGCCCATGGTGTGCACTAGAAAGAACAAGTGAGATCCCCAACCCTAATTGGGACTGTTACATTTTTATCTCATTTGTATAATGGATCTCAATATTGATATATACCAAGAGATCTAGCATTTTGATTGCTTTACCAAAATAGGTTTTAGCTCCTTTAACACCCTAAACAATGTGAAACCCGAGTTGTTGTGGGTCCAAATCGACTTAACTACCGTTTGGCCAAAAATAACTGAGGCTCCAAACAAAATTGCGAACAACCGTCCGGACGACCCCCCAAAAGTGACCAAACTTCATACATAGGTGTTTGATCCACGCTTGCAACTACGAAAGCTGGAGCCAAAATAACCCAAGTAAACCCACCAAATCACCAGAGAAAATTGATCGAGCGTTGAGGACTCAAAAGTCTATGTGCATAGCTTGTCTATTTTCACTCCTCTGCCACTCTAGCTACCTTTGAAATCATGTATTCTGATCTCATAATCAGCACAAATGCTTAGGAAATTCATAATATGTTCGATTCCTCATAGGGAAGTGAGTATACAGTGCAAATCAGTACCTAATTGAACATGTGTATAAAAGTGCAACTGCTAACCAAACAGGGGAGGAGATATGTCGGGTCCGGGGGGCCCTAGCCCCTCATCCGCCCACGAGTGTCCGAGTTTTAAAATTTTTATATTGTATATACCTGATTTTGAATATTATTGATGATTACTCGTGTATAAGCTACTCATGATCTTAATAATTTTGGTTCGATTTGATAAATAAACGGTTATTTTACATTCTCATTTCACATTTTCTTTCAAAAATAAAAAAATAAGCATGTGACAATTGAAATAGCTTAAAGAATCATTTAAATGTACAAATGTAATTAATGAATTGAAAAGTAAGAAACTTTATGATATAATAAGTACACGTTTCGATAAAATATACATGTCTATTAAGCCGGGGTCCCGGGAGTCAAAATCCTGGCTCCGCCACTGTAACCAAATCCCAACATTAATTGAACAAGTGTAAAAATTGAAGTGACACATTGAAATGCTTACTTGTACGGGACCAACGACTTCTTGACACAGCAAAAACCTTGTGCTTGAGCATTTGCGTGCTGTGTAAAGCAGAGGTGTAATACTAGCATTTTTTCATAACAAAAAAGTGTCACACTAGGTTTGTGGCAAGCAGTCGCACTACTTGCCAATTCTTGAATCAATAATGTGTACAATCTGAACGTACGTGTAATTTGGTGCTACATGTTCTTGATTTAGTACTAACTCATTTGATTAATTGGCAAAAAGAAGAAGTATCTTTTTCCCTCTCTCTTTCTAGATCGCAATATCACTCTTGAATCCATTCCTAGGGAACGGGTGTACCAATTTTCTTTGAAAATTTGTCAAAAAGAGAGAAATATAATCGCAAACGCAAAATTCAAGCTAAGAAAATTTTCAAACCAAATTATGATGGTTCGAATACCTAATTAAGATAAAATTATTTAATTTAATGACTAGGGATAATTAAGAGTCAACATACGTACTATTTTCTAAATATTTATTAACCAAAATTTATATAGAATACTTTTTAGTACTACATCAAAACATGAGAAGATCGCGGACTCTAGCTTGTTCACCTTGCCTCTGTCTACCCCTCGATAAGCGTTGAAATGTACTCATGAAATTTCAAAGTTATGCCTTTGGTATTTGTCACTTCTTTGAGTCCCTTAATTTTTATTTTTTTATTTTTGAAAGGCGAGTTCCTCAATTGAAAACTCTCATATGCAACCCTTTCGATAAAACTCGTCCAAAATTTACATTTCTTTTATCAAAACTTTTGTTTTCACATTTTCTTGTTATATATTCTTGTCAACTTCAGCATTTGGTTCACTGATTGAGATACAGCGTGTAGCTAACCGTACGAATCCCAACAAATCCGAATCAGCTGCCATTTAACAACTCTTTGCCCCATGTGCTTACATTGTTAAAGGGCTTTGAATAATTAACAGCAATAAATTAAGCATCCAAACCCTATACAGATAATAAATCCATTTATTATTGAATCGTGTAAATTAGCAACTCCAAGACAAGCAAAAAGAAACATTTTAGATTAGATGCTTGACCTCGTATTCAATGAAAACATTTTCCACGATGGTAGTATTTTAATTGCCAGTACCTATCAATCATTTTATTTATTTATTTATTTTTATATAAAAGATGGTGACATGCGGGAGTCACATTACTTGATTTTAAAGGTTTTGTTAATTTATGGTGACTGGTCTTCAAACAAAGTACCTTGAATTAAAATCGTTACGGATTGTATGCTTTTCGTCACAAATAGTATGGACAAAATAATTTTAGTCGACTAAAGCTCGTCATTGATTCCCACTTGATGACGAAATCAATTTTTCGTCTTCTATCGTGCCTTTTGATGACGAAATATTTCATCAACGAATAGTTTGTGGCGAATTTTTTTCCTCGCCTATTGTGTTTTCTTCGCAAAAGATATTTTCATATGGAAAATAATCATACTTTTTTGAATCCCAGGTCTTCGTATGCAAGACTTCACCCAACTGCACCACACATACTTTTCGGTGTATTTTTAAAATATATAATATATATGTTTAATATTAAAATTAGCAATTAAAATTTAATCGAATGTCATTTTGAACCTTTAAATATTAAAATTAGCAATTTTGATAAACATAAAAGTTATAGTTCTATGTAAAGAGTTTTGCTCGAAATACAGTATTAAAATTGGCTAAGTTAGTTCTGGTCATATAATACAAAATCTAAGAAGAAAGGGAAAGTCTTCAATACATACCCCTTTAAGGTGTGTACCATATGCACCTATTGTGTGGTTCATATTATGCCACCTCATAAATTACTTGTAGGACCGGTCATTCATAACATTTTATTTCGTATCGTAACTTTTATACTAAAAATTCGTAACTTTTCAACAATATGATTCGTAACTTTTTAGCAATAGATTCGTAACATTTTGGTGTATTTTAGTAAGAGTGCATATGATACACACCCAAATAAGGGGTGTGTATTGTAGCACTTCCTTACTAGAAAACGTGAGATCAACGTATCCTGATCCAATTTGATTATGGTACTTTCGTAGGTAATCTAATTACACACTAAGTTAAATAATTAAAAAGAAAAATGCAATTTATTCGAGAAAAATTAGGGTGAACATTATATAGAGTCGTTACAGGTATATTTTGAAGAAAAGTGAGGTAAAGAGAAAAAGACTTTACTTTCCTATGCGTTCAGATGTCAAAACATTTCGCAAGAAAATCGGAAGTCTTTCACTTTTGCAAGATTTATTTTGCAATAAAGCGTCTCAATAGAAAGGTTAAAAGCTATAAACTCCACAATGTTATTGATAACTCAATACTAAGAAAGTTTCAGAAAATTTGGTTTTTTCGTCACTACAACACGAGAGGCTTGTAGCGAGGATTTAGTTTCCTCGCTAAAAGGCTGATTTCCTCGCAAAATGTATTTGCGAGGAAATTTTTCCTCGCCCGTTTTCCTCGCAAAAAGCTTGTCGCAAAAAGAATTTGCGAGGAAAAAAATTTCCTCGCTTATTCTGACCCAATTAGCGAGGAATTTTTTCCTCGCTATAGTTTTTCCTCACTAGACTAATACAATGTTTATAGAATAGATGTTCTCCAGCTCATTTGCTTCCGCGCGAATTCGAACCGTGGCCTCCTGTATAGAGGCATTCACTCCATCCATCACACCAACTTCCTTTCCAGTTCAAACCTTTGCCTTTTTTATATATAAACCTTTTGTACATCCTTTCACCTCTCTAAATTTGTTTCTTTAAACATTTCTCTCTAATTTTAGTCCCTTCGTAGTGTTTCTTTAAACTTGTTTTTTTAAATCATTAACATTATTTGCTTTTATTAAATTTTTTTATAATTTAATGTTTTGTTATATATCTTTAATAAATCTATATACCTTTCTAAATTTGTTTATTTTATACTTCGTTTTAATTCTCTCTAAGTTTAGTAACCTTTTGTAGTGCCTAAATTAGTTTGAGCCCTTTAAATTTATGCAAATACGATATTTTTTTTGGTGGGTTAATCTGTTCTTACTGTGTATATGCACCCATAACAATTTTAACTCAACTACAATATTACAATAGTAATAATTTGTTATGTTTCTTTTTAAATGGGGTTAACCTTACATATTTTGAAAATAGATTAGTGATATTTTGAAAATACATTTCGCAATTATTAAGTACTTTATCTTTTGTTTAGCTTTTCATTAATTTTTTTTGTATGAATTAATAATCAATTATCTCTATGAAAAGCAATCCATATATCCCATGCATTCTTTTTCTGAAAAGCATATCATTCATCCACAAACTTATAATCCCTATGTCCAATCCTTTTTTTGGGTTTATAATAGTCAAAAGAACAATACAATAGAATTGATAAATGCACTCTGTTACCTAGAGTTTTCTATTCCTTACAAATACGGTTACAAGTGATAAGCTTTACAAAAGATATTGCAAATGATAAAATATAACCACTGAAATGGCTAACATTATTAGGACTTCTTTTCTTGATCAATTGATTTGCATTGATTGGTTGACATCCCCCCGCAAGTTGATGGTCGAGGCATGACCTTCAGATTGAAACGCAGTGTCCGATGCGGGAAGACGCAAGTCCTTTTGTGTAAAAATATCGGCAATTTGATCCCTGGTGCTAATATATTGGACGGTTAAATCACCCCAAGCGATTTAAAAATCTTTGTATTCAAATAATAAATTTTAGTAGAATTTGAACATACTGACATTGTTAACAATTAATTTCAGTTGGGGAAAAGTGAATTCATATAATTCGTGTGAAACATATTTTTTATTTCATCAATTCAATGCGATTGGCGAGGAAACTATTTTTTTCCATTTATCACTTTTTTATTTTAATAAATTTGCTAATGATATTGAACTATATATGTAGTTGATTATCCCTTACCATCGTGATATTAAAGATACATGAACATAATTAATAATGACTTACATATAAAAAATTTAATGAGTCCTAAAAAAGGTGACAAAATATTTTTTGCCAAAAGGTTAAGCAAGGAAAACAGATTTCCTCGCAAAAGGGTTACATTTGGCGATTAGGGTTACATTTGGCGAGGATCGCCAAATGTAACCCTTTTGCGAGGAAATTATTATTTCCTCGCTAAATGTAACTTTTTAGCGACGAAATTGAATTTCCTCGCAGATTGTGTACTTTTAGCGACGAAATCTCTTTTCCTGGCTATATTTCCTTGCAATAGGTCTTCCGTGTTGTAGTGCGTCCCTTTAATTCTTTTTCGTACAATTGAACAAGGCCTAATGATATTTTTTTGCCACCAAAATTTAATCATATGTCAATGCCTCGGATCTTTGAGCTAAAGCCATGCAAGCAAGAAAAATCATTACTTGCTTGTGGTGCTCTAGAGGTCTTCATCACCGCAAATTCAAGCGGCCCAGGCAGGAGCGAGTCCAATCGTACCCGCGCTACAAGATTAGTTATATTTTTTGGTGCAAACTACACGGTTTCTTAAGTCATTTTATTTTAATGATAATTAAGTAACAAATTAGCATCCAAACCATATATAAATAATGCATTTAATTGATTTTTTAAATTTATAAGTTTTTAGAAGATTTGTCAACGATTGGGCAAAATCATGACAACTCCCTGAGTAGCAAAAAGAAACATTAATTTTAGATTAGATATTTACCTTATTCAATAGCAACGTTTCCCACAATATTCAAATAAAAAAACCTTCGAATTAATTGTGTGCCTGCATATCTGAAATGGGGAGAGATATATATAATATATATAGACAGATACTTGTCAACCTCAGCATTTGACTAACTGATTGAGAGAGATAAATGTAATTACAAATTCCATTTAACAACTCTCTGTCCCTGGTGCTTGCATGCATTGTCATCGAATTTTGAATTAAAAAATTAATATTGCCTTTCACATGAATTTTTTTTTTAAGTTAGTTCTTTACCTATAAAAGAGGTATCCCCTTCTCTATACATTGTGCATTGCAACAAAAAATTTGTATTCCTTTCTTTATCCCTTCTCTATACTTTGTGCATTGCAAGAAAAAAATTTGTATTCCTTTCTAGAGGTGTTTGGTAGGAAGGAAAGTGAAAAAAGCCGAAATGGGCGCTAAAATGCTAGTTGTAATAATGGTAGTTATCTCAATCTGCTATATCCCGAATACATATGCAACACCTGGGAATGCTTCAGACTTGATTCCTACCACTAATGGCGCTGATGTTGGTAAGTGCTAGATCCAAGGATGTCTAACAAGCATGTATATGTATAGATAATTTGGGATTCATGAATAGTGAAGTTAAGCTCCAAAAATGGAAAAATATTGATGAATAGATGGAATGAACGATGGTCTTGTGTGTATGTGTTTCAGAAAACAATGCGTGGGTGTAAAACAGGTAACCCATCCACATTTCAGTTTTATTTCGTGTTTATATATGTACACTAATATACAAAATCCAGAATATTACGTACCTGTAAAGATTAGTAGATTACTTGTCCTAGCTGAAATACATATGAAGTTACAAAAATTGAGTGTGGCACGGGGTGATGTCAAAATTTGCACTTATTTTAAACTCTATCTAGTAATTTGGTCTGCTAGTTCAAAATTGTATAATGACCTATACATGTAAATTTGTAGACATCGAATTCATGAATTGTAAAAAGATTTCCTCATCTCGTGATCATATATTCAATTTTTTTTTTTTTGAACGGCAAAGAAAATCCTATCGCCATACATCACCCATGACACTTTCAAAAACCCAAATAACTCGTAAATTTTTTATTTTTTATTTCACAGTATTTATGGCATGCCCTACGACAGACGGACAGAACGAGGCCAATTATACCTATGTAAACAGCGACTTATGGAACGATGGGCAATCATGCGGCCAAACGTACTCTCTAACTTGCGATCCTTCTCAGAACCCAACGGAAACCTGTACGACTGACACCTTGGAGGTTGTGATTGACGGGGGATGCCTCGTTACTGACTGCCCAACCTTCCTTCTTAGTTCTGAAGAGTTCGCCGTCATTGCAAACACCGAAGATCCCATAGTCAACGTTGATTATACTCCGATTCCTCCTTCCTAATCGCAAGCCCCGATCGGTCTCGCTTGAAATATCGTATGCGCAGGTAAACCCTCGAAACCATAACTGTGTATTTGCTACGCATGAAATCATGATCAGCGACATACACATTATCGGCCATATTTCGTATCTCTTGAATAAATAAAATCATAATCCTAATTAATATTTTTAAACCAATTAATTAGGAGGGGAACTGATCAAATAAGCAATGAAAACAAGATGGATATTTATTTTCTCTTCTATGAATATCTCACTTTAATTACCCTTATTATTTAATTGCTAAACGAATATGTGTAGTCTTAATCTGTACGTGCATGGGATTTGGTTGATGAGAATTATAGTTTTTTTTCATAAAGAAATAGGTCAGTTCCAATCTTGTTATATGAATATCTAGATCTCACTTTTACCTTATTATTATTTAATTGCTAAACGAATCTGTATAGTACGTCTTAATCTGTGGGATTTGGTTGATGAGAATTATAATAATTTTCATAAAGAAATAGGTTAATTCCAATCTTGCATGAATATCTAACTTTACCCTTATTATTTAATTGCTAAACGATTATGTACGTATAGTCTTAATCTGTTGGATTTGGTTGATGAGAATTAATATAGTTCTTATAAAGAAATATGTTAATTCCAATCTTGTATGAATAGGGTTATTATGAATGTTTAATTTGATATGTATATTGATCATGGTTAATTATAATCAAAATGATTTTATCGTGACTTAATGTATTAGCTAGGATTTGCATCGATCTCGAGTCTGAAAACTTCCATTACTACTATTGAGAGATATTGTGATTTGCAATTTCGAGCTAGAATGAAATTTGAGCTTTACTACTGATAGAAACTGCATGCTATGTTTGAATAAGTGATTAGTCTCATGTTATGTATTTACGTCTATATATCGTAATTCTGACATAAAATGTTTTTTACCGTTTCAGAACACCGCAAGTGAAGACGCCCTATGCATGTTTGTTGTGTGGTTTATTATTTGGTGATTTTTTGCTTCGAATAATAAGGTATTTTGGATTTGGTATTGTAATCTATTTTATGATATTGTTTTCATACACCAACTGTATTTGATTTGTTTATGTCAGTAGTAGCGGACCACAGTGATGTGTAACGCTGATGGGTGAATTCAATGTGTACGGTTTTTTTTTTTTTTACAATCAGTTGTTTTATATATATTGTTTTTATTTCACGCTTCTGCTATTTTATTAATGATCAATACTATATTTTTTAATCTTAGAAAGATTCCACAAACGTGAGTTAAAAGAGGCATATGGTATAAAAATAACGACTCACATGAATAATTAACAATGCATGTGCTATCTTACATGTTAAAATAAGAATTGAAGACATTGAATGAAAGTGGCTAAAGAATACAGGAAATTAACACTAACGCTTTTCCCTTCTTTTTGCCATTCGTTAAATCTAATCTACTCAATTCTGAAGGACTTGAAGAGGGAGATAGATGCTTACGGAAATTCGTATAACAGTAGACGCCCTTTCTTAAGAATACTTGAAAATTCGGAATAAGATAACAAAGCAATCTTAAAATGAGATATACATATACAAATTCATAATATATCAGTTGAGATATATAAACAATTAAGAGCGATGCTTTTACAAACAAGTTCTTCTGATCACTAGTCGCTAACATTAAGATCCGGTAATTAATCGAGGTTCGAGCAAATTGACTGAACAACTGGCTATTAAAAAAAAATCACCTTGAACCATGTTGATCAGGACCCTAAAGTACGTTGAAGCGAATCCGACCGATCCAAATCTGATAAGACCCGAATCTGATAAGACTCGAATCTGATAATGGTAATCCGAATCCGAAAAATTCGGATCCGATTCGAAAAAATTTGTACTTCAAAAATTTTAGAAAAAAAATATTTTTTTTCAAAAAAATACAATTTTTTTCAAAAAACAAAATATTTTCCAAAAAAAATTAAAAATTTTAAAATAAAAATACAACTTCTTAAACATTTTCTTTTCAAAATAAAAAATTTACAGTTTTTTTAAAAAAATACTCCCTCCGTCCCTTTTTAAGTGTCATGCTTCGTAACTCCAACTTATTAAAAAGACATCATCATTACACATTTCATGTTAACTTTTTCTTCCATTTTTCCTACTTACCCATCATCATTACATTTTTACTCACTAACTTTTCAAAATAAAATCTACTTTTAGGGACAAAATAAACAATACATCAACTTTTACCCCCCTTACTTTACAAAATGGACACTTATTAAGGGACAGCCCAAAATGGAATACTGAACACAAAAAAAGTGACGGAGGGAGTAATAAAGTTCGGATTCGAATTGATAACGGATTTAATCCGATCCGAATCCGTTCCAATCCAAATTTGGATTACCGGATTCGGATCGGAATTTTCGGATCGAATCCGGTCCATTGACAGGCCTATCGAGAGGCTCCCAAATCATTTCCATGCATGTTGTGCTCTACACTTTCTGTTTATGCTTTTTTGTTTTTTCCGCCAAGGTTTTTCTTGGTTCACTCATATTTGGATCTTTTCTCTATGATCCAAGCCGTTTATAATGTACACGCTGTCAAATAAATTGTCTCTGCAAAAATTCAAGTTGATTGGACACTCGGCCCGTAATGCCAGAAATGGGGATCCTATAGTGCGGCGGTGCACTACATGGTGGAGTGCGGCATTTCAGCAGTCTATCTCGGCAATTAGTGGTCCACGTACATCTCATCTCGGCAATGGACGACTCAAATTTCCAGGAGCCGAGAAGAAATCTGGATCACTGATTGTCGAATAGAGGGCTCGGATGCCGCAGTAGACCATGTAGTGTGCCCATGCACTATAGAATTTCCAAATCCAGAGATACTGATAATAACATTTTATTTTTGCAAAAAAAAAAAACCTTTTAAACCGTGTAGTTTTTAAATAAAAGTATTTCGAAGTTCAAAAAGTCTGGTCAACATGGAGTTTTGCATGGATGTTTTATTCCACGAGGCCTACCATATGAACGGTTCAACTCAATGAGAAGAAATATAGGTGTGGACAAATTGCAATTGTGGGGAATCGATCATTTTATTAAGTTACGAGTGAAGGAAAAGAGTTGATGCAGCGGAATCCCGAAGAGACTAGTTAACCTACTAATCCAAATGAGATAGGTACTCGAAACCACGAGTTGTTCTTGAGTCCACAAGAGAGAAACTCTAAATTATTATGGATAAACTTTAGATGCACCCTTTGTACTTTGACCGATTTTCAACTACACCCCCTTCATTTTGAAACACTCACACCCCTTGTACTTCAGACTAGTTTGGAACCGTTAGGAATTCCGTTAAAAGTAATGAAAAAGCAGCTAATGGCCTAATGGCAGGAACTTTTCCTCCTAAAACATATTCTGTAAGACCGGTTTGCCCATAAGAACTATTTACATCCTATATATCCTAATTTTTCAATGGGCACGACTAAAAAACAGAGCACCAACGCCCACGTCGCAATCCTTACCCATCCTTTGCCATCCTCTCATTTTAGAAATTACAGCAGAGATCTTTATTATAGTCATAAACCACAAGTAACCTCCGTTTAATTATCCCTAAAGATGAAAAAGGGTTGAAGGATGGGTGGGGCTGAAACCAATTTTATTTTTAGTTATGAATTATGATACTGGATAGCTGTGTTGATTTAATGTGATGTAGAGAGGTTTCCAAGGGGTGTTTCATAAATGAAAGGAATGCTCATTTGTAAAACTAACTTCTAACTCCATAGGCCTTCGAAAAGTTGAGAGTTGGCGTGGAGGCAAACTCGACTAAAAAAACCCCTTCAACCCCTTCTCGATTCCATCCCTCTTTTCCGGTACAACCTCGACATAGGAAACCTTGTCGCCTTGTTAAATCACTCAAAATCAGCAAATAAATAAATAAATTGTAAGATGGGGGGCTTTTCACTTGATTGGAAGATGTGTTTTCACCCGAGTTTGTCATGTTCAAGGCTAGCGATTGGCGCTGAAGTATTCTTTGATGGCCAATTTGTCGTAAAAAGAGATTATATTAAAAAAAAAATAGATGTAGGACTCATTCAGTTTAGGAATTTGGGGGTTTTTGCCGGAAATTTTGCTTCTAATTGGGAATACATGTTTCTATTCAAAAAAAAAAAATTGGGAATACATGTTGCATTGCATGAAATTATTTTACATTATGGTTTGGAGTAAATGTTGTGATTACTGTGAATTACACCGTCGAGCATTGAAATTGTTTTGTGCTAATGTTAAATTAGTGCTGCTTCTTTTGGTTTTGAGAAAAAAGAAGCCCAGCAATTTTGGAACAGAGAAAGAGAAGAACTAGGAACAAAAGACATAGGAGAGAGAAATGGGTTGAAGGGGTATTTACATTTTTGTGTGCAATTGAGAAGAGCTTTTCCCAAGGCGATGGAAGGAAAAAATACAGTAGAATAGAAAGCGGGACCCACAAGGAGTTAAATTGGACTTCACGTATGTTTCCAGGAGGTTTTCGTGGAAAGAATAGCTTGGATTGAAATACAAGTGGGTATTTTGAATCTTTACGTTACTTTTAACGGAATTTCTAACAATTCCATACTAGTCTAAAGTAAAAGAGGTGTGAGTATCTAAAAATGAAGTGGAGGGGGTGTAGTTGAAATCGGTCAAAGTACAAGGGGTGTATTTGAAATTTACCCAATTATTATTGATGTAAAAACTGAGGCAAAACGTTAGGTTTACAACCTTATAGGGCGGAACTCAAAACCCTACGAAACCCTAATAATAATAAGATGAAAAATAAAAAATCCCAAAAATTAGGGCTTTTGATAAAATAGAAAATGGAAAAGAAAAACAGGACTTTCTCAAAAAGAACCAACTAAAAAGGAATTACAATTTAAAAGTTGGGAAATGATATTGGCACTCTCAAAATTGATACAGGTACTCCAAAATCAGTGTAACTTCAAAACCACTTTTCTTTGTTTTTTGGGTGTCTGCATCAATTTTTGGAGTGCCAATATCATTTTCCTAAAAGTTATTAAAGAAACGAAAGTTTCCAAAAATGAAAAAATAACGCAATTGAAATTAGGTTAGCCTACCAAGTTTGGTCCTATTCCAAGCTCGTCAGAATTATGTCAAATCAGGTAATCGAAAATTAGACATCGTTTGGGCCTTCGTGACTTGGCACGGTCCAGCTGATCATGTAATTAGGCTGCCACGTGTTCTACATCAAGAATACCCAAAAGGAACAAAACAATAAAGAGTTAATTCTGGGCCAATCCTAATATTAGATTCCATGGCCCACAAAGTCCTATGGGTAAAAGTGCAATGCTCACCAAGTCCTATGGGTGTGATTTTACTTTTTTACCCCACTTTAAATAGCAACAAATGAATACAACCCATCATTTAGGGTTTCAAGTGAATGTAACCCACACACACACACACACACACACACACTCTCTCTCTCTCTCTCTCTCTCTCTCTCTCTCTCTCTCTCTCTCTCTCTCTCTCTCTCCAGTCATCCCCGCCGCCACTGGCTACTCATTCGCTAGTCTCAGCCCCGCCACCTGCCACTCCTTTGCCAGTCTTAGGTCCACCGCCAGCTACTCCTCCTCCGGCCATTCCACCTTCGCTGCCTCCACGGACATTGATGCCTTCGCCGCCACCTTCTCCCACCGCCTCCATGGACGTTGATGCCTCTGTCACCTTCGTATGGAACTGCAATCGTCGTTCTTGTCGCGGTTAATTAACATTGTTAATTTACAATTAAACTATTAATTATAATATTGGACATAATTAACACTGTTAATTATAAATTTAGACAGAATTTAACACTATTAATCGTGGCGGTGGTGATTGTCACGCCCTTGGTTTTCAACATAATTAAGTAATACATTTTAAATCAAGAGCCTCGCCTATTATACATATTACCCAAAAGAGTTCCCACATGCCTTAAATTACAAATCAAATCCCCACGATCAAAGGTTTCCAACTTTGACGCTTTGGCCCCAAAAATACATAAATGCAAGTACGATTCTGTTTAGAATATTACAAACGTTTAGTCATAAGGATTAAGATAATGAGTTATAGTTACATCTCTGTCAAAAATAAGTTAATACAAAGATGCTAAGTAATTACGAGAGGTTAACTTCCAAAAAAAGTCTTTCATTCCCAAGCATACATAGCATGCGAGCTATTGTCCAGCATTTTGTCCTGAAAAGAAAGATTAGGTTAAGCTACACTAGCCTAGTAGGAAAACCTTTACCAGTTCTATATGTAAACATGATGAAATGTGCAGGCGAAATGAAGGCAAGAGGTACAGCTCAAACAATGGAAACAAGTGATTTAAGGATATTCTCAACGTTCAACATGATCATTCTATCACATGCATATAGCTTGAAGTGTCACTATGTTCACTTAATGTCAAACGACTTAATAACCTCGATACGACTCGCCACGACTCGCCATTTCCCAAAAATCCCCTCCATCGGTATTTCCACCCCTTGCATTACCGGATAACACCACGAAGATTACCGTGTTACCACCCCTTGCGTCACAGTGATCCCTACAACTCGGGTCACCGTATTACCACCCCTTACGCTACGAGACCGTTTAAGTCTTCGTATTACCACCCCTTGCGTTACGAGACTTTCTAAATTAACTCCCGGCACAAACGACCGTCTCCTCACTCGACTAACAAGTTGTGACTCTCCCAAGACCACAATCCAACACAAAATATGCTACGACATGCCAACCATATCACAAATATGTCACAAACATTCATAAACATTCAACCAATCAATAATACGCGAAGTAACAAGGTTTGATTAATTAGTCCCTTATCGTTTCTTACTAACGGAAGGCCTAAGGATCACGAATAACATCAATTAATCAAAGGACGTCAATTAGATAAGCAAACGATAGGTTAGAAGGTATCCAAAAGGGTTTAGAATCAATTGGGGTTGAAACGATCGAAGAAAACACAAATAGCATCAAAGCTGTCCAGAACAACAAGGGGTATTGATACCCCGAAATCAGGTATCAATACCTAGTCAGCTGGAAATCTAGAGAAGGATGGGGTATTGATACCCCATTTTTGGGTATCAATACCCCGCTGTTTCGAGGCGATTTTCTGCAGTTTTGACAGACATTCAAAGCACCAAAAAGGGACGTTCCAAGCACGATTTCCACACCATTTCAACATATATACACACAAAAGAGGTAAAGATGTCCCTACCTCAAGACGATAACAAAGATCTTCGAAATTCGAACAAGCCCTAACTTTCTCGAGCTCCCAATCTTCGATTCAAGTTTCGAAACACGATCGGAAGGTCGAAGGGTGGTCAATCCTTGAAGGTTTTGCAAGATTGAGTGAGTTTTTGAGTGAGGAGAGGAGAGAGAGAAAGGTTCGGCCAGGAGAGAGGGAGGGGGGACGGTAGAGAGAGATGGGAGATGAAAAATGTTCCCCCACACCACACACACCCCTTATATACACATGTATCTTTTAAACTACACATTCACCCCTCAATTCTCAATTCTTTCATTTAATCCCCATCAATTAGACACCTAATAAATCACAATTTCTCAATTAAACATTTAATCAACATTTCAATAATAAAGGAAAAATACGAATCTCTACAATCTATCCTCCTTAAAGAAATTTCGTCCCGAAATTTTCAATTCAAGTCAAACGAGATCATGCATCAAGAAATCATGTTTATATCACCACACATATTTCCAAACAATAAGTCAATGATGTAAAGTTTGAAATTTTTAGACTCACATTGGTTAACTCGGAAACAAGTGCGGGTACTTCTCTCTTACTTCGTCTTCCCTTTCCCACGTCGACTCTTCTTTCCCTAGATTACTCCATAGAACTCGCACTAACGGTATGGTCTTCCCTCTCAAAACTTGCTCACGCGAATCTAGGATACGTATCGGCTCCTCCCCGTAAGATGCATCGGCTTCCAACTCTAGTTCGGACCACTCTAGAATGTGTGACGGATCCGGCTCATACTTTCGTAACATAGACATGGAACACATCGTGAACGTTCGATAATCTGGGTGGTAATGCCAATCGATACGCGACTTCCCGATCTTCTCGATAATGTCAAACGGTCCGATAAACGCGGTGAAAGCTTACCCCTTTGCCCAAAACGAGATAGCCCCCGCGCGGCGACACCTTAAGAAATACGTGATCCCCCACTTCAAATGATAACGGCCGGCGACGACGATCGGCGTAACTCTTTTGTCTACTCTGCGCGGTTAGCAACCGTTGACGAATCGCTTTGACTTGGTCGGTGGTTCTCTTTTGTGCTTCTAAAAGGCGTTGACGGATCGCTTTCATACTCTCGGAGGTTTCTTTGATCAAATCCGGCCCAACTAACGTAGCCTCGCCCAACTCGGTCCAACAAATGGGTGATCGACACGGTCTCCCATACAAGGCTTCATACGGCGCCATCTCGATACTAGATTGGTAGCTATATTGTACGCGAATTCAACTAACGGTAGGTGATCCTCTCAACTGCCCCGAAAGTCTATAACGCAAGCCCGAAGCATATCTTCTAGAATCTAAATCGTTCTCTCGGATTGTCCATCCGTTTGAGGGTGATACGCGGTACTAAATAAAAGATTGGTGCCAAGAGCGGCCTGTAAACTCTGCCAAAAGCGCGCGGTAAACCTTGGATCTCGATTCGACACGATAGAAACGGGTATCCCATGAAGACGGATAATCTCGCTGATGTACAAACGACTAAGCGTATCAATCGAATCGGTAACCTGAATCGGTAAGAAATGCGCTGACTTAGTCAATCGATCAACTATCACCCAAATGGCGTCATGCCCCCTCGGTGATCTCGGCAAACCGGTAACGAAATCCATTGTCACATTCTCCCACTTCCACGGCTACTGGCAATGGTTGCAACTCCCCCGCAGGTCGTTGATGCTCGGCTTTGACTTGTTGGCACGTAAGACATTTGGACACGAAGACAACGACATCTCTCTTCATTCCCGGCCACCAAAACTGTCTACGTAAGTCATGGTACATTTTCGTTCCTCCCGGATGCACGGCTAACGGTGAGTGGTGAAATTCCCTCAAAATTTCCCCCGACACGAAATGGGTACGAACAATTTTCCTTGGTATCGCAAACCTTGATCGGCATGAATCATCCACCCCTCTCGAGTATTTCCACTAAGAAACTTGGTGAGAAACTCTCTTGCTTCTTCATCTTGCTGTTGAGCCTCAATCACTCGAGTCGACAAGGTTCATTGAATAGTCAGATTGCACAACGTAACCCCATCTCGAACCTCTTCGAAATGCAAAGCATATGAGCCTAAGTTGTTCATCGTTTTCCACTCGTGGATGGCCAAACTCGCAAGCTGTGTTGATTTTCTACTCAATGCGTCTGCTACCACATTCGCCTTACCCGGATGATATTGCAACTCAAAGTCATAGCCCTCTAAGTGTTCCATCCATCGGCGTTGTCGCAAGTTAAGCTCCTTTTGAGAGAACAAGTACTTAAGACTCTTGTGATCGGAAAAGAATTCGAATCTCTCGCCGTAAAGGTAATGACGCCAACTTTTCAAAGCAAAAACGACGGCCGCAAGTTCTAAGTCATGGGTAGGGTAGTAGTTCGCTCGTGAGTTTTCAATTGCCGTGATCCATACGCCACCACTCGTCCCAATTGCATCAAAACGCACCCTAATCCTTCTTTCGAAGCATCACAATATACGGAGTAACCAATTCCCCGTTCGGGCACGATCAAAATCGGTGCGGTAGTCAACCTTTTCTTCAACTCCTGAAAAGCCATCTCACACGCATCACTCCAAACGAACCGAGTCCCCTTACGAGTCAATTTAGTCAACGGAGCTGCTAGACGAGAGAAATCGAGCACAAAACGACGATAGTATCCGGCTAAGCCCAAGAAACTACGAATCTCGAACACACTCTTCGGTTGTTGCCAATTCATTACGGACTCTATCTTTCCCGGATCAACGGACACCCCATCCTTCGATACAACGTGACCCAAAAACTTGACATCGGACAACCAAAACTCGCACTTGCTAAGCTTAGCATACAATCGGTGTTCTCTCAAGAGTTCAAGGACGATAGAAAGGTGAGTTTGGTGTTCCTCCTCCGAAGGCGAGTAAATAAGGATATCATCCACGAAAACAACTACGAAACGATCAAGATAGGCACGAAAGATACGGTTCATCAAATCCATGAAAGTTGCCGGTGCATTCGTCAAACCAAAGGGCATAACAACAAACTCGTAGTGGCCATAACGAGTGCGAAAAGCGGTTTTAGGAATGTCTTCCCTCCGAACTCTCAACTGGTGGTAACCGGACCTTAGATCGATCTTAGAGAAACAAGTGGCGCCTCGAAGTTGGTCAAACAAATCGTCGATTCTAGGCATAGGGTACTTATTCTTAACGGTGACGCGGTTCAACTTACGATAATCGATACATAGGCGAAGCGACCCATCCTTCTTTTGAGCAAACAAAGCCGGTGCTCCCCACGGTGACGTACTCGGACGAATAAACCCCAAACTCTCCAATTCTTGCAATTGAACCTTCAATTCTCTCAACTCGGCGGCGGCGAAACGATATGGAGGTACGGAAATAGGAGCAGTGCCAGGAAGCAGATCGATAGTAAATTCGATTTCTCTTTCGGGTGGTAAACCGGGTAACTCCTTTGGAAACACGTCCGGAAAATTGCAGACAACAAGGGGCAACTCTCCACGCGGATACATCCTCGTCTAAGGCCAAGCTCGCAATAAGGCATACATCGACTCCCGCTCCCGAGACTCACACAGATACGGTTCTATCGGTTCCCGACGCTCCCCAAAGAACTCAAAACAAGAACCCCCAGGTGGACAAATACGGACTCGACGCTTGAAGCAATCTATGGTAGCGTGAAACGCTGACAGCCAATCCATTCCAAAATAAGATCGAACCCCGACATATTCAACACGATGAAATCAAAGGTAAAATGACGATCTCGGATAATAAGCTCACAATCCCGGCAAATGCGATCTAACGGCGACCTACCTCCTATAGGTGTGTCAACAAACAATGGAGGGCTGATACTCTCGATTTCCAATTCCAAAGCACAAGCAAAAGATGCAGCAATGAATGAATGAGATGCTCCGGAATCAAATAATACTCTAGCAAATGAATTAAACAGTAGAAATGTACCCCTCACAACCGAAGTCTCCGGGGCCTGAGAAGTGGCAGGAGGTGGTGGAGGCGGAATGGCTGAAGTAATGGCAAAAGCTCTCCCTTGCGTAGTCTGACCCAGAACGTGTCCACCCCGATGACCGGAACCCTGAGTAGGTGTCGAAGAACTCGCTCCTCTTTCAACCTGAGATCCCTGAACCGAAGTGGTCTGACGAAAGTGAGACTGTTGCTGTCTCTGAGTACCCCGAAATGACTGCCGTCCAGAACCCTGTCCACCCCTCGGCTGTAGCACCGATCCTGACTCGCTGCGAGCCTGACTCGCTGCGAGCCCCATCCCCACGCGGACAATTTCTAGCAAAGTGACCACCTTTCCCACAAGTGAAGCATGTCCCCAAAAGTCGCGGACACTGGGCGCGAATGTGCCCCGCCTGACCACATTCATGGCATACGATCGGCGGTCTATTAGATATCCCTCGAGTTCCAAATGAAGAAGAAGGCGGAGGTTTAAAGTTTGACGGACCCTGCGAAGTCGACATTTGATCTCGTTGTCTCTTCCTCCCTTGCCCACCGAAACTCCCCGAAGAGGAGCTCATACCTCCCAATGGTTGTCTTGGTTCCCAAACCTTAGTGTTTTTAGGTGCCTCCTTAGGTGTCTCAATGCTCCGTGCACACTCAACAACTTCGGCAAACTTTCCTTTACGTTGTGCCATAACAAACTTCTTCACGGTGTCATGCAAGCCTCTTTCAAACCGCCTACATTTCCTCTCTTCAGTTGCCACCAACTCCGGTGCAAAACGAGACAAAGATTGGAACTTTAAAGCATATTCCGACACGGTCATGTCCCCTTGCTCTAACCTCTCGAACTCATCTCTCAATTGGTCGCGACTCGTTTCCGAAAGTATTGCTCCTCGAAAAGCACCTCAAATTCAGCCAAGTTAGGTTTTCAACATCTGGCTCATTTGCTTGAGCCGCGGTCCTTGCGCTCTCCTAGCATCCTTCCTCGATTCTAAAACTGACTCCCACCATTCGTTAGCTTCCCCAGTTAATTGAACGCCACTATATTTACCCGCAAGTCGTCTTCCGTAATTTTGAGAGCCCTAAAGAGTTTCGAATCTGGGCCAACCAGTGGTTTGCTACCAGAGGGTCACTGCTCGACCCATCAAACGTAGGTGGATTTCTACGACTGAACTCCCTCATTGTCGACAAAGCACGGCTATCCGCACTTTCCCTAGGAGCAGGGTTAAGAAGATTTGCAGTCGCAAGAGCCGCAACAAAATCCCTAGCAAAAGGATTTTGAATGATCGGTACTTCCTCTCCTTGACCGTGTCCAGCCCCTTCCCCCGGATTACCATTCGGATTCTCCCCATGTTGGCTAACTTCATCCTCAACCGGTGCCCCTCGGCCACGACCACGGCCACGGCCACCCCTTCTTCTGATCTCACCTGCTCTAAGACGCGTTCTCGGAGGCATCTAGCTACAGTTATAAGAAAAGAAGGGTTCATCAACAACAACATTATCTTATGAGGTCAAAGCCTCCAACTATCCCAACACGGGTCGAAACAACTCTATGCCACTCTACTGTATTAAAATGCAATGCCACATAAACCAAATAATATCAATGCACGCAAGCACACATGTGATATGAAAAAGGCGTGACTTTGAACCCATGAGACTAGAAGTCTTCCCACGGTCTCAAAGTATTCAAACCTAATTGCTCTGATACCAATTTGTCACGCCCTCGGTTTTCAACATAATTAAGTAATACATTTTAAATCAAGAGCCTCGCCTATTATACATATTACCCAAAAGAGTTCCCACCTGTCTTAAATTACAAATCAAATCCCCACAATCAAAGGTTTCCAACTTTGGCGCTTTGGCCCCAAAATACATAAATGCAAGTACGATTCTGTTTAGAATATTACAAACGTTTAGTCAAAAGGATTAAGATAATGAGTTACAGTTACATCTCTGTCAAAAATAAGTTAATACAAAGATGCTAAGTAACTACGAGAGGTTAACTTCCAAAAAAGTCTTTCATTCCCAAGCATACATAGCATGCGAGCTATTGTCCAGCATTTTGTCCTGAAAAGAAAGATTAGGTTGAGCTACACTAGCCCAGTAGGAAAACCTTTACCAGTTCTATATGTAAACATGATGAAATGTGCAGGCGAAATGAAGGCAAGAGGTACAGCTCAAACAATGGAAACAAGTGATTTAAGGATATTCTCAACGTTCAACATGATCATTCTATCACATGCATATAGCTTGAAGTGTCACTATGTTCACTCAATGTCAAACGACTTAATAACCTCGATACGACTCGCCACGACTCGCCATTTCCCAAAAATCCCCTCCATCGGTATTTCCACCCCTTGCGTTACCGGATAACACCACGAGGATTACCGTGTTACCACCCCTTGCGTCACAGTGATCCCTACAACTCGGGTCACCGTATTACCACCCCTTGCGTGATTAGCACCCAAGATTGTATAATCTTGGGGCTTTAATCCTCTAGTTTGTAGCTTTTATATGTTTAAGTAGTCGTTTTTATCCCATAATGCACGTAAGGTATTTTTGTGTGTATTTCAGGAAAAACGTGCTAATAAGGTGATTTTGTACGCCAAGGGACATTCTGGAATGTCACCAAGAGTTCAAGTGCTTGGCGGCATATGGTCATTGTCACCGGAGCCTAACGATGTTGCAAGAAGCCTCAGTGGACGGCCGATGGTCAATAATGTCACGAAGCGTGCCAAGGCTTCGGAAGTAATGCAAATGCATCGAGGATGGCCCTCGAGGGTATCCGAGACTCCAAGGCCACTTGGCATACCTCCGTCAAGTCCCATTGATCAAGAAA
>CM033792.1:40744454-40986954 GCA_019656835.1 Rhododendron ovatum
GCCTAATTTTCATCAAAAAAGAACTCACTCTTTTGCTAATTGTACACACAGTTCCTTCAACAGAAAAAGCATACCTTCCAATCAGAGTAGACTAAAGTCTTGTAAAGATCTAACACAAGAGTAAACACATGCAGCTCCAATTGATGCAAATCTGGAAAAAAAGCTTATCTGAGGGATGTTATAATGAAAGGTTTGGCTCTGGACAAGAGTATGCACTTGAACATGTTCTTCAATTTTACTCTTGAGATCCAAGCAAAGTTCAATGGATTTAGCTGGCAATAGAATTTGGGGGGAAAATAAATGCAATTAGTGGTCATACAAAATAAATAAGACCAAGAATGAAAAACATGAGTAGCAGAATTCATCATTCACCTCTTGATGATTGTTGAAGAACCCAGAGTGACGTTAAAGGTTTGGCTCTGGACAAAAGTATGCACCCGGACATGTTCTTCAAGTTTACTCCTGAGATCCAAGCAAAGTTCAATGGATTTAGCTGGCACTGCAATTGGGGGGAAAAAATAAATGCAATTAATGGTCATACAAAATAAATAAGACCAAGAATGACAAAGGTAAGTAGCAGAATACATTGTTCACCTCTTGATGATTGTTTTTGGAACTCAGAGTAACGTCATAAAAATAGAGGAACCGATGGAAAAAAGGCCGCAGAAATCTCAAGGACTTGAACAGTTCAAAGGAATTTTTAAAACAAAGCTAATCTGCTGAGCTGAAAGTGTGATCATGAGTTAACTTATTAGCAAAAAGTATGCTCAAGGGATAGTAGTGGGCCACATATTCGTGCATAGGACACCTTTGTATGGTGATTGAAAAATAAGCTTTTGCAATGAATGTTATAGACACAACAAACACAAAGAGAGAAGGGAGGCGGAGGATGCAAGAGAAAAATGGGTAGGGATCAAGAAGAGAGTACGAAGGTTCAAAGTCTCACCCGTCATTGCAGCATGAAGAAAACCGTGAAACTTTCGCATAAAGGATAAAATAAAACATCAAAACAACATTGTCATGTTAGAGAAATTCCCATCAGAGTTGTAAATAGAATACTACACACTTTTCCACAAAATTATTGGACCAATCCTATTCATACAGAAAAAGGCTATCTCCTTTGTGTACTTTCTTAAATCTTTTTTTGCTTTGTTCATTCTGAAATTGCACCATTTTGGCGTGGGTAGTGTCAAATAGACACCTCCAAACAATTTAGTTTATATTAGGAAACTAAAGAGCTTTCACAAGTCAAAAATAAATAAATGCTCTGAAAAGTATTTTGGATCCATTTGGGAATACACTCTCTTCAGAATTTCAGGTTGCAATGCATCAACCTTGTCAAAATAGACATCACCATATACAAATATTACCTAAAAAAATTGATAAAATAGTTTAGTCTATAGATGTTAGTGACCTTATATTAGTTTTGATTTCGGTCAATAATAGCTCACTTCTAGAAAAAGCTACAGGTACTCTCTCTCTCTCTCTCTCTCTCTCTCTCTCTCTCTCTCACGCATGCTTGCTCAAAGACTTCTGCCATCACATAAACCTATTTTGCTAGGGAATTCTGACAAAATTGAGTGAGCCTGTGTATTTATGGATTTATTGGGGACAATAGTGATAGGCTAAACAACATGAATGAATCCAAATCACACCAAGATGCTTTGCCATGTAAGCTAGCTGACACCGTACACGCTTCCTAGTTTTAATCAAGACTTTGTCAGATCTAAGTTATGACCATTTGCCGTAACCTAGTAAATAAAGGTATCTCGATAATGCCTTGAACACAATCTAGAGGCTATGTAATCACACTGAACAAGAAGAAATAAAGCTACTGTCATTAGCAGGAAATGAAATCCAGACCTTACCCAACGAAAAGGCGGAAAGTGATTAGTAGGAAATTAAAAAAATGAGTACGGTATATAGTAGCAACCTTTGCTAATACATGGCGGTCAATATGTTCCGGGTTTGCAGATGTGACACCCAAGCTACTTAGTAGAACTCTATCCTCCTCTTCTTCTTTCATTTATTGCCACATCCTTAGTCAAGAGATCATCTGTGCAATAATTACCAATCAAAACTTTAGCCATATAAACTTCTAACCATGACTTCAGCAGCTTAACATATATGCTTATAATGTTTCACTAAAACCAATAAATTGTCCCAATTTAAGCACTGGCTACCACTAAAAAGCCACACAAGTAAAAAGCAAAATCCAGTGTCATCCAAACTATCCAAAGAACCCAAATTAGTTGTGACGAAATAGCAATCCAAAATTTAGCCATTCATAGGCTACGTGCTCCGCACATTTAAGACGTGCCCGTTGCTAGATGGATATGGAATAATTTACATAATTTTCATTAATGTAAATTAAGCATGAGAGCATAGATTGAACAAAGTTGAAACTGAAATTGTGTTTTGCTAGGCCACATTAAACTGAAAAGTTTCTTAAGAAAAAAGATTTGTGGTGTAGAATATAGACCATAAAATTTTCAAAAGGGATTGACCAGAGAAAGTCGAATGGCAGCATGCTAGATCTACTCATATAGCATAAGAGTTGCTTAGTCAGTCAATTCTTCTTGGGGTTGCTCCTTCTTACTGTTTCTTCCTTGAAAATTATAACTCACAACAAAAGCATGAAAATTATAACTCACACTCTTCATTCATGTTTAAAAAAAAAAACATCGAGATCAAAAATAACACTTTTCATACTTGATCTGAGAAGCACCACGCTTACCCTCTTTGTACTTGAATAGCTATTTTCATAAAAAACGAACTGCCAATGAATATAGACTTCATAAATGGAATCCAGAAAACAAAAGTAGTAAACTAACAAGAATTGAGAAACCTAACTCTAATTTTCGATGTTCTGCCTGAAACTGCACCTTTTTTTTAGATGGAAGACCAGTTTAACCTAATACCAGAACAGAAAATCCCACAAACAAAGAACCCAAACACCATAAACACGTATCAAAAAGAAAGAGAAACCAAGCGAAGACATGCAAAAGTTACTAAGAACCACAAACACCAAAATTAATACAGTGCCTTCGCAAATAATAAACCCTAAACATGATAAGCCCCAATTTATTTGAGTGGATCAGTCAGGGTTCCAATAATCAAGAAACATACGTAAACATAAAACATGTCTGTGAATATCGGCACATAAAAACAAAAGAACAAGTCAAAGGTCGAACCGATTCAAGTCTCAAGACAGAGATAAATAGAGAGAGATAGGCTCACATCGGAGGCATTGCTGGTGAGCTCACGGAGAAAGATCTCTGTTGCTGTAGAAAGTGTTGATCACCGACGTCATCGAAAGAAACCAACCTCTCTCTCTCTCTTCTCGGACGGAGCGCATACTGGGTAGCGAGAGCATGTGGCGTGAGAGAGGCAGATGAATTTTTGGAGAGTTCTTTGTGATGAGATCAACGGGTAGATTTCATCATGACTCCCGCGAGAGAACCGGATGACGCCAGGTGTCCACATGCACAGCTGGGCGAGAAATGACCAAATACCCACTGAGCAACAGCGCGGCAAACTATAAATTGCTAGAAATCAAGGGGCAAAATTGTAATAAAAAATTTGGCATCCCCTGGGCAATTGGTAAATTGGCTGAAATTAAAGGGCAAATTCGTCCGAAATTGAAAAATTCAACCGAAACACTCCTTCTTTTTATACTAGGTGCATTGCTACGTGCAAGGCACGTATGTCATGCCCGTTGGATTGCCTGTTGAATTCAACGGTGTAAAAAATTTCCGAAAGCATAGGGTGCATAAGTTTCATTTACATAAATACGCCATATTTCTTATTATAAAAGGACCTAGTAAAATAGGTTGAACATCTTGATAACAAAAGGCCTTTACATAGCAAAAGGCTTCCTCTTGTGGTTGCAGTTTGTGTGAAGCTGTTGTAGAGAGTTGAATATTTGTTGTCTTTGATGCTGTCCAAAGTTTCTTCCTATTGCAAGATCATGAAACTGTATATGAATGTCGCCACAAATGGTCACAAGGCTTTTTACAGACTGCGTGGCTGCAGGGAAGAAATTAACAGTCAATTACCCTTTCCCACGGAACGCACTATGAAATTTTGGCAAATGAACACCGCAGATAAAGTTGATGACAATCAGAGAAACCAAAATCAGTTATTTGATATGCTCCGTGGCTCCTTGTGATTCTCTCAACAATTGCCCACATGGCATAATAACATTAACAAGCACAAGCGCACAAGACCTAAAATACAAGGCCCTCTAAAACTCTTATCAGATAAAGCTGAAACCCACCAAACAAATCAAAAAATGCTCAGACAAATGAACACCGCAGAAGCCTAACAACCAAAGAATGGTCATTGTTGGAGAGTAAGGCAGTATAGATCATGCTCCTTCAATCAGGGTACATTATAAAAGTTAATACTTATCTTTTGTGATACCTGATTACAGTATATTTTCTCTAATATCAGAACAACATAAACTTGTACCTGAAAATGCTTTTTTCCATGAGTATTTCTTTAGTCTTATCACACAGTGGTTTGGTCTGAGCAGCTACCTGCTCAACAAAGTTTAGTAATTGTCATGATGCATGAATTCAATCAGCAATAGAACTTGATGATACATCGACCTAGGGAGTAAAACATTGAGCATGCGGACCAAATTTTATCATCTTAGAGGAAGAGGGGATCATTTGATAAGTCACAATGCACTGCTTTGCACTCAAGTTTAATCAAATATCAAATGCCTAAATCTTCAATAAACAGTGTGTCCAAAAGAGTACACATGGAACACACCTACGACAGGAATGAGGGAAAATAAAAGAGAGGGAAAATAAACCGATTCTACATATACTAAAATGCCCTCATGGGAAAACTTTCAATAAGGAGCAAGTTTTTCCAGAAAATTCACATAAACAGTCAACTAAATTCTTGAATTTTTAGACTGGAAAATGAAGGAAATTACCAACACATGTTGATCGAAATGAAGCAGAAATAGGAAGAATATTCCAACTAAGAGTAACATGGACCAATACAATATGTTGTCCCACTTCACATCGAATGTTTGAGGGACCAATGCCAGAATTCATTCAAATGAACAAAAAACGGAAAAACTTACCATGGCAACAATACGATAAGAAAAGATGACTGTAAAAAACGATTCAGAGAGACTCTTTTTCCTAGCTTTGTGACAAAATTAGTACCAACTGCACATAAGGTTATTTGACTTACTATTTCCTTTTCCTCATTTCCAAATTGGGCTGCATTGTCTACTCTTAATGTTCTGCTTTTGCTCTTCTTCTTTTTTTTTAAAAAAAAACCTTCATTTAAATTCTCCAAACCTAACAATACTTCGGTTTCGCTCTTATATCAGCTTTTAGTAGAATAAACTTAGTCCTATGACAGGCCACAACCATAGGAATACCTAACCCTTTCGGGTATAGAGAAGGTTGAAAGGAGATGTCTTGAGCAATCGGAGAAGCACTTTGAGAAACAGATGAAAAGCTTATAACCAGATCAGCAGGCACAAGCATCCTCAAAAAGCGAAACAAACATAGAAAGATTTTGATTCCAAATAAGAGAAGAAAGAAACCACTCAACAAGTTTAAACTTTAAATGTTTAATGGCAATAGAAAACTACTAACAAGTTGTATCAAGATAGACATGTAACAAATCGTCCAATACCAGGTACAATATTTACTCGAATGGTGGTTCCACGCTTTGACTATTCAAACTGATTAAAAAGTAAAGCATGTTTTTTTAATCCACAAGAATAACTACCATGAAAAGTAATTAAGATATACCTTAAGTACTATAGCACATGAATGAGTTATGCACAAGAGCATCGAATCACCTAACCAGATCACCCCTTAGAGTCCATCTCAAAGTATCACTAAGGCCTAAAATATCTTTTTAGTCACACTCAAAGCTACTCAAAGCTTTATAATCCAAGTGGCCAGTGCCTTGAGGCTTTGGGATAGGCCTTGAAATAGTAAAACCTCCATGTGGACTGTCATGATAATGATGCTTGACATAAATCCATCGGATAAATAGGACATGAATAACCATGGCACTGCAACACAAAACCCAAGATTAAGAATTCTTGAAATTTCAGTAATCCATGCGCCGACAGCACAAACTTATCGCACACAAGATCATACACGAACTGGCAACATAAATTATGCATCAAAAAATGTCAGAGATCCTAGCTATTTGTTGTCGTTGGGACACTTGCATTTTTTTTAGCTTTCCTTATCTTCACTAATTCATTTCCTACAGGTGAAAAAAGATCACTGTAAGAAGCTGAAACTAAAAATAGAGATGTCAAAAAGGACACCAGTTAAACCTCGCCGATTAGCCGAAAACTTCACACGTTTCATCAAACATCTTGTGAGCAATCCAATTATGACTGAATTTACTTGCAAGAACCATAGACAAATATACATGTAAAATTACTTCAACATACATAGAAACCCAAGATAATCACCATAAGATAGATCCTACCAAACCAAAAACAATTAAATTCACTCTTCAAAAAATTAAACAAATGCAGACCTAATTGTTGTAAAGCTTGCTTTCTGCTCAGCATCAACGTGGGCCTCAGAAGAAGATTTGCCAAATTCCTCTTGCTTCTCCGCTCCATTGTCATTCTATTAATACCAAAACAAGAAACAGAGAATCATAAGAATCGTAAAATAAGATTGATAAAATTATAGTACTGGAGTTCTACTAATGATAGGTAGACATGCAAACGAAACAAAATGCACTTCTTACTCCTCACTCTGTAATGGTACACACACCGAAAAAACCAATCATACTAGACAGAGGAATTTTCAAAAACTAATACAAAAGCAACAAATCAAAAGAAATACTCTGTGATTTGGAAATAATGAAAGCCCAAATGTAAGAAATCATGAAAACTCTACACCTCACAGACCTATGTCATTATACGTTATGTAAAAAAGCCCTAAATGGAGAAGGGAGCCAAATTATGCATGTAGGGGAAAAAAACTACCAAATTGAATCAAAAAAAAATCTTGAAAAGAGGAATCAAACCCACCGTTAATCTATTCAGTACGCTGGTGCCGTATGAGGACCGCCGGAGAGAGGGAAGAGATAGCAGGAGATGCAGAGGCATGCAGAACTTGTGCAACTAATATAGTGCGAGTGACTCATCGCCAGGGCAATAGCTCTGTTGAGAGAGAGAGAGAGAGAGAGAGAGAGAGGGCTTGTCGTGCTGAGGGAGGGAGAGAGAACGGCGAAGGTCGGAGAAGATGGACGGGTGATGGACGTGTGAGGGCTGAGAAGATGTACATGTGAGACTCACCGCGCCACGTAGCCCACTGTGAGACTCACCGTGACACGTAGCCCACTAAGTGGAAAATGTAAAATGACAATTTTGGACAACACAACAAGCACAACACTCCAACAATTGAGGGACAAAATTGTCAAAATTGAACAAAATTGGCTAGCGATATAATTGCCGAAGTGGTTCTTCTTAAGGAGAGGTAGGATAACTGTAGGATATGTCAGAATTGTGTAGTACTAATATTGAGTTTGACAGGACAGTGATTATTATTTGTACGTCATACTCACTTTTTTCTCTCACAAAAAAATAGTGCCGATTCTTTTTCTTTACTTTTTTTTTTTGGGTAATTAGTAAAATATTCCATCCACTTTAATTTTTCTTTTTCTTAGATCCCCAAATCTTGTAATGGGACCGCCCATTGGGTGGCGACCTTTACGTTGAAAAGAGTATTCAAGGATAGAGCCAGGGAGATAAGTGATTGCGGCTGTTACAATAAGAATTTTAAAAGACATAATTATTATATGTAAAAAATGATTATCCCTAACTTATATAGACCTGTCGTTGCTAAAAAAAAAGTCATTCTTTTTGCTATATACTAGTCCCCAATTTTCTATTTTCTTTTCAAGAAATGAGACCCAAAAAAGTATTTCAAAACTAAATTCAGGCCAAAAAGACGAAATATATTTACTTTTTAGATTCCTCTCGTCATGACAAAGCAATAATCCTAAAAAAAATCAACGAAAAACTAACAAATACAAAAAAAATTGAATAAAGACAAAAAAAAAAAAAAAAAGAAAACATCTTGACTTATTTAGCCGAAATAAGCCTTAATCTTATTCGGAATGGATTAAAACTCCATCCCAAACGTTACCTAGCTAGCTACATTCGAAAATTGACCGAATAACTGAACTGTCCAATTTTGATGATAGATATGCAAGAAAACATATATGTTGTGTGGCTGATAGTAGATTTGACAGACTGACATTGGTGCATGGTTCTCTTTTTCTCTCACTAGAAACTAATTGCATATATGGTGTGGAGCCGATTCGGGTGAGGAAAAGATGGATGGTTTGGTTAGTGGGGAGCTAGCACGGTGAGGTGGGTTACTGAGCATATCCAATGGGCTCCTAAAAATGCTCCCAAGTGAGGCTCCTACATGACACAATTATTATTATTATTATTTTTGGCTAGGGAATTTTTTTTTATTAATCTCTGAATTCAAAAACTATAAAGATTAAAAGAATCAGGGCGATCGAAAAAAAATGGTTAATAACCTAGGATACCCGAGACCAACAAAAATCCTAAATTGGCCAGGCCCACAACCCACAGGCAACCCTAAAACAGAAAACCAGCCCCCAATCATTCAAACCACCATTCCACTGAAAAAACCCATCAATATCACTACCAGATATTGATGGGCTCCCTATAAAAGCTCCCAACCATGGCTCCCAACACATTTGCCAAATTTAGGTAGTATTATAGCTAGCTCTAAGTGGGATCCCAAGTCTTTTTATTTTATTTTTTTTATCGTGAAAATTGCATTATACCCGTTTTATGGGTCCCATTTTTATAAAACTACTACTATTTGCAAGATAGGGAGTACTCTTTCTAGCCCATTGAGTATACACATGCTCCCTAAACTAACAAGCTCTTGGGAGTGAGAATTGGACCCCAAAAATTAAGGCTTATGTGTACACTTTCGGATTCAATTTAATTAGGAGCCATTTTTAGGTAGTGCACTTGAGATGCTAATGTGTCGGGTGTGTTGCTACTCAGAACGGAGTTAGAGTAGAGTGCTAATTGTGCTATACACATCTTGCCAAGAATCCGGTATTGGATGCCGGAACAAAGCATACTAATTTGCGCTACCATTTCATTCTCTCACTTTGGAGGGTGGAGAGTTGTTACTTGTTATTTATCCAAAAAATAATAATTTGTTACCTGTTACTTAATTAAGAAGAAATGGGGAGCAAAATTCTAGCAAATGGAGTCTAACGATATTTCTAAACCAACTGTTGAGATTGATAACAGATTGGCCAAATACTGTTGACGTTTATAGTTGTTTTAATTTTGGTCAGAACTTGAAACCAAACGATTTGGGCACTGTAAGATGATTTGTGGTATGTACACTTCTTGGGGCCAAGCTATTTGTTTTATGATTTGGAATTACAAAGAGAGATGTTGCAGGGGTTTTTTTTTTTTTATAAGGCGAAAAAATTTCACTAATTTGAAGTTGTTTGTGACGACCCGAATTTTTACATTGCCTCAAAATAAGTATGTCTCCAATAATTACAAATCCTCAAGATAAATATACATGGTGGGCCCTGAACACCTCCAAATGATACGGATTTTCTAAACAATCTCTAAAACTGAATCTTTCAATACTCCAACTCGGGTCCTCACTAACTTGCTCTGCACCTGAAAAATATAAAACGCCTGGGTAGTACATACAATACGAGGACAATAAACATAGCTATTGTTAAGAATATGCTCAATAAACGAGGATAACAAATCAAGTAAGATCATTCTGAACGTTTTTATTTGTAGCCTCATACTCGACTCATATCGGTAACATGCCAAGTACCACCCAAGTCAAACTCTGTATTAGGCACATGGGCCCCATAAACATTCTAGACTCCCCGTGGGGCAGTCCATCGTACATCTTTCATAACTCTGTGATCCGGTAGGCTTAAACATGTACTAATCTGTTCCAGGGCTTTCAGCCAAATACTTTCTGTGTTACGATACAAGAAGTGACAATAATTGAATCAATAAACTTAAACATCAAATGAGTGCAAATATGAGAGAATCAAAGAACATTCTTCGCAAAGAGATTTAGCTAGGAATGTATTACAAACTACCCGATATCTCAAAATATGATTGGAACCGACGAATATCCATGTCTCGCCGTTATGAGGAGCATCCTAAATTATAATCTCTCTGATCCGAGACATCAAGGTCTGAAGTGTATAAAAAGCCTTTAATAACTCAAGAAGAACTCCACGGCCATTTTGGCCTGACCTTAGAGAAGAAGGGGTCTGATTCTCTTAAATTCCATTGTGACTAGTGCTCTCTAATTATAAGTAAAACTAAATTCATGAATGTATAAAAACACAATTATGGTACACTTGTCCACATACCCTAACATGTACACCTAGCTTCCTTATTGCCACATGTCTGCCTCCAAGAATGACACTAGTTTTCTTTTCTTTTTTTTTTAAAACAATAAATTATGGGTTGTTACAATAAATGTAAAATCCTGACTTTAAAAATTCTAGTCACGTGGTCTGAATAAGAACTTGACACTTTAATTTAATTCTAATAGTAAGTTAGACTATGCGAAGCGAATCGTGGTCCGGATAAACATGTGAATCCCGATTTAATTTTGTAATTACTTGGGGATAATTGAGTTACATCTATTACATGGTACGAGTTGCCCGAAGTCGGGATTTTTCCTTAAAAGTCGGACAGAACCACGATAGTCCTCATATTTTATTAGTCTATGTTGAATTTATGAGAATTGTTGCAGACTGGAATTTGGACGCGATCGGACAGAAGTCTTGACAATTAGGGAAGTCGTGAGAATTAGATCCACAATGCCACGTGTCTCATGTGATTCAAATGGAATGACACGTGGGTGGTTATTCAACATAAGCTTCTAATATGTGATAGCTATGATATATTCTAGGAAATTTAAGGGAACTAAAGACAAAAAAAAAAGGGAAAACAAAAAGGAAAAGAAGCAGCAGCAGCACGACTCCTGTTCCTCCAACCTTTCACGCCGACTGCCGACTGTTGTTCCGTTCATATTTCATCGGAATCTCTCTCCTCTCTCAAGGTAAACTTCATTTCTCAGTCCCTAGTTTACATAAGAGTAGGAAAAAAAATGTATCTGTAGTGTAACCCATAACCATTTGCATCTCAAAATTAGAATTATTATTTCCAGAACAGGGACTTGTCGCTGGGGGTCGGACTAACAACGAATTAAACCACATATGAGAGTCTTAGAAACTTGAATTGAACTTCCCGGCTGCTTACTAGAGCAGCACCTGCGAACTCCTGAACCAAACCCAGTGTTTTGATTGTTCAATTTGGGTCTTGAAATATCTATACTATTAGCCTCTGAGTTATGGAAAGATGTAGCGTAGGCAATTGGAATTCTATGATCGCCCAACTCTTCAAATTGTGTCTGTTCAGTCCCCTAACCTTCATAAACTCTTTTTGCCGATATGGTGATTTTGGATTAACCCTCAATTGAGGTCCTAAAAAGGTCATATTCCAATCTCACAAGCTAGTACTGTTACGGGTCCTATAAGGGTGTACTGATTTAGACAAATTACTGAGCAATATTAATGGATTAGTGATTATCAATGCATTTCTACTTAAGTACCAGTTCAATGGAGCAGGTACCAGTTCAATGAAGTATCTCACATATGTGACGAATTAAGCACTTTTTAAAGGTGAGTTGCGCATACCTTAGTTACATGTATTTTCTGAAATTTTGGAATGAGATGCCATTGCTTGATTTTGCTGGAAAATATGGAATTTGAGCTTCCTACTTGGTTTAATTGATGCTAATACATGCGATAGCTGATTTATAAATCTTTTGAGTTTCAGTGAAATTAGACCATGGCAATATGTTTTGGAAACTTGAATTTTATTGGTTGCTAGTACATGCTCGTGATAATATGATTCATTCGAACGGTGTCCCGAGTGCTAGGGGACGGATAAAGATACTAGTGGCGTGAAGTAATAAGGTAGGAGATGCAGTCAGGCATCACCAGGTAATGATATCTTACTACTCTTAAATGGGGTCACTCTCCAACCGACGAGCAATAAATACCGTTCAATGATATTATCGCTCAAAAGTGCAAAACTTGAAAGAAAAATGAAATGAAAAGGGTCCATCTCTTGGACCAAAGAAATGAGCTTATGGACTAAAATGCATGTACTGGATGTTCAAAAAAATATTTGGATTGTTGCTTTGAATTGTTTTATAATGTGGGGTATTTCCATGGTCAAAATTATAACTTTGGTATACATTTTTCATCCGAGCTTCGGCTTATGAAAAACCTTTCCCAAATTTTCAGGTTAAGGTAGATAGCAAGTTGTGGACTGAATGGGGTGTTAGAATAACCGTGGAGAATCAAGTGGTGTCTAATGGTTTGTATTTTAATACTTGTACACTAGAAGCTCTGGGATTATTTTATTTATTCTACGCTTCCGCATACTTTGAATTCTATGGTTTAAAAAGACAATTATGTTAGAAATCCCTAAACTAGATTATGAGCAGGCCTTCGACGGCTTAACACCCACTTGGCCGGTCACGACTTCCAGGGTCGGTTTTGAGTCGTGGCATTGTTGTTGTTGGAATATTTATGTTTCAAATCCTAATTGCTTAGGCCCTCGCTCCCATTTCTTCAATCGCTGAAGCTTAATATAACTTGGAATTAAACGTAAGAATTAAAAGTGATTCAATTTTCAGCAATTGCACTTAATGATTATTTTTTGATAAAAGATTGGAAGCTGAATCATACTAGTAGAATTGGTTTGAGTGGGCATGTATATCAAATAGTCGATGTGCGCCACGAGTAAGCTGGCCCTGGATTCATGAATTATCCAAAAAATAATAATAATGGCATTTGCGACAATAGTGAGCTACAATATTTTTTAAGAGAATATCAAAAATCACAATACCATACTTCATCGAGTGAGTTGTGCCGATCAAAATTAAACAATCTTTTCAAGCACATGCCAACATTAGAAATTCGGTTTTGATTAAACAAAATAAAATTTCGAATTACAAATTTTGCCTGGCAAACTCGAAGTACAAAATGTTAATCATAAATTTATTCCGACAAATCAATTACTACATTCATAATATGCTAGGAATAAATACAAACAACCACTCAAGAACAACATAGTCCCACTTACTATGGGGAGAGAGAAGATCCCTAACAATTCCATCATGAGAACAAGATATTCTCACTTACCATAGGGAGAGGATATTGCTAACAACGACCTCGAGATCGAACAAGAAATTCCTCGCTTATTATTGGGAGAGATATCATGCAAACAACAACAAGAACGAGAAATTCTCGCTTATTATATCACACAAACAACAGCAACAACCACCACGCGAGAACAAGAGATTCTCGCTTACCACTTGCCATAGCAACGTATAATCATATACTAGTAATACTACTAGTCAAAATATGCCAGGTAATTTTTCATTGGTAATCTGGTCTAGCCTCTCGACCATTTGAGGAGTTAGATGATTCCTCCAATCACCAACTTCACCTTTTCTAAAGAACGAGTCATTCTTTAAATCTATAACGCATGAACCATTTTTGTTCACCTCCAAGTTCCTCAACTTATCGAAACTGCAAAGTTCTATAATTTCCTCCACAACCCGCTCCCTCTCCTCTTCCATCGAGAAACGTTGCCCCAAAAATTCTGCCAATCTTTTCACCTTCACAAATGTTTCTCTCTTCATTTCCTCATAAGTTAGGAAGAAAAATCTCTCGGGACACTCCAGGCTAGCCTTCAAATACCCTTGCACATGATCCCAGAATGGCCCACATCCAGAAATCCCTCTAGAAAACAACTCGACTGCCTCTTCCACTGAGACGGGTGGAAACTCCTTGGATCTCATCTTGGCCAGAAAGTACAAGTTGGATGTTAGCACGTCTTTAGGATCCCGACAAACATAGACTATTTTACAACCAGAATCCATAATAGACTTAGGCAATGACGTGTAAGGAATATGGGTTGCGAATATACGTGGAGAGGGTAAGTTGTCAACATCCGCAACTGGAGGTTTCAAAAAAAGTTGAAACTCGAAGAAGGGAACACAATCATGCGGGTTGGTAGTAAGAAGAGGATGAGTAGAATTGGTGTAGCAAGTTCTCTTCATGATGGCAAAAATTATGGCTTTGAACCATGTGGTGCCCGATTTAGGTGTTGAGATCAACAAAACATCGTCAGGACGAGCCTGGAAATGTTCCTGAGCGAACATGACACCCGCCAAGCCAAGCGTGGCTGGGTACCAGAAGCCCTCGTACAAGCACAATTCATCATCTATCCAACCTTTCCCCTTTGGAAGGGTCGAGATTATCTCTCCATATCTCTGGTAGCTTCTCTCAACCTTTTTTATGCTTTCATGATTCCTCTCTTCTTTGTTGATTTTGTTCAAGGATGAACAAGGAATAGAGGCTGCCATAGGCTAGCTTCTTTAAAAAACTTGGCTCTGATAAGGAGATTTGGAATTAGAAGAAAGTGCTAGCTCGGCTGTGTGAAAAATTCGAAAGACCAACAAATTTCATTTATAATACTAGCTAGAAAGTTCAATGGGACCATATTGATTCAATTGGGCCCCTATAATATCCATCAATTTAATGTTTTGTCGCCACCCTAACCTTTGGTTAGGGCTCAAACTTTTTTTTTTTTTCAAAACCATTTACTCCATCCCCTCTACGATTTTGCGTGCTATTTTCAATAATTTATATCTCTCGACGTATATTTTTTTTTAAATCATTGTCTTATAAAAATAATTGAGATCTATCAAACAAGATTTGTGAAAAAAAAATCAAACAAGATCCATATTGCATATCTTTAGTAATATATATACACTAAGAAATATAGACAATTGAAAATAACATGCAAAGGAGAACTACTGACCACTAACTAGGCCAAAGGTATAAAGCTTAGACCTAGACCTCACGCTTCAAAGGAGGGCTACCAGCCATATGAATCGACCCCTAGACCTCACGTTTCAAATGAGGACTACTGACCATTAATTGGGCCAAAGGCAAAAACTATTCATACTATATATTTTCTATAAAAAAAAATATATTGTTGTAAAACGTTGCTTGCGAAAGAGGCAAGAAATGAGTAGGATTTGCCCAAAGAGCATCAACCACCAAACTAAAAACACTCACGCTCTTGGCAAGAATTTAACACTTACCTTGCATGTGAAAGAGGCGAGAAAGTGTTGTCGGGCTAGAAACCCGTTGCGCCACACCCCCCCCCCCCCCCCCCCCCCCAAAGTTAGTAGTAAATCATTAAGTCATAATTGCCTTATAATAGTGGAGCCCAGATCCAGCCAACTGGTCAAAAAGCATTTTTAATGGTTCAGATTTGTTAAAGTATCATACAAATAAGATAAGTATATTACCTATAGTACAATTTTTGAAATTTGGATTATTGATTATAGAGATAGACGGCTCGAATCACGCACTACACCCTTGTAGTACACCTCTGTGCATTAGAGAATTCCGAGGTCAGACTTGCAAATCCAAAATCCCAAAATGAACGGGGTCTTCAAGTGATTGAAATTCCGCGAAACGAACGGTTGAGATGGATGATCGGGCCAGATACATGATAGTAGTACGCTGGGAAAATAGGGACGCGGGGGGGCTGCTGCCCCAATTTTGGGGCCCACCCCGGTCTCGCTCCGATGATCTGAATCGTTCACTTTGTAGAGCTCGTCGAGTAGAACAATTGGATATCATTAAGTACATGATCGGAGCCCATAAAACTCTTAGTCCATGGGTTACAGTGGATTTAATTCAGTGTTTCGGATCCATTCTTTTTAAAATAAAAAGGTTCCGATCAAGTACTAAATGATATCCAATTAAGCTGATTTTTTGCATAGATGTCATACTCGACGAGCTCTACGAAGTGAACGTTTCCGATCATCGGATCGAGACCGGAGTGGGCCCCGAATTCGGGGACAGCAGCCTCCCTCCTCCCGGAAAATAGCTATCCTAAAACCACGTGGTCGGAGTAACCCGGTTTCGGTTTCTTAAAAAAAGAATTTTTAGAAAATAAAGATAATTTTAAGCTCAAAAATCATGTATTTACGCAAATAATTTTTTTTACCAATATGGATCTTATTTGAAAAATCTCATTAAAATTTTTTAAACAATGCAAAAAAATTTTATTTTTATTATATTTAAATTTAAAAATATTCTCCTTTTAAAAACGAAAGTTGAAAAAGAAAGCGCAACGGCACCTATTAAATGCCGCTGTCGCAGGCTGGTAGGGGTTTTATGCAGCAGTTGGTAAGCAAGAAGTGGGGCCCTGGCGTTGAAGGGACAAGACCACGTTTTTTCCCCTTTTTTGATCCGCTGGTCAAGACCACGTTATTCGGTCTTTTTTTTGTCACAATAGGGTCACCTTTACGTGGGACGATGTGACATGTTAGACTGGATCGGGGCTCCACTATTATAAGGTGTTGGTGAAATCACCGCATAATATATATTTAATAAATTCAGAACAATATCAGAATGGTTGAGGCGCGGGTATCTCGCTTTTCTTAAGGAGATATAACCTCTGCGGTGGGTGAAACCCAATCAACCGATGCAGTAGACAACAATTATTCTCCCCTAGGATACATCAGCCCAACACTCAAATTGTATGGCCCTCACACAATCTGCACCCTTAAATAGTTCTTAGGTAGAAACCCAACTAATTACGTATATGCATAACTAAACACATTAATTAGACTTCAGTTAAAGACTTTATTCTAATGTACTGAACTCTCACGTTAATGATATTAGATTAATTAATATACTTCATTTAATATGAAAATGTGACAACAATCCCCCACTCATTTGAATATTAAATAAAATAAAAATATATTATCAGGGAAAGAGGAATTATTACACATCATGAAGGTGTGCTCTGCATTGAACCTCCAGTAGTGAAACAGTAACCTCTACACCTGATAAGGTATGAGTTTTGTTTTTTTATGTGGTACTCTGTTTAACATATAACAAGCTGTTAAAACTGCCTCACCCCAAAGATTCGATGGGGCATTTGAATCAATAAACATGGCATTAGTCAACCCAATCAACGTTCTATTTTTTCTTTCAGCTACACCATTTGATTGAGGTAAATATGGTGGTGTAATCTCATGAATAATTTCCAGTGATTGAACAAACGAGTCAAAGCCAAAAGATACATATTCTCATTTCAATCACTTAATTGAATCACTTCTTTTCATTGAACGCATGATAAGATTAAAAAAATCCAGGAGAGTGGATTATTATTATTTTTTAAATTTGGCAGTGAAAAAATCAAAGAACAATTTAGTATTTAAAGGCACAATAGAAAGTGACAAAATGATAAAAATAAATAAACTAACTTTCAAATTGTTCCAATCTCCTACTGTCATCATTTTGAGAAAAATGTTTTTTTCTGAAATTTCAGCGGCTAGTTGCAGCAAAAAAAAAAAAAAATGTTAACAAACGAAAGAAAGTAATAAATGTGTAAAGAGTTCATTCTTTATCGTTAATCTTATTCGGAATATTGGATCGCAAAATGTTACCTAGCTACCATTCGTAAATTGAGAGAACAACGGAGGTGGCCAATTTTGATTGTAGACTAGGTCCTCCCTCGTGCAATGCACGAGCATCATGCCCATTGAGGGGGATGTTTTTTGCCCGTTGCAGAGTATTTCTTGTTGTGTTTTGGGGCAGAAATGGATGTTTTTTGTTCGGGGTCATCTAGAGAAGCTTTTGTTGGCAATCACTCTGCACTTTGCATTGTTTGTCTGAAGTTCATTGGAAGCCCAAAATGCATGAGAACAGATATTAACATAGGCTTTTAAAGATGAGGAATGAAGTACGTTAATTCCACCCACATTAATTTATTCACCTATTTTAACCACACAAAAAAAAAAACCACATAGTGCCAAATATTATTTTGTTTGGGTAAGATAATCACTTTATACCAAACACAATAGCCATAGGATACAACAGAGTATCATTCCACACAAAACCTATTTAAACCTAGGAGAACACTTGAAAAATACACAGCAAGCTAAAAGGGCCAAAACAAAACGCACAAAACGCTACAAATCAGTCTCTCAGAATCTTAGTAGGGACATTCCAACTAAATATAAGGACCAGTTCGTATGACTATTGCCTATTTTCTTCCATGTACAAATCCTGTTCCACATGTCACCACTAATGCAATTGACAACAGAACTGAAATACCTGACTTTTCTTGCAAAAACTATAGCATTTCTTTCCAACCAAAAATCATAGACAACCGCAGCAAACTGCAGCTTGAGAATAGCAAAATGAAAGGAGGTTCCCCCAAGATAACCACTTGCCCATCCGAGTTCCTCTAACCAGGAAAGAGGTCTCCTCTGAAGTCTGAACACTGCATCTGTCCATTATCATACTCCAAATTTTGCTTGAATAAGCACACTCAGAAAACACGCGACACTACAGATTAGAGAACCAAAATAAAGAGGCACAGCCATTTATTCATTTCAGAAAATCAAGATGTGGTTCCAATATTTATGTTTCTTCCAAAAACTAACAATTCATCATCATCCATTGCTTCAGAAAGGTAACAACATGAGAAACAGTGTATTGCCTTTGAATCAAAACCAGCAGTTTGTGCAAACGCACACGCACATCCATTTATTCTTAACAACACCACACACGCACAAATGGAGTCAGTCAACAGGGGGAACAAATTAGATAAACTTGTTGAGTAAGGTGGATATTTATCAACCATCTAAACCTTATCCACTGCTCAACATTCAGAAAACGCGGGAAGATTGAAACGAACGGAAGAAAGTCGGGAAAGGAAGCGAACTGAGCAGTGGCGAGGCCCCACAAAAACCGCCAAACCGGCGCAGAGTTTGGAATTAGTCCTTTTAAAGTTTCAAAGATTAAAAACAGAATGATAGTGAATGATTTTAAGGTTAGCACATATCTCAAATACCCACGTAAATTATAATCTGTTGCTCTTTAGAATCGCTTCTTTCCTGCTTCTCCTGGTGTTTGAGTGGCAGCCAAAACGTGTCCCAATCAAAGATCTCCATGATTGATCAACAAGTTTCTACAAATATTGTCATCTAAATTATAAGCGTAATCGGTGATGTTAAAAACTGATTGACTATTAACATGAATAGTATGAACAGGATCCTTGATATATTTATACTTCTTGTACAGTGACTCATGCTCATCTAAATCATTTTACTTTTGCACAAAATCATCCCCAAAGGTGATGCGTTTTCGAAGTTATACGTGTGAGCAAGGTAATGAGCAACTGTTGCATTATATGTTAAAATGCACATTGGATACTTATACGTGATTGTTGGGTATCCAAAGTAAGTGGGCAGGAATTGTATAATGCAACGCATACCTCATATAAACTTATGCTTGACAATGCCCTAAGAAGATTAGGAAACAATTAAAAGCAGAGTTAAATAAGAAAAATAAGATGCAACCATGTAAAAATTTATATTCATTGTTAATCAATATAGTACCTCATGAGCCAAAAAACTTTAACCCATTCCTCGTCCTTCAATTGAACTATCAAGTTCTCTGATTCTTTTCAATACTATCTTCGTGCAAGAGAGGCTAAATTCACACGGGAAGCTACAAAAATCCATTTACTGCATAGTAATTCGAAAAGGGTTGACCTGTCTAAAACTATGAAATACAGATTGAACAAAATGACAAACGCATTGTTCCACATTACACTACTGGATCGCAATCAGCTAGAAAAGCGGGACAACTCACTTAGAAATTAAAAGCAAACTTAATAAAATTAAGTGGCAACCACGCAATAAATTATGTTCATAGCTAATGAACGTAGTACATGAGCCAACAATTACATTTAATACCATTTCTGGTCCTTCAACCCAACCACCAACATATCTCCCTATTGTAGCATTGGTGAGAAAACCAAAAAGAAAAGCTAATAAGCATGGGTACAATAAGGTCATTACTTAACTCTTCAAATGGAAATGAAAAGGCCAAAAAGCTATTTGTTGCTTTCTTTTCTCATGAAACCCCTCCATCTAAAGGGGGTGTGTCTAATCGTTGTGCTTGCCCCACATGGATTCAAGTTGTAGAAGTTTGCAAACCTAACTAAAGAGTCCATTATAAATAGTTTATCTTCCCACTTCAGCTTGCATAAATCAAAAAACAGTTTCTACAATTTCTTGCTACAGCTTGGTAAAATGATCTCTTGAAAAAGCAGCTCAACCTAAAGAAGCATAAAAACATCTAACGGTCGTATGTTTCGTTCAAGTCATAATAAGATGAAACTTATGGTTCGATGGTATGTGGGAAACTGAGTTGCCACTCCACTTATTGGCCCAAAAAAATACTCCAGTGGGAATTGAATCATACTCACAACTGAGACATCTCTAAGCAAATCTCCGTAAAATCACAACCGACCTAAACAAAATAAAAACAAATTAAGTTCATCAGAGTGCTGCCCAAAAGTTACATTAGGCTAAATGTCATATCACAATTGACAAATGTAAATTTTTTTCAGAAATGAAGTGTCATCAACTTTAGTCCTTGGAGAGTAGCAAATTCGATCGTTTTTAAAACCATTTGGAAAACAAAGCAGCACATTTGGTAGACAAAAAACTAAACGTCACAAGTGCATGAAAAATGAAACTATGACAGGTGTATTACTTAAAGTTAAAACGTAAGACCAATAAGTTGGATTCTATTTGTTATATTCAGCGACCAGAATATTCATTACAATATTCTGTTGAATCAATTTCTTTTTATAGGCCTATCACTTTATCTTTTCTCAGTATGAAGTGGTCTACATAAGGTAGTGTTAACTAAAGGCATAAGCAACTGGATCCCGGAACAAAGACACATTTGATTATTAATTTCAATTTGGCAGATGGATAAAGGCATATATCTGCACGGACTGTGCAAGCAAGATTGGTTGGATTAGCCCACAAAAAGCTTGAATACGTGATAAAAAGAGGGAGATTCACTGAACAAATGAATTATTGTGATGCATCAACTTGACATTCAATAAGTGCTGGACAGTAAATCAGAAAACACGGAATAAGAAACCAGACTCCCAAACTGAGATTGATTTTCAGTAACAAATTAAACTACAGATTACATGTGGGAAGTGACTAAGTGAGGGAAGAGAAGAAAATAAAGGAAAAATTTAACTGTGTTTAGTACTCTATTTTGTCATTTTCTCTTCTCTTTCTCTCAAACCAAACAAGCGGAGGGAGGGGTGGGGGGGAAAGGGTTTTGAACTTTCCCTTCTTTTCCCTTCCCTTGCTATAGTCCAAACAAAGCATAAGCCAAATTTGACTAAATTTAGCTGATTGGATGAAGATAAATGTCTGATAGTCTGCCATCAAAATGGGAGGGTTTAAAATTAAGGTTACCCCTTCGCCGCAGATTATAACCGCCACCGATCTCCTTGCATCGCAATGGACGGCTTTGATGAACTTTTCCCCAAACCCGCATCCAGCTTTCTCCAAATGTTCCTTCAGAAATTTCACCATTGGAGCTGCAATCCATTAAAGCTAACATAAATATGCATGTATACATATATAAACATAATACAAAAATCAAACGTAAAGGAGAAATTGACCAGAAATCTATGAATAAAAAGTGAACTACTCACAAAAAACACATAATAGGTGTGCCATGGTCTGTTTGATCTATGTTAACGGAACATCTTTAGAAACGATCCATCCATTTTCAAGATAAAATGGCATGCCGTCCACACCCATAGTTACTAACAAAATGACCCCATTTTAAAAAAATGCACAATAGGGAAAAGTTAAAATTGCAATCAATGGGTGCAATGTTGCTGCTAAATGAAATTATCTTAGCAACGTCCATCCATGATAGATGGAATTTGTTTTATTTGCCTAATTTTCATCAAAAAAGAACTCACTCTTTTGCTAATTGTACACACAGTTCCTTCAACAGAAAAAGCATACCTTCCAATCAGAGTAGACTAAAGTCTTGTAAAGATCTAACACAAGAGTAAACACATGCAGCTCCAATTGATGCAAATCTGGAAAAAAAGCTTATCTGAGGGATGTTATAATGAAAGGTTTGGCTCTGGACAAGAGTATGCACTTGAACATGTTCTTCAATTTTACTCTTGAGATCCAAGCAAAGTTCAATGGATTTAGCTGGCAATAGAATTTGGGGGGAAAATAAATGCAATTAGTGGTCATACAAAATAAATAAGACCAAGAATGAAAAACATGAGTAGCAGAATTCATCATTCACCTCTTGATGATTGTTGAAGAACCCAGAGTGACGTTAAAGGTTTGGCTCTGGACAAAAGTATGCACCCGAACATGTTCTTCAAGTTTACTCCTGAGATCCAAGCAAAGTTCAATGGATTTAGCTGGCACTGCAATTGGGGGAAAAAATAAATGCAATTAATGGTCATACAAAATAAATAAGACCAAGAATGACAAAGGTAAGTAGCAGAATACATTGTTCACCTCTTGATGATTGTTTTTGAACTCAGAGTAACGTCATAAAAATAGAGGAACCGATGGAAAAAAGGCCGCAGAAATCTCAAGGACTTGAACAGTTCAAAGGAATTTTTAAAACAAAGCTAATCTGCTGAACTGAAAGTGTGATCATGAGTTAACTTATTAGCAAAAAGTATGCTCAAGGGATAGTAGTGGGCCACATATTCGTGCATAGGACACCTTTGTATGGTGATTGAAAAATAAGCTTTTGCAATGAATGTTATAGACACAACAAACACAAAGAGAGAAGGGAGGCAGAGGATGCAAGAGAAAAATGGGTAGGGATCAAGAAGAGAGTACGAAGGTTCAAAGTCTCACCCGTCATTGCAGCATGAAGAAAACCGTGAAACTTTCGCATAAAGGATAAAATAAAACATCAAAACAACATTGTCATGTTAGAGAAATTCCCATCAGAGTTGTAAATAGAATACTACACACTTTTCCACAAAATTATTGGACCAATCCTATTCATACAGAAAAAGGCTATCTCCTTTGTGTACTTTCTTAAATCTTTTTTTGCTTTGTTCATTCTGAAATTGCACCATTTTGGCGTGGGTAGTGTCACATAGACACCTCCAAACAATTTAGTTTATATCAGGAAACTAAAGAGCTTTCACAAGTCAAAAATAGATAAATGCTCTGAAAAGTATTTTGGATCCATTTGGGAATACACTCTCTTCAGAATTTCAGGTTGCAATGCATCAACCTTGTCAAAATAGACATCACCATATACAAATATTACCTAAAAAAATTGATAAAATAGTTTAGTCTATAGATGTTAGTGATCTTATATTAGTTTTGATTTCGGTCAATAATAGCTCACTTCTAGAAAAAGCTACAGGTACTCTCTCTCTCTCTCTCTCTCTCTCTCTCTCTCTCTCTCTCTCTCTCTCTCTCTCACGCATGCTTGCTCAAAGACTTCTGCCATCACATAAACCTATTTTGCTAGGGAATTCTGACAAAATTGAGTGAGCCTGTGTATTTATGGATTTATTGGGGACAATAGTGATAGGCTAAACAACATGAATGAATCCAAATCACACCAAGATGCTTTGCCATGTAAGCTAGCTGACACCGTACACGCTTCCTAGTTTTAATCAAGACTTTGTCAGATCTAAGTTATGACCATTTGCCGTAACCTAGTAAATAAAGGTATCTCGATAATGCCTTGAACACAATCTAGAGGCTATGTAATCACACTGAACAAGAAGAAATAAAGCTACTGTCATTAGCAGGAAATGAAATCCAGACCTTACCCAACGAAAAGGCGGAAAGTGATTAGTAGGAAATTAAAAAATGAGTACGGTATATAGTAGCAACCTTTGCTAATATATGGCGGTCAATATGTTCCGGGTTTGCAGATGTGACACCCAAGCTACTTAGTAGAACTCTATCCTCCTCTTCTTCTTTCATTTATTGCCACATCCTTAGTCAAGAGATCATCTGTGCAATAATTACCAATCAAAACTTTAGCCATATAAACTTCTAACCATGACTTCAGCAGCTTAACATATATGCTTATAATGTTTCACTAAAACCAATAAACTTGTCCCAATTTAAGCACTGGCTACCACTAAAAAGCCACACAAGTAAAAAGCAAAATCCAGTGTCATCCAAACTATCCAAAGAACCCAAATTAGTTGTGACGAAATAGCAATCCAAAATTTAGCCATTCATAGGCTACGTGCTCCGCACATTTAAGACGTGCCCGTTGCTAGATGGATATGGAATAATTTACATAATTTTCATTAATGTAAATTAAGCATGAGAGCATAGATTGAACAAAGTTGAAACTGAAATTGTGTTTTGCTAGGCCACATTAAACTGAAAAGTTTCTTAAGAAAAAAGATTTGTGGTGTAGAATATAGACCAGAAAATTTTCAAAAGGGATTGACCAGAGAAAGTCGAATGGCAGCATGCTAGATCTACTCATATAGCATAAGAGTTGCTTAGTCAGTCAATTCTTCTTGGGGTTGCTCCTTCTTACTGTTTCTTCCTTGAAAATTATAACTCACAACAAAAGCATGAAAATTATAACTCACACTCTTCATTCATGTTTAAAAAAAAAAAACATCGAGATCAAAAATAACACTTTTCATACTTGATCTGAGAAGCACCACGCTTACCCTCTTTGTACTTGAATAGCTATTTTCATAAAAAAACGAACTGCCAATGAATATAGACTTCATAAATGGAATCCAGAAAACAAAAGTAGTAAACTAACAAGAATTGAGAAACCTAACTCTAATTTTCGATGTTCTGCCTGAAATTGCACCTTTTTTTTAGATGGAAGACCAGTTTAACCTAATACCAGAACAGAAAATCCCACAAACAAAGAACCCAAACACCATAAACACGTATCAAAAAGAAAGAGAAACCAAGCGAAGACATGCAAAAGTTCCTAAGAACCACAAACACCAAAATTAATACAGTGCCTTCGCAAATAATAAACCCTAAACATGAGAAGCCCCAATTTATTTGAGTGGATCAGTTAGGGTTCCAATAATCAAGAAACATACGTAAACATAAAACATGTCTGTGAATATCGGCACATAAAAACAAAAGAACAAGTCAAAGGTCGAACCGATTCAAGTCTCAAGACAGAGATAAATAGAGAGAGATAGGCTCACATCGGAGGCATTGCTGGTGAGCTCACGGAGAAAGATCTCTGTTGCTGTAGAAAGTGTTGATCACCGACGTCATCGAAAGAAACCAACCTCTCTCTCTCTCTCTTCTCGGACGGAGCGCATACTGGGTAGCGAGAGCATGTGGCGTGAGAGAGGCAGATGAATTTCTGGAGAGTTCTTTGTGATGAGATCAACGGGCAGATTTCATCATGACTCCCGCGAGAGAACCGGATGACGCCAGGTGTCCACATGCACAGCTGGGCGAGAAATGACCAAATACCCACTGAGCAACAGCGCGGCAAACTATAAATTGCTAGAAATCAAGGGGCAAAATTGTAATAAAAAATTTGGCATCCCCTGGGCAATTGGTAAATTGGCTGAAATTAAAGGGCAAATTCGTCCGAAATTGAAAAATTCAACCGAAACACTCCTTCTTTTTATATAACTGTAGGATATGTGAGAATTGTGTAGTACTAATATTGAGTTTGACAGGACAGTGGTGGTTCTCTCGCTCAAATTATTATTTGTACGTCATACTCACTTTTTTCTCTCACAAAAAAATAGTGCCGATTCTTTTTCTTTACTTTTTTTTTTGGGTAATTAGTAAAATATTCCATCCACTTTAATTTTTCTTTTTCTTGGATCCCCAGAACTTGTAATGGGACCGCCCATTGGGTGGCGACCTTTACGTTGAAAAGAGTATTCAAGGATAGAGCCAGGGAGATAAGTGATTGCGGCTGTTACAATAAGAATTTTAAAAAATATAATTATTATATGTAAAAAATGATTATCCCTAACTTATATAGACCTGTCGTTGCTAAAAAAAAAGTCATTCTTTTTGCTATATACTAGTCCCCAATTTTCTATTTTCTTTTCAAGAAATGAGACCCAAAAAAGTATTTCAAAACTAAATTCAGGCCAAAAAGACGAAATATATTTACTTTTTAGATTCCTCTCGTCATGACAAAGCAATAATTCTCAAAAAAATCAACGAAAAACTAACAAATACAAAAAAAATTGAATAAAGACAAAAAAAAAAAAAACATCTTGACTTATTTAGCCGAAATAAGTCTTAATCTTATTCGGAATGGATTAAAACTCCATCCCAAACGTTACCTAGCTAGCTACATTCGAAAATTGACCGAATAACTGAAGTGTCCAATTTTGATGATAGATATGCAAGAAAACATATATGTTGTGTGGCTGATAGTAGATTTGACAGACTGACAGTGGTGCATGGTTCTCTTTTTCTCTCACTAGAAACTAATTGCATATATGGTGTGGAGCCGATTCGGGTGAGGAAAAGATGGATGGTTTGGTTAGTGGGGAGCTAGCATGGTGAGGTGGGTTACTGAGCATATCCAATGGGCTCCTAAAAATGCTCCCAAGTGAGGCTCCTACATGACACAATTATTATTATTATTATTTTTGGCTAGGGAATTTTTTTTTATTAATCTCTGAATTCAAAAACTATAAAGATTAAAAGAATCAGGGCGATCGAAAAAAAATGGTTAATAACCTAGGATACCCGAGACCAACAAAAATCCTAAATTGGCCAGGCCCACAACCCACAGGCAACCCTAAAACAGAAAACCAGCCCCCAATCATTCAAACCACCATTCCACTGAAAAAACCCATCAATATCACTACCAGATATTGATGGGCTCCCTATAAAAGCTCCCAACCATGGCTCCCAACACATTTGCCAAATTTAGGTAGTATTATAGCTAGCTCTAAGTGGGATCCCAAGTCTTTTTATTTTATTTTTTTTATCGTGAAAATTGCATTATACCCGTTTTATGGGTCCCATTTTTATAAAACTACTACTATTTGCAAGATAGGGAGTACTCTTTCTAGCCCATTGAGTATACACATGCTCCCTAAACTAACAAGCTCTTGGGAGTGAGAATTGGACCCCAAAAATTAAGGCTTATGTGTACACTTTCGGATTCAATTTAATTAGGAGCCATTTTTAGGTAGTGCACTTGAGATGCTAATGTGTCGGGTGTGTTGCTACTCAGAACGGAGTTAGAGTAGAGTGCTAATTGTGCTATACACACCTTGCCAAGAATCCGGTATTGGATGCCGGAACAAAACATACTAATTTGCGCTACCATTTCATTCGCTCACTTTGGAGGGTGGAGAGTTGTTACTTGTTATTTATCCAAAAAATAATAATTTGTTACCTGTTACTTAATTAAGAAGAAATGGGGAGCAAAATTCTAGCAAATGAAGTCTAACGATATTTCTAAACCAACTGTTGAGATTGATAACAGATTGGCCAAATACTGTTGACTTATAGTTGTTTTAATTTTGGTCAGAACTTGAAACCAAACGATTTGGGCACTGTAAGATGATTTGTGGTATGTACACTTCTTGGGGCCAAGCTATTTGTTTTATGATTTGGAATTACAAAGAGAGATGTTGCAGGGGTTTTTTTTTTTTTTTATAAGGCGAAAAAATTTCACTAATTTGAAGTTGTTTGTGACGACCCGAATTTTTACATTGCCTCAAAATAAGTATGTCTCCAATAATTACAAATCCTCAAGATAAATATACATGGTGGGCCCTGAACACCTCCAAATGATACGGATTTTCTAAACAATCTCTAAAACTGAATCTTTCAATACTCCAACTCGGGTCCTCACTAACTTGCTCTGCACCTGAAAAATATAAAACGCCTGGGTAGTACATACAATACGAGGACAATAAGCATAGCTATTGTTAAGAATATGCTCAATAAACGAGGATAACAAATCAAGTAAGATCATTCTGAACGTTTTTATTTGTAGCCTCATACTCGACTCATATCGGTAACATGCCAAGTACCACCCAAGTCAAACTCTGTATTAGGCACATGGGCCCCATAAACATTCTGGATTCCCCGTGGGGCAGTCCATCGTACATCTTTCATAACTCTGTGATCCGGTAGGCTTAAACATGTACTAATCTGTTCCATGGCTTTCAGCCAAATACTTTCTGTGTTACGATACAAGAAGTGACAATAACTGAATCAATAAACTTAAACATCAAATGAGTGCAAATATGAGAGAATCAAAGAACATTCTTCGCAAAGAGATTTAGCTAGGAATGTATTACAAACTACCCGATATCTCAAAATATGATTGGAACCGACGAATATCCATGTCTCGCCGTTATGAGGAGCATCCTAAATTATAATCTCTCTGATCCGAGACATCAAGGTCTGAAGTGTATAAAAAGCCTTTAATAACTCAAGAAGAACTCCACGGCCATTTTGGCCTGACCTTAGAGAAGAAGGGGTCTGATTCTCTTAAATTCCATTGTGACTAGTGCTCTCTAATTATAAGTAAAACTAAATTCATGAATGTATAAAAACACAATTATGGTACACTTGTCCACATACCCTAACATGTACACCTAGCTTCCTTATTGCCACATGTCTGCCTCCAAGAATGACACTAGTTTTCTTTTCTTTTTTTTTTAAAACAATAAATTATGGGTTGTTACAATAAATGTAAAATCCTGACTTTAAAAATTCTAGTCACGTGGTCTGAATAAGAACTTGACACTTTAATTTAATTCTAATAGTAAGTTAGACTATGCGAAGCGAATCGTGGTCCGGATAAACATGTGAATCCCGATTTAATTTTGTAATTACTTGGGGATAATTGAGTTACATCTATTACATGGTACGAGTTGCCCGAAGTCGGGATTTTTCCTTAAAAGTCGGACAGAACCACGATAGTCCTCATATTTTATTAGTCTATGTTGAATTTATGAGAATTGTTGCAGACTGGAATTTGGACGCGATCGGACAGAAGTCTTGACAATTAGGGAAGTCGTGAGAATTAGATCCACAATGCCACGTGTCTCATGTGATTCAAATGGAATGACACGTGGGTGGTTATTCAACATAAGCTTCTAATATGTGATAGCTATGATATATTCTAGGAAATTTAAGGGAACTAAAGACAAAAAAAAAAGGGAAAACAAAAAGGAAAAGAAGCAGCAGCAGCACGACTCCTGTTCCTCCAACCTTTCACGCCGACTGCCGACTGTTGTTCCGTTCATATTTCATCGGAATCTCTCTCCTCTCTCAAGGTAAACTTCATTTCTCAGTCCCTAGTTTACATAAGAGTAGGAAAAAAAATGTATCTGTAGTGTAACCCATAACCATTTGCATCTCAAAATTAGAATTATTATTTCCAGAACAGGGACTTGTCGCTGGGGGTCGGACTAACAACGAATTAAACCACATATGAGAGTCTTAGAAACTTGAATTGAACTTCCCGGCTGCTTACTAGAGCAGCACCTGCGAACTCCTGAACCAAACCCAGTGTTTTGATTGTTCAATTTGGGTCTTGAAATATCTATACTATTAGCCTCTGAGTTATGGAAAGATGTAGCGTAGGCAATTGGAATTCTATGATCGCCCAACTCTTCAAATTGTGTCTGTTCAGTCCCCTAACCTTCATAAACTCTTTTTGCCGATATGGTGATTTTGGATTAACCCTCAATTGAGGTCCTAAAAAGGTCATATTCCAATCTCACAAGCTAGTACTGTTACGGGTCCTATAAGGGTGTACTGATTTAGACAAATTACTGAGCAATATTAATGGATTAGTGATTATCAATGCATTTCTACTTAAGTACCAGTTCAATGGAGCAGGTACCAGTTCAATGAAGTATCTCACATATGTGACGAATTAAGCACTTTTTAAAGGTGAGTTGCGCATACCTTAGTTACATGTATTTTCTGAAATTTTGGAATGAGATGCCATTGCTTGATTTTGCTGGAAAATATGGAATTTGAGCTTCCTACTTGGTTTAATTGATGCTAATACATGCGATAGCTGATTTATAAATCTTTTGAGTTTCAGTGAAATTAGACCATGGCAATATGTTTTGGAAACTTGAATTTTATTGGTTGCTAGTACATGCTCGTGATAATATGATTCATTCGAACGGTGTCCCGAGTGCTAGGGGACGGATAAAGATACTAGTGGCGTGAAGTAATAAGGTAGGAGATGCAGTCAGGCATCACCAGGTAATGATATCTTACTACTCTTAAATGGGGTCACTCTCCAACCGACTGAGCAATAAATACCGTTCAATGATATTATCGCTCAAAAGTGCAAAACTTGAAAGAAAAATGAAATGAAAAGGGTCCATCTCTTGGACCAAAGAAATGAGCTTATGGACTAAAATGCATGTACTGGATGTTCAAAAAAATATTTGGATTGTTGCTTTGAATTGTTTTATAATGTGGGGTATTTCCATGGTCAAAATTATAACTTTGGTATACATTTTTCATCCGAGCTTCGGCTTATGAAAAACCTTTCCCAAATTTTCAGGTTAAGGTAGATAGCAAGTTGTGGACTGAATGGGGTGTTAGAATAACCGTGGAGAATCAAGTGGTGTCTAATGGTTTGTATTTTAATACTTGTACACTAGAAGCTCTGGGATTATTTTATTTATTCTACGCTTCCGCATACTTTGAATTCTATGGTTTAAAAAGACAATTATGTTAGAAATCCCTAAACTAGATTATGAGCAGGCCTTCGACGGCTTAACACCCACTTGGCCGGTCACGACTTCCAGGGTCGGTTTTGAGTCGTGGCATTGTTGTTGTTGGATATTTATGTTTCAAATCCTAATTGCTTAGGCCCTCGCTCCCATTTCTTCAATCCCGGAAGCTTAATATAACTTGGAATTAAACGTAAGAATTAAAAGTGATTCAATTTTCTGCAATTGCACATAACGATTATTTTTTTGATAAAAGATTGGAAGCTGAATCATACTGGTAGAATTGGTTTGAGTGGGCACGTATATCAAATAGTCGATGTGCGCCACGAGTAAGCTGAGCCCGGATTCATGAATTATCCAAATAATAATAATAATGGCATTTGCGACAATAATGAGATACAATATTTTTTAAGAGAATATCAAATTAAAATCTCAATACCATACTTCATCGATTGAGTTGTGCCGATCAAAATTAAACGATCTTTTCAAGCACATGCCAATATTAGAAATTCGGTTTTGATTAAACAAAAGAAATTTTCGAATTACAAATTTTGCCTGGCAAACTCGAAGTACAAAACGTTAATCGTAAATTTCTTCAGGCAAATCAATTACTGCATTCATAATATGCTAGGAATAAATACAAACAACCACTCAAGAACAACATAGTCCCACTTACTATGGGGAGAGAGAGATCCCTAACAATTCCATCACGAGAACAAGATATTCTCACTTACCATAGGGAGAGGTATTGCTAACAACGACCTCGAGATCGAACAAGAAATTCCTCGCTTATTATTGGGAGAGATATCATGCAAACAACAACAAGAACGAGAAATTCCTCGCTTATTAGATCACACAAACAACAGCAACAACCATCATGAGAACAAGAGATTCTCGCTTATCACTTGCCATAGCAATGCATAATCACATACTAGTAATACTACTAGTCAAAATATGCCAGGTAATTTTTCATTGGTAATCTGGTCTAGCCTCTCAACCATTTGAGGAGTTAGATGGTTTCTCCAATCACCAACTTCACCTTTTCTAAAGTACATGTTGTTCTTGAAATCTATAATGCGTGAACCATTTTTGTTCACCTCCAAGTTCCTCAACTTATCGAAACTGCAAAGTTCTATAATTTCCTCCACAACCCTGCTCCCTCTCCTCTTCCATCGAGAAACGTTGCCCCAAAAATTATGCCAATCTTTTCACCTTCACAAATGTTTCTCTCTTCATTTCCTCATAAGTTATGAAGAAAAATCTCTCGGGACACTCCAGGCTAGCCTTCAAATACCCTTGCACGTGATCCCAGAATGGCCCACGTCCAGAAATCCCTCTAGAAAACAAATCAACTGCCTCTTCCAAAGAGAGGGGTGGAAGCTCCTTGGATCTCACCTTGGCCAGAAAATACCACATCGATATCAGCACGTCTTTAGGATCCCGACAAACATAGACTATTTTACAACCAGAATCCAGAACAGACTTAGGCAACGACGTGTAAGGGATGTGGGTTGCGAATATGCGAGGAGAGGGTAAGCCGTCAACATCCGCAACTGGAGGTTTCAAAAAAAGTTGAAACTCGAAGAAGGGAACACAATCATGCGGGTTGGTAGTAAGAAGAGGATGAGTAGAATTGGTGTAGCAAGTTCTCTTCATGATGGCAAAAATTATGGCTTTGAGCCATGTAGTGCCCGATTTAGGTGTTGAGATCAACAAAACATCGTCAGGACGAGCCTGGAAATGTTCCTGAGCAAACATGACACCTGCCAAGCCAAGCGTGGCTGGGTACCAGAAGCCCTCGTACAGGCACAATTCATCAGCTATCCAACCTTTCCCCTTTGGAAGGGTCGAGATTATCTCTCTATATCTCTGGTAGCTTCTCTCAACCTTTTTTATGCTTTCATGATCCCTCTCTTCTTTGTTGATTTTGTTCAAGGATGAACAAGGGAATAGAGGATGCCATAGGCTAGCTTCTTTTAAAAAACTTGGCTCTGATAAGGAGATTTGGAATTAGAAGAAAGTGCTACCTCGGTTGTGTGAAAAATTCGAAAGACCAACAAATTTCATTTATAGTACTAGCTAGAAAGTTCAATTGGGCCCATCTAATATCCATCAATTTAATGTTTTGTCTCCACCCTTAACCCATCCTCAAAATCAACCTCTTTGATCCTCCTAGACAACCTCTTCCTAGGAGAGCCGGCCACCATCCTCAAATCAACCTCTTCCTAGCTCCGATTATCTTCCTAAACAGAACCATCATCATTAATTAATTTGCTATGATTTTGGAAATCATTTATCGTGCAAACAATAATATTACAACTCTTAACTCGTTGCTCAGTCTCGATGCTGATGAACGCCAAAAATTCACAGCAAGAATCACGAGTTGTAGTTTTCTATGTCTTGCTAGCTGTTTTTTCTTTCTTTTATTATTCTTTGTACGTTGTTGGGTTTCAAGTTGCTATCAAAAATATTGATTGTTGTCAAAAGCTTTTCATTAATTAGGTGTGACCACTTTCCAAACTCATCTAGTCCACTTCTAACCTTGTTTGGTTCAAAGTTTTGAAAGTTATTTTTGAGGTAATGAGTGGTAGTGAGTGAAGAGAGATAGAGAGAAAAAGTTATTGAGAAACGTGTAAGAGAGAAAAATGAAATGAGATGAATGCTAAACCAAACAAGGTGAAAGTTTCTAACCCCTCTAGTCCACTAGCCTAATAAAATAATTCTTATGCCCAAAATACGCATCTTATATAACCACTCATAAAGACAAAAACCCTAGAAATATTTCTAGATCTGGAACCCCTCCCTCTCTCTCTCTCTCTCTCTCTCTCTCTCTCTCTCTCTCTCTCTCTGTGTCTCTCTCTCTCAAAAGCATAACGTGTATACGTAGGGCTACGATAGAAACCTAAGCAGTAATATGTCCGGGCTTTCAGTGTAAATAAGAAACCTTAATCCCACCAAGATTTTATTTTTTATTTTACTAATTATAATTCACCCCACTACAGAATTATAATTGTACTCCCGTACTTATCTCAATTATATTACGAACTTCATAATATTAAATACTTAAATATCTCCCCACGTTAAGATTACAGATACCCGTTATTACTAACAATTACAACTCTTAACTCGTTGCTGATAAACGCCGAAAATTCACAGCAAGAATCACGAGTTGTAGTTTTCTGTCTTGCTAGCTGTTTTTTCTTTCTTTTATTATTCTTTGTTGTTGATTTCAAGTTGCTATCAAAAATATTGATTGTTGTCAAAAGCTTTTCATTAATTAGGTGTGAGTGTATAAAGATGGTATATAGATATACATATATACTACTCCTCTCCAGTCCCAATTTACTTGTCATTTTTGGGAGTTTGTGCTACTTTTCAATTAATTATATCTTGTAATTTATAATGTTTTAGGTGATTTCGAAAATATTGAATTATAGAACAAATCGAGATCTATCAAACAAGATCCATATTTGATATAAAATTCATTACCACTTTAAAAATATAACTAGATTTTGAATCCAGTTAGAATAGAACTGAAACAAGTAAATTAGGAATAGAGGGAAGTACTATATAATGTCGATTACTAATTTCCTCCCAAGTTGATGAAAGGGACCACAGCGGCGCGCGCCCAAGTGGCTTGAGAAGACCTGAGAAGACCTGAGAAGATACTTTATCACGTTGATTTCCAAATCTTGTTCGGAAGTTTGCTTCCGAAAATTTCTTCTTTTTTTTTTTTTTACAGGACTGAATATCTGATACACTGGGACCGAATATCTAATACACTAAATCAAAACCCATTTGAACCATTTTTTGCAATACAAATGTGTTCTAAAATCATATCAAATGATATGCGATCAATTTGATTTTTGCCCTGCTTAATGCTCTCGATGAGTTCAAAAAATGAACGGTCGTGATAATTGAATTGGGGTAAAAAAAAACCTTTTTCAGGCTTGTAAGGTGCTGGTAGTTTGCTATCTTTTGGTTTCTCTGTTGATTCGGTCTACTTTGGTTTTGTTTGTTTTTTGGATATGAGTAACGTCTTCGGTGTTTTCGTTTGTCGGACCGCTTACCTCCATTTCTCCTTAAACCAATTTGCTGTAAAAAGGGTTTCAATTAAGTCTTTTATGTCATTCGACATCGCACCCACAAGTCTATTTTTAGAGCGGTTGCATGGAGTGGCATTGTATAACCAAATCCATGGGGAACTCTGGGCCCAACAATTCCTCCCTCACGATGACGCTCCCGTGACTCAAACCCATGACTTCCTGACTCTAATACCAATTGAAAAACCCTAGCTTGCCTAGGTTTATAGATTGGCTATGTATTGATCTCTTTCAGTAATTAATACACAGTCAATAACTACACCAATAGCACAACGGAAAGCAACCAATCGATAAACAATCAAACAAGGCACAAGGTTTACATGGAAAACTCCAATATGGGTAAAAATCACGGGAATGAATCATGCACTAAAAATATTATACGATTACAAGAAGTCTTACTCAATATTCGTGTATCCTCACCACGAATCCTAAGACCTACTTGCCGAATCCACGTTCATCGTACCTCTGCATGATCGCCGCATTTTAAATCCTCAAGCCTTCCAAACGAATTTCCTTTCGAACTCCATGAAGGGACCTAACTTAGAGATTGATAGTTGACGTAGAAAACCCCTTGAAGATGATCTTTTAACACTAGGTGTCCATAGACCTTCAATAATCTTAGAGATGCACAAATCCTAGCAGCCAAAATTGATGGGAGACAAAGAATATAAGCTCTACCTTTTTATTTTAATGCTGGCCAAGTTTTTTGAACTAACTAGTAAAAGTGCACGTACGATGCACGTGATAATTTACTACGAAATTGTATTGGGGTTTGCCTTGACTTTGATTAGACCTCTTGCTAATGAATAGTGTGTTCGTGACTACTGGATCAGTCAGTGTGAGTTTAAGTTGGTCTAGACACCCAGGTATAAAAGGAAAAAAAAAAAATTATATCTGGCTTTGACCAAGTACCTTGGAGCAGGGAAATTTCGCAACCGTGGAGAATATATTCTGGGAAGGGTCAAGATAAGCACGTGACAATTAAAATAGCCTAAAGAATCAATTCAATGTATAAATGTAATGAACTGAAAAATAAAAACCTTATGATATAATAATTATACATTTCGATAAAAAAATAATATGTTTGTTAAGCCCGCCTCCTTGTAACAAAATCCTAACTCCGTCACTGATCGTACGCTTGCACAATCTGTAAAGAATCCCCAAACCAGAAACGTATAGGGTGTTTTTTTTTTTTTTTTTTGTTGCCAAACCAGAGGCGGCTAATGTGTGAGTTACACCATTGGCCAACCTCTGAATAAACAAAAACTCTCAAACTCAGAACTTCTCCATTTCGCACCTTATGTCTTCAGTAAGGACCTCAACCTCTGTGTTGCAATGTCTCTTTTTTCTTGCCATTTGCACAATCTATAATGATTCTCCTTCCACAATAATGGACTCCATTCCCAGTTCTGAAGCAAAGATCAACGCGCTTTGGCATGCCAAAGCTTCAGCGCAAAGATAGGCGCGTAAATATTCACATACGCGCCCCTTAATTTGCCATTGCTAAGTCTATAAATATTATTATTTGGAGTTTTATGCTTTATTTTTGTTTTTTAGGTATTTGAAGAGTTTGATATACAAAAATATGCAAAGTTGAAATATTAAACAATGTTCAACGTTGGACCGTCCGAATTCAATCAAGTGAAAATGAAGAATTGGCGGAGGATAGATTCAGTGGAAATAAGAATTGGATTTGGACTTTTGTCCACCAAGTGAGCCCAACAGTATTTCGACTACATGGTGGGCCACGGACAATGGGCTTGCACGGCTGAGAATTAACAAGAAACGAAAGAAGGGTTTTTAAAAGGTCAAGCACTTCACTTATTATAAAAGGATGAGAACGGTGGCGATCAGAGGGGTTCCAAAATTACTTTGCAACTTCAAATTTCTGTTCTTTCATTCAGAATTATTTTTTTCCTTCAAGTTCTTAGTGTTTTGTTAAATTACTCCTCTTTCGGTAACTCGTACTACGTCTTGTTCTTAATTAAAGTTATTTGTTTGAGTTTTCTTGGTATTAATCTTTTGTTTATTTTCTATCCTGAACAATAGAAGCATGTTTCAATCTAGGGTTTCCTTTGTTTATTGTTTAATAATGAGTGAGTAGTCGTTTAAGTAGGATCGCGGGGTGATTAACACATTGTGGCTAGTCCGGGCACTGCTCCTATTTTCAAACAATGGAAAAAGACAATTTTAGATTGGTAAAATACTTTCCGTAAACGAACTCGGGCATTGTCGGAGCCCATATGAACAGGGGAATGGGGGTCCAAAACTTATTCTCCGCTGCGCATGGGTAAACGGCGACCATATGATCTTGCATCTTATGGGGTATCTTTTTCAATCTAAAGTTTAACGTTTTTAAGAACACAGAGTGGAGCAGGTTAATCCGGATTGGTTACGAGTGCTACGAACCCTACGACCGTACCTCCTTTAAATTATTTGAAAAGAACAGTTGTTTGCTTAAGTTTTAGTTAATCTCAATCAAAACGACAAGGGGTGCTACCTAAGAGCCAATTCAAATTATAACAATCCAAATTTTTAATCAGCACACATCACCGTCTCTGTGGATTGGACTCCGGACATATCGGATATTGTGCTACGTCGGTCTCCGCCCTACGCTTGGGGCAACCCATTAATTTAGGACTAGAAAATCGTCAAGCATTTTTGGCGCTGTTGCCGGAGACAGTAACGTGTGTTAAGAATTCGAGTAGTTATTTTTTATTTATTTTCGTTTTAGTTCTTTATTTATTTTTTAATTGTTGAAAAGGGGAAAAAAAAGGGGCCCATTTTGCAAGGTGGTATGGAGGTTATGCAAGACAATTTGATTGTTCATTGTCACTTCCTATATTTTATGGTTTAGCCTCAGAAAATCCTTTTTTGCATGTTGCTAACCTTGAGAAAGCTTTTGCTAGTGATGAAGTGGCTCTTTTATATGTATTCCCAACATCTTTGCGTGGTAGTGCTCAAGATTGGTTTAATTTTTTGAATCCAAGATTGACATGGAGTGAGATTGTAATACAGTTTTTCAAAACTTTCAATCCCTCATATAAGACTCATATACTTTTACAAGAATTATCAGATTTCTATCAACAAGATGATAAGTCTTTGTCACAGTGTCGGGAGCGATTTAAAAATTCCGTATTCTCTTGGTCGAGTTTTAATTCCGTATTCCATGGTTTAAATCCTAAGACATGCCAGGTGGATTTTAGGTCCACTTATGAATTCTTGGACAAAAACGCTAAAGAGGTTTTGGATTACCTAGATGAATTAACCCAAAAGCTCCAATTTTGTGAGTTAATTGAAAGTTCTGAGGATAGCAATTCTGATGGGAGGGAAAAAGAGGAAATAGAGCCGCCTTATTTTGATCAATTAGCTGATTCTCTTTCTTGCAATCAAGTTGAAAATTTACAAGTGACTAATTCTTTTGTATTGGTAGATGAAACAACAAAACCACTTGTAACTAACGAAATAGTTGGTTCACCTGAAGTGCAACAATCTTCTCGATAGCATTCTAGTACACTTGAGATGGATTTTCATGACGCGACTCCTGAGGAGTCGTTGCCAATAATTGTGCAAATTCCACTTGTTCTTGATGATCAAATATCCCTAGCCATAGATGTTGATGTCATCACTCCTATTGAGCATCCACCATTGCAAAAGATTGTTAAGTTAGAACAAATTGATTTTCTTGGTGTTGATAATTTTAATGTTGTTTACTATCCATTTTTCTTAAAACTCATCAACAACTTGAAAGTTAATTTGGTTGGGAATATGCAATTGATAGAATTGCATGGTCAATATTTATAGGCAAGTATAAAAGAATGCAGCAGCGCTCGTTTTGCTTGAGCAAAATCCTCTTTTACCAAAATATCCAGGCAGCCTTACTTGAGCAAACCAGTCTTTTGCTTGACCGAAATCCTTCTTTCAACGTGTCAAGAACACACCTTTTTACATGATTAACAACTACCGCACTCAAAAAATAAATACACCCATGTGATTCGATTCCACAACCTAGTACAGACACTCTAGAAATGATTAATAAATAAATGAAAATTTCGATATAAAGTAATACATGTAAATGTGAGTTTTTGTCATGAAAGTGCCAACAAAAAAAGAGCTCGGCCTATGGAGCCTACACCGTTTATTAGTTTTTTTGGGGTGTTTTCTTTTAGGTTTTCCTCTGACTTTTCTTGCTACTTTGGTTGGCATTTTGCCGTCTTCCTTCGGTCTTGGGTGACGTATACTGATGTGCCCTTATTCCATTTCATATTTGTAATCCTTTATAAAGATTAATAAAATTCTTTTTGTTAATAAAAAAAAAAACCTCTTTTGGACTAACATTATTCTCTCCAATCCATGCATCCAGTGGGCCGAACCCAAAACACCTAAAAGGGTAAAGCCCTAACACCCAAATGGCCAAGCCCAGAACTACCCTAAACAGTCACCCCGGCCCCCTCAAAATAGACACAACTGCTACCACCCGAAAACCACCCACATCTGGACCGCCACCAAAGAGAGTTGTTGCTGTTGTTGGATTCATATCCTAATTGCTTAGGCCCTCACTCCCATTTCTTCAGTCCCTGAAGCTTAAATATAACTGGGAATTATAAACGTAAGAATTACAAGTGATTCAGTTTTCAGCAATTGCACATAACGATTATTTTTTTGATAAAAGATTGGAATCTGAATCATACTGGTAGAATTGGTTTGGGTGGGCACGTATATCAAATAGTTGATGTGCGCCACGAATAAGCTTGCCTGGATATATGAATTATCCAAATAATAATAATAATAATAATAATAATGGCATTTGCGACAATAGTGAGCTACAATGTTTGTTAAGAGAATATCAAATTAAAATCACAATACCATAATTCATCGAGTGAGTTGTGCCGATCAAAATTAAACGATCTTTTCAAGCACATGCCAAGATTAGAAATTCGACTTTGATTTAACAAAAGAAAATTTCGAATTACAAATTTTGCCTGGCAAACTCAAAGTATAAAACGTTAAATTGTAAATTTCTTCCTGCAAATCAATTATTACATTCATAATATGATAGGAATAAATACAAACAACCACCCCAAGAACAACAGATTCCCACTTATTATGGGGAAAGAGAGATCCCTAACAATTCCACCACGAGAACAAGATATTCTCACTTACCATAGGGAGAGGTATCGCTAACAACGACCTCGAGATCGAACAAGAAATTCCTCGTTTATTATCGGGAGAGATATCACGCAAACAAAAGCAAGAACGAAAGATTCTCGCTTACTATATCACACAAACAACAACAACCACCACGAGAACAAGAGATTCTCGCTTATCGCTTGCCATAGCAATGTATAATCACATACTAGTAATACTGCTAGTACTAGTCAAAATATGCCAGGTAATTTTTCATTGGTAATCTGGTCTAGCCTCTCGACCATTTGAGGAGTTAGATGGTTCTTCCAATCACCAACTTCACCTTTTCTAAAGAACGCATCATTCTTGAAATCTGGATTGCGTGAACCATTTTTGTTCACCTCCAAGTTCCTCAACTTACCGATACTGCAAAGTTCAATAATTTCCTCCACAACCCGCTCCCTCTCCTCTTCCATCGAGAAAGGTTGCCCCAAAAACTCTGCCAATCTTTTCACCTTCACAAACGTGTCTCTCTTCATTTGCTCATAAGTTATGAAGAAAATTCTCTCAGGACACTCCAGGCTAGCCTTCCAATACCCTTGCACGTGATCCCAGAATGGTCCAAATCCAAAAATCCCTCTAGAAAACAAATCAACTGCCTCTTCCAAAGAGAGAAGGGGAAGCTGCTTGGATCCCACCTTGTCCAGAAAATACCACATCGATATTAGCACGTCTTTCGGATCCCGACAAACATAGACTATTTTACAACCAGAGTCCAGAATAGACTTAGGCAACGACGAGTGAGGAATGTGGGTTGCAAATATGCGCGGAGAGGGTAAGTTGTGAACATCCGCAACTGGAGGTTTCTGAAAAAGCTCAAACTCGAAGAAAGGAACACAATCGTGTGGGTTAGTGGTAAGAAGAGGATGAGTAGAACTGGTGTAGCAAGTTCTCTTCATGATGGCAAAAATTATGGCTTTGAGCCATGTGGTGCCCGATTTAGGTATTGAGGTCAACAAAACATCGTCGGGACGAGCCTGGAAATATTCCTGAGCAAACATGACGCCTGCCAAGCCAAGCATCGGTTGGTGCCAGAAGCCCTCGTACAAGCACATATTCTCGGCTATCCAACCTTTCTCCTGTGGAAGGGTCAAGATTATCTCCCTATATCTCTTGTAGCTTCTCTCAACCATTTTTATGCTCTCATGATCCCTCTCTTCTTTGTTGATTTTGTTCAAGGATGAACATGGAATAGAGGCTGCCATAGGCTTCTTTTGACAAACTTAACTCTGATAAGGAGATTTGGAATTAGAAGAAAGTGCAACCTCGGATGTGTGAAAAATTCGAAAGACCAACCCATTTCATTTATAGTAGAAAGTTCAATACCATATCGATTCAATTGGGCCCATCTAATATTCAACAATTTTAATGGTTATTTTTCAACTATAGTTGATGGATAATGAAACCCTACTAAAAAACATGTAGTCTGGGCTATCGGCATAGGCCACCCGAGAACCAAATCCAAAGAAAAACAAAAAGCCAACTAAAGCACCCACAAAAAATAAAAATAAATTACTGTAGAAGCACACACCCGCTAAAACCAAAAGAACAAACCAAAAGCGCAAAAAAAAAAATAATAATAAACACCCAACAAAGCCGAATACCAATAGAACAAACCACACCCGCCAAACCTCGGATTTAAAATTCTAAAGACATAGAGGTACCATCTTCAAAATCAACCTCTTCGATCCTCCTAGACAACCTCTTCCTCCGAGAGCCGGCCAAATCCTCAAATCAACCTCTTCCTAGCTCCGATTATCTTCCTGAACAGCACCATCATCATTAATTAATTTGCTGCTATGATTTTGGAAATCATTTATCGTGCAAAGAATCAATAATATTACAACTCTTAACTCGTTGCTTTTTTTTTTTTTGATCATCTAAAAAATAAGTACTTATTTTACGTTCCAGAACGGGACCTAGCAAGAATCATGAGTTGCTGATAAACGCCAAAAACTCACCGCAAGAATCATGAGTTGTAGTTTTCTATGTATTGCTAGCTGTTTTTTACTTTCTTTTATTATTCTTTAATTGTTGTTGGTTTCAAGTTGCTATAAAAAATATGAGTAAGTCTACAGTTACCGATCGGGAAATCCCGATCGGAATCCCGACGCCCCACCGGACACGCTCCGGCCACCGGACGGCCGATCCGATCCGTCCAATAATTCTAAAAAAAAAACCGAGTGGGCCCAAATGAAAATAAACGCCATCCGACGTGTGTAAATGGCCGATCCAAGTACTCCATTTTTGTGTTTGGATCGGCCAAAAACGGAGTGTTTGGATTGGCCAAAAAAGGAGTGCTTGAATCGGCCACTTACATACGTCAGATGCCATTTATTCTCGCATGAACCCACTCGGTTTTTTTTTTTAGAATTATTGGACGGATCGGATTGGCCATCCGGTGGCTGGAGAGTGCCCTGCAAGACATCGGAATTCCGATCGGGATTTCCCGATCGGTAACTGTAGACTTTCTGAAAAAATATTGATTGTTGTCAGAAGCTTTTCATTAATTAAGTGGGAGTGCGGGAAGATGTTACTGTATACAAAAATACTAGAGGTACATCACATAGAGACTCATCAACTATACCCCTCTCACATACAGGTGGATTATCCCTCTTACATACAGGTAGATCTCATTCCAGTATCATCCCTCTTACATACAGGTAGGTCTCATTTCAGTAGGACCTACCTGTATGTGAGAGAAGTGTGGTTGATGTGCGTGATATATATACTACTCCTAAGTTGATGAAAGGGACCGCGCGCTCAAGTGGCTTGAGAAGACCCGAGAAGATACTTTATCACGTTGGGTTCCGAATCTTGCTCGGAAGTTAAATTCCCGAATTATAGGGATATGCATTCGGATGTTAACTTTTGAATTATAGTGAGTTAGTCGGAAGTTTGCTTCCGAAAATTTCTGCTTTTTTCTTTTCTTTTTTTATCTGCGGGACTGAATATTTGATACGCTAGAACCGAATTTCTGATACACTAAATCAAAACCCATTTCAATCATTTTTTGCAATACAAATGTGTTCCAAAATCATATAAAATGATATGCGATCAACATAATTTTTGTTCTGCCTGATGCTCTCGATGAGTTCAAAAAATGAATGGCCGTGATAATTGAATTCGGGTCGGAAAAAACCTTTTTCTAGCTTGTAAGGTGTTGGTAGTTTGCTGTCTTTTGGTTTCTCGGTTGATTCGATCTGCTTTGGTTTTGTTTGTTTTTTGGATGTGAGATTAGTCTTCTGTGTTTCCGTTTGTTGGACCGCTTTCCATCATCCCTCCTAAATTCAATTGGCTATAGGAAGGATTTCATTTAAGTCTTTTATACCATTTGACATCGCACACCCGCAAATCTGTTTTTAGAGCGGTCGCAGGGAGTGGCATTGTGTAACCAAATCCTTGGGGAACTCTGGGCCCAACAATCCCCCCTCACACTGACGCTCCCACGACTCGAACCCATGACTTCCTGGTTCTGATACCAATTGAAAAGCCCTAACTTGCCTAGGTTTATAGATTGGCTACGTATCGATCTCTTTTAGTAATTAACTAATCCAATAGCACAACGGAGAGCAACCAATCGAAAACAATCAAACGAGGCACAAGGTTTACGTGGAAAACCTCAATATGAGTAAAAACCACGGGAATGAATCATGCACTAAAAATATTATAGGATTACAAGAAGTCTTACTCAATATTCGTGTATCCTCACCACAAATCCTAAAACCTACTTGCCGAATCCAAGTTCATCGTACCTCTGCATGATTGCCACATTTTAAATCCTCAAGCCTTCCAAAACGAATTGCCTTTCGAACTCCATGAAAGGACCTAACTTAGAGATTGATTGTTGACGTAGAAAACCCCTCGAAGATGATCTTTTAACACAAGGTGTCCATAGACCTTCAATAATCCTCGAGATGCACAAATCCTACCCGTCAAAAGTTATGGGAGACGAAGTATATAAGCTCTACCTTTTTATTTTAATGATGGCCATGTTTTTTGAACTAATAGGTCGATATTTATAGGGCAAGTATAAAAGAATGCAGCAGCGCCCATTTTGCTTGAGCAAAATCCTCTTTTACCAAAATATCCAGGCACCCTTTCACATGACTAACAACTACCACACTCAAAAAATAAATACACTCATGTGATTCCATTCCACAACCTTTTACAGACACTCTAGAAATGATTAATAAATAAATGAAAATTCCGATATAAAGTAATACATGTAAATGTGAGTTTTTGTCATGAAAGTGCCAACAAAAAAAGAGCTCGGCCTATGGAGCCTACACCGTTTATTAGTTTTTTTTTTTTTTTGGTGTTTTCTTTTAGGTTTTCCTCTGGCTTTTCTTGCTACTTTGGTTGGCATTTTGCCGTCTTCCTTCGGTCTTGGGTGGCATATGCTGATGTGCTCTTGTTCCATTCAATCTTTGTAATTTTTGATAAAGATTAATAAAATTCTTTTTGCTAAGAAAAAAAAAAAACCTCTTTTGGACTAAAATTATTCTCTCCAATCCATGCACCCAGGGCCGAACCCAAAACACCTAAAAGGGTAAAGCCCCAACACCCAAATAGGTCAAGCCCCAACACCCAAATAGGTCAAGCCCAAAACTACCCTAATCCTGAAACAGTCACCACCACCACCACCCTAATCCTGAAACAGTCACCACCACCACCCTAATCCTGAAACAGTCACCACCACCACCACAACCTACGTGCGCAGGCCACCTCAAAACAGACACCGCCGCTACCACCCGAAAACCACCCACATCTGGACCGCCACCAAAGTGAGTTGTTGCTGTTGTTGGATTCATATCCTAATTGCTTAGGCCCTCACTCCCATTTCTTCAGTCCCCGAAGCTTAAATATAACTGGGAATTATAAACGTAAGAATTAAAAGTGATTCAATTTTCAGCAATTGCACATAACGATTATTTTTTTGATAAAAGATTGGAATCTGAATCATGCTGGCAGAATTGGTTTGGGTGGGCACGTATATCAACTAGTCGATGTGCGCCACGAATAAGCTTGCCTGGATACATGAATTATCCAAACAATAATAATAATAATAATGGCATTTGCGACAATAGTGAGCTATAATGTTTGTTAAGAGAATATCAAATTAAGATCACAATACCATAATTCATCGAGTGAGTTGTGCCAATCAAAATTAAACAATCTTTTCAAGCACATGCCAAGATTAGAAATTCGATTTTGATTTAACAAAAGAAATTTTCGAATTACAAATTTTGCCTGGCAAACTCAAAGTATAAAACGTTAATCGTAAATTTCTTCCTGCAAATCAATTATTACATTCATAATATGATAGGAATAAATACAAACAACCACCCCAAGAACAACAGATTCCCACTTATTATGGGGAAAGAGAGATCCCTAACAATTCCACCACGAGAACAAGATATTCTCACTTACCATAGGGAGAGGTATCGCTAACAACGACCTCGAGATCGAACAAGAAATTCCTCGTTTATTATCGGGAGAGATATCACGCAAACAAAAGCAACAACGAAAGATTCTCGCTCACTATATCACACAAACAACAACAACCACCACGAGAACAAGAGATTCTCGCTTATCGCTTGCCATAGCAATGTATAATCATATACTAGTAATACTGCTAGTACTAGTCAAAATATGCCAGGTAATTTTTCATTGGTAATCTGGTCTAGCCTCTCGACCATTTGAGGAGTTAGATGGTTCTTCCAATCACCAACTTCACCTTTTCTAAAGAACGCATCATTCTTGAAATCTGGATTGCGTGAACCATTTTTGTTCACCTCCAAGTTCCTCAACTTACCGATACTGCAAAGTTCAATAATTTCCTCCACAACCCGCTCCCTCTCCTCTTCCATCGAGAAAGGTTGCCCCAAAAATTCTGCCAATCTTTTCACCTTCACAAACGTGTCTCTCTTCATTTGCTCATAAGTTATGAAGAAAATTCTCTCAGGACACTCCAGGCTAGCCTTCCAATACCCTTGCACGTGATCCCAGAATGGTCCAAATCCAAAAATCCCTCTAGAAAACAAATCAAATGCCTCTTCCAAAGAGAGAAGGGGAAGCTGCTTGGATCCCACCTTGTCCAGAAAATACCACATCGATATTAGCACGTCTTTCGGATCCCGACAAACATAGACTATTTTACAACTAGAGTCCAGAATAGACTTAGGCAACGACGAGTAAGGAATGTGGGTTGCAAATATGCGCGGAGAGGGTAAGTTGTGAACATCCGCAACTGGAGGTTTCTGAAAAAGCTCAAACTCGAAGAAAGGAACACAATCGTGTGGGTTAGTGGTAAGAAGAGGATGAGTAGAACTGGTGTAGCAAGTTCTCTTCATGATGGCAAAAATTATGGCTTTGAGCCATGTGGTGCCCGATTTAGGTATTGAGGTCAACAAAACATCGTCGGGACGAGCCTGGAAATATTCCTGAGCAAACATGACGCCTGCCAAGCCAAGCATCGGTTGGTGCCAGAAGCCCTCGTACAAGCACATATTCTCGGCTATCCAACCTTTCTCCTGTGGAAGGGTCAAGATTATCTCCCTATATCTCTTGTAGCTTCTCTCAACCATTTTTATGCTCTCATGATCCCTCTCTTCTTTGTTGATTTTGTTCAAGGATGAACATGGAATAGAGGCTGCCATAGGCTTCTTTTGACAAACTAAACTCTGATAAGGAGATTTGGAATTAGAAGAAAGTGCTACCTCGGATGTGTGAAAAATTCGAAAGACCAACCCATTTCATTTATAGTAGAAAGTTCAATACCATATCGATTCAATTGGGCCCATCTAATATTCAACAATTTTAATGGTTATTTTTCAACTATAGTTGATGGATAATGAAACCCTACTAAAAAACATGTAGTCTGGGCTATCGGCATAGGCCACCCGAGAACCAAATCCAAAGAAAAGCAAAAAGCCAACTAAAGCACCCACAAAAAATAAAAATAAATTACTGTAGAAGCACACACCCGCTAAAACCAAAAGAACAAACCAAAAGCGCAAAAAAAATAATAATAATAAACACCCAACAAAGCCGAATACCAATAGAACAAACCACACCCGCCAAACCTCGGATTTAAAATTCTAAAGACATAGAGGTACCATCTTCAAAATCAACCTCTTCGATCCTCCTAGACAACCTCTTCCTCCGAGAGCCGGCCAAATCCTCAAATCAACCTCTTCCTAGCTCCGATTATCTTCCTGAACAGCACCATCATCATTAATTAATTTGCTGCTATGATTTTGGAAATCATTTATCGTGCAAAGAATCAATAATATTACAACTCTTAACTCGTTGCTTTTTTTTTTTTTTGATCATCTAAAAAATAAGTACTTATTTTACGTTCCAGAACGGGACCTAGCAAGAATCATGAGTTGCTGATAAACGCCAAAAACTCACAGCAAGAATCATGAGTTGTAGTTTTCTATGTATTGCTAGCTGTTTTTTACTTTCTTTTATTATTCTTTAATTGTTGTTGGTTTCAAGTTGCTATAAAAAATATGAGTAAGTCTACGGTTACCGATCGGGAAATCTCGATCGGAATCCCGACGCCCCACCGGACACGCTTCGGCCACCGGACGGCCGATCCGATCCGTCCAATAATTCTAAAAAAAAAAAACCGAGTGGGCCCTCGCGACAATAAACGCCATCCGACGTGTGTAAATGGCCGATCCAAGTACTCCATTTTTGTGTTTGGATCAGCCAAAAACGGAGTGTTTGGATCGGCCAAAAAAGGAGTGCTTGAATCGGCTACTTACACACGTCAGATGCCATTTATTCTCGCCCAAACCCACTCGGTTTTTTTTTATAGAATTATTGGACGGATCGAATTGGCCATCCGGTGGCCGAAGAGTGCCCTGCAGGACGTCGGAATTCCGATCGGGATTTCGATCGGTAACTGTAGACTTTCTGAAAAAATATTGATTGTTGTCAGAAGCTTTTCATTAATTAAGTGTGAGTGCGGGAAGATGTTACTGTATACAAAAAAAACTAGAGGTACATCACATAGAGACTCATCAATTATACCCCTCTCACATACAGGTGGATTATCCCTCTTACATACAGGTAGATCTCATTCCAGTATCATCCCTCTTACATATAGGTAGGTCTCATTTCAGTAGGACCCACCTGTATGTGAGAGAAGTGTGGTTGATGTGCGTGATATATATACTACTCCAAAGTTTATGAAAGGGACCGCGCACTCAAGTGGCTTGAGAAGACCTGAGAAGATACTTTATCACGTTGGGTTCCGAATCTTGCTCGGAAGTTAAATTCCCGAATTATAGGGATATGCATTCGGATGTTAACTTTTGAATTATAGTGAGTTAGTCGGAAGTTTGCTTCCGAAAATTTCTGCTTTTTTCTTTTCTTTTTTTATCTGCGGGACTGAATATTTGATACACTAGAACCGAATTTCTGATACACTAAATCAAAACTCATTTCAACCATTTTTTGCAATACAAATGTGTTCCAAAATCATATAAAATGATATGCGATCAACTTAATTTTTGTTCTTCCTGATGCTCTCGATGAGTTCAAAAAATGAATGGCCGTGATAATTGAGTTCGGGTCAGAAAAAACCTTTTTGTAGCTTGTAAGGTGTTGGTAGTTTGCTGTCTTTTGGTTTCTCGGTTGATTCAATCTGCTTTGGTTTTGTTTGTTTTTTGGATGTGAGATTAGTCTTCTGTGTTTCCGTTTGTTGGACCGCTTTCCATCATCCCTCCTAAATTCAATTGGCTGTAGGAAGGGTTTCATTTAAGTCTTTTATACCATTCGACATCGCACACCCGCAAATCTGTTTTTAGAGCGGTCGCAAGGAGTGGCATTGTGTAACCAAATCCTTAGGAAACTCTGGGCCCAACAATCCCCCCTCACAATGACGCTCCCACGACTCGAACCCATGACTTCCTGGTTCTGATACCAATTGAAAAGCCCTAACTTGCCTAGGTTTATAGATTGGCTACGTATCAATCTCTTTTAGTAATTAACTAATCCAATAGCACAACGGACAGCAACCAATCGAAAACAATCAAACGAGGCACAAGGTTTACGTGGAAAACCTCAATATGAGTAAAAACCACGGGAATGAATCATGCACTAAAAATATTATACGATTACAAGAAGTCTTACTCAATATTCGTGTATCCTCACCACAAATCCTAAGACCTACTTGCCGAATCCAAGTTCATCGTACCTCTGCATGATTGCCACATTTTAAATCCTCAAGCCTTCCAAAACGAATTGCCTTTCGAACTCCATGAAAGGACCTAACTTAGAGATTGATTGTTGACGTAGAAAACCCCTCGAAGATGATCTTTTAACACAAGGTGTCCATAGACCTTCAATAATCCTCGAGATGCACAAATCCTACCCGTCAAAAGTTATGGGAGACGAAGTATATAAGCTCTACCTTTTTATTTTAATGATGGCCATGTTTTTTGAACTAATAGGTCGATATTTATAGGGCAAGTATAAAAGAATGCAGCAGCGCCCATTTTGCTTGAGCAAAATCCTCTTTTACCAAAATATCCAGGCACCCTTTCACATGACTAACAACTACCACACTCAAAAAATAAATACACTCATGTGATTCCATTCCACAACCTTTTACAGACACTCTAGAAATGATTAATAAATAAATGAAAATTCCGATATAAAGTAATACATGTAAATGTGAGTTTTTGTCATGAAAGTGCCAACAAAAAAAGAGCTCGGCCTACGGAGCCTACACCATTTATTAGTTTTTTTTTTTTTGGTGTTTTCTTTTAGGTTTTCCTCTGGCTTTTCTTGCTACTTTGGTTGGCATTTTGCCGTCTTCCTTCGGTCTTGGGTGGCATATGCTGATGTGCTCTTGTTCCATTCAATCTTTGTAATTTTTGATAAAAATTAATAAAATTCTTTTTGCTAAGAAAAAAAAAAACCTCTTTTGGACTAAAATTATTCTCTCCAATCCATGCACCCAGGGCCGAACCCAAAACACCTAAAAGGGTAAAGCCCCAACACCCAAATAGGTCAAGCCCAAAACTACCCTAATCCTGAAACAGTCACCACCACCACCACCCTAATCCTGAAACAGTCACCACCACCACCACAACCTACGTGCGCAGGCCACCTCAAAACAGACACCGCCGCTACCACCCGAAAACCACCCACATCTGGACCGCCACCAAAGTGAGTTGTTGCTGTTGTTGGATTCATATCCTAATTGCTTAGGCCCTCACTCCCATTTCTTCAGTCCCTGAAGCTTAAATATAACTGGGAATTATAAACGTAAGAATTAAAAGTGATTCAATTTTCTGCAATTGCACATAACGATTATTTTTTTGATAAAAGATTGGAATCTGAATCATGCTGGTAGAATTGGTTTGGGTGGGCACGTATATCAACTAGTCGATGTGCGCCACGAATAAGCTTGCCTGGATACATGAATTATCCAAACAATAATAATAATAATAATGGCATTTGCGACAATAGTGAGCTACAATGTTTGTTAAGAGAATATCAAATTAAGATCACAATACCATAATTCATCGAGTGAGTTGTGCCAATCAAAATTAAACAATCTTTTCAAGCACATGCCAAGATTAGAAATTCGATTTTGATTTAACAAAAGAAATTTTCGAATTACAAATTTTGCCTGGCAAACTCAAAGTATAAAACGTTAATCGTAAATTTCTTCCTGCAAATGAATTATTACATTCATAATATGATAGGAATAAATACAAACAACCACCCCTAGAACAACAGATTCCCACTTATTATGGAGAAAGAGAGATCCCTAACAATTCCACCACGAGAACAAGATATTCTCACTTACCATGGGGAGAGGTATCGCTAACAACGACCTCGAGATCGAACAAGAAATTCCTCCCTTATTATCGGGAGAGATATCACGCAAACAACAGCAAGAACGAAAGATTCTCGCTTACTATATCACACAAACAACAACAACCACCGCGAGAACAAGAGATTCTCGCTTATCGCTTGCCATAGCAATGTATAATCATATACTAGTAATACTGCTAGTACTAGTCAAAATATGCCAGGTAATTTTTCATTGGTAATCTGGTCTTTAGATTTCTTGGAGGGTTCCAACCTAAAACCAATTGGCAATAGGTGGAGTAACCTCTGAATTTTATTAACCAAGTTTGGGTGGCATAGATGAGCGATGTGGGACAAGTCTAACACTCCCCCTCACGTGCAGCCCGGATGCACGTGGAGATACGAATTGAAGAAATAAGAGATTTGACTCGGGCGACCCCTCACGTGCAGCCCGGATGCACGTGGAGGTATGAATTGATGAATTAACTCGGGCGACGGAGACTTGACCACACGATATGAGGCCACCCAAGACCTAGCTCTGATACCATGTTAAAGCATCCAACTCCAAACCAATTGGCAAAGAGTGGAGAGGCTGCCCAAGCTCATATACTAGTTTTTGGAGGAGATATTTAACTGATGTGGGACAAATCCCAATACTCCCCCGCACGTGCGACCCCTGACTCGCACGTGGAGAGGTCAACAAAGGATTCGGAACATACGAATCACAATGAAATAAAGTGCAACTATGGCACAAACAAAGGGGAAAAGCCTCCGAAACTCTAGCTCTGATACCATGTTAGATTTCTTGGAGGGTTCCAACCTAAAACCAATTGGCAATAGGTGGAGTAACCTCTGAATTTTATTAACCAAGTTTGGGTGGCATAGATGAGCGATGTGGGACAAGTCTAACAGTCTAGCCTCTCGACCATTTGAGGAGTTAGATGGTTCTTCCAATCACCAACTTCACCTTTTCTAAAGAACGCATCATTCTTGAAATCTGGATTGCGTGAACCATTTTTGTTCACCTCCAAGTTCCTCAACTTACTGAAACTGCAAAGTTCTATAATTTCCTCCACAACCCGCTCCCCCTCCTCTTCCATCGAGAAAGGTTGCCCCAAAAACTCTGCCAATCTTTTCGCCTTCACAAACGTGTCTCTCTTCATTTGCTCATAAGTTATGAAGAAAATTCTCTCGGGACACTCCAGGCTAGCCTTCCAATACCCTTGCACATGATCCCAGAATGGTCCAAATCCAAAAATCCCTCTAGAAAACAAATCAACTGCCTCTTCCAAAGAGAGGGGTGGAAGGTCCTTGGATCTCACCTTAGCCAGAAAATACCACATTGATATCAGCACGTCTTTAGGATCCCGACAAACATAGACAATCTTACAACCAGAATCCAGAACAGACTTAGGCAACGACGTGTAAGGGATGTGGGTTGCGAATATGCGAGGAGAGGGTAAGCCGTCAACATCCGCAACTGGAGGTTTCTTAAAAAGCTCAAACTCGAAGAAAGGGACGCAATCATGGGGGTTGGTGGTGAGAAGAGGATGAGCAGAACTGGCGTAGCAAGTTCTCTTCATGACAGCGAAAATCAGGGCTTTGAGCCACGTCGAGCCAGATTTAGGTGCCGAGATCAAGAAAACGTCGTCAGGACGAGCCTGGAAATGTTCCTGGGCAAACATGACGCCTGCCAAGCCATGCATGGGTTGGTACCAGAAGCCCTCGTAGAGGCACATGTTCTCAGCTATCCAGCCTTTCTCCTTCGGAAGGGTCGAGATTATCTCTCTATATCTTTGGTAGCTTCTCTCAACCTTTTTTATGCTTTCATGATCCCTCTCTTCTTCTTTGTTGATCATTTTGTTCAAGGATGAACAAGGAATAGAGGCTGCCATAGGCTTCTTCTATTATTAACAAACTTAGATCTTTGTTAGTGGGGCTGTGGAGGGTACTTATGGGGATAGAAAAGGAGTACGGGCATTGCATGGGAGAGAGAAGAGAGGGACTTCCGGATCGACTTGTGTGCTTTCACGTACGTTTTGTTGTGGTTATGAGTATAGTTAGGCAAAGTTAGTATCAAACTGGTACAGGTCAGCGTCCCATTTTCAGTAGTGATCATAAGGTACTATGTTCCGATATCGTTGAATTTTTCGATATCGTTTCAAATTTATCGTTACATAAATTTTATGTGGAAATTATTTATATTTATTAATGAATTTTTCTTTTCTTGAATCAGTAAATTAATTTGCTTACCCTATGTGTATCCGTAGAAATACAAGATTTGTTTTGTCGGACAAGTATTATTTACAGGAGTTGGTTTTCCTGTTGTCCCTAACCCTACGCAAATATGTTCAGAATCGTTCGCTTTCAATTAATAGAAGTAAAGTTGATCTGACGTTACTTGAGGTTTTAAATTGAAATGTATTTGAAACGTTCTTACATTAGTATGTGACATGGCTCAACGTGATGCCATTTGCCAAAACCGTCCGATTGCAAGATCCTGAAATCCGAATGAGAAGTAGTATGAAGATTGGATCGAGCACCTCCACATATCGGATTGAGCTAATTTTTCACAAGCCCACTGAGTTGTTTTTTTTTAAATTATCGAACGGCTCGGATTTTTCGTGCGGAACGCGGAGTGGGCCCCGCATTGCCGTCGTTGCAGAATTGGAAGCCATGTGGTCGGTGTCCGGGCAATCAGGAAGAAAATGAATTTATATTTTGTTCAATGAAACAAGTTTCTATACTACAAACTTACGATTGCGATCATACCCGCACTAATGCACCGGATCTCATCAGAACCTGCAAACTTACAACATTTAGTTCACTATATTTTTCTTCTGTCTGCTTTTTTCTTGACAAAGGGTGTATTTTCGTATAAGAAAAAAGAAAATCTATGGGAAATTTTGAAAATGGTTCAAAATTCTTTCCACATTCCTTAAGATTGGTCTAGACACAATCTTAAGCTGTCTGATGGATTATGTTGGTGAACCAAACACTACGTGGAGATCTCTCTCCCCAACAATTTTACAAGATTCCCAAAAGTAAACTCTCTCAAAGGAGTTACAGCCCAAATAAGCTCTTCCACCATCAGCCAATGACAAATGGCAACACTAGAACTTAATGAACCTCAGCTAATTTCGAGGTCCCAAAGTTAACAATCGGGCATACTTCCAGTGACCTTAGGATTTTTTTTAGCTGGCCATGAGAACCAAAACTGTTACACTCTCACTCGACCAATCTCTTGAAAATTGTAAGTACAATGTGGCATTATGTGGTGAAATAAGAAGAATAGTAAACGAGTTTAAATTAAGCTTCAAAGGAAAGCAAAGATACCATTGACCAAATGCAAAGTTTCTCAATTACAACAAACAAAATTTCCTTATTCCCAAAATCTCCTTTAGGTATACGATCTTACTCCCCCAATGGAACAGAACGTCATCCAACAACGGAAACAAAGTTATAAATTTACTGTTAACCAAATAACCGAATACAACCAAAACTACAACAGAATGCCAATATCTCTACCAAGAGTGACGATTATATTCCGAAATTGTTTCCACCTTCTCTCTCTCTTAAATGGCTGCAGGAGATTATTCTACAAGTGGACTCAAAGAAACACGTATTTCACCCGGTTCTAGATTTGGAGAGATAAGATTGTGCAAGCGAGAAGCAGTTCTCCTTCTGTTTCTTGTATTCATTGTAACGGAGAAAGAAGTAACTGAGATAATCGAAATCGATTGGAGACATCTTTGCCTGTGAACAGTGAGCAAAATAATTTTGAATTAAACTTTTTTTCACTGTGCTTATGGGGCTGGAATACAAATCTTGAAGAACATAGTACCTGGATTAGAGCCCACAGAGCCCAATATAAGTGTGAAGCTAACATGTAAGTGTTTGTCTCGATATAGAGAGCTTCTAGATCTTCTTCAGATACCTGTTTGTAAGAACAGCAAATTGATATCATTCAAACGGCTCTTTAGATTACAAACACGCATGTCATGGCAATGTGCAGGCTTTATACTGAATTAAGGTGTTAAAGCCCAATGCAGATTAGATGGTCAAAGAACTAAACGGTCACAAATGCAATAGGGTTCGATCATCAACCTTAAGCATCAAAATAACCTTGTTTTCCATGCAATTTTATGTTATTTCCAACATAAATAACAAAATGGAAGCTCTATTGTTTGGGCAGTATAAATTTTAATGCATGACTGATAATCTTGGAAAGTTTTGACGATCCGTTAGCAATCTTGGAAAGTTTTGACGATCCGTTAGCCACGAACGGTTCGTCATGATGACAAGCTGTTGGAGTAGAGTCTAATCCAAATAACAAGTGACATTACGTGTCTCTCTCTCGTGTCTACTCTGGCAGAGAGGTAAAGAGAACTTAACATGACAAAGTTTATTAAATGAGCCTAATGGCTGCCTACTGGCAAGTGATGTCTCCAAAACCAGAATGAACACAAAAGAAAACTTCACGACCAGCATCAGCAACTTTCTGAACCAGTGAACAAACCATATGTTCAAAATAGGAAATCGAATAAGGTAAACTAGATGAAATAAAGGAAAGACCGCATTGGATTTATGACATTTTCACGTAAGAGAGTCAGTTGGAAAAGTTGATAGAATACTTGGACACCGCCAGTCATATTCTAAAGTATCAACTAACAACCACAAAACCTGAATACAGTATAAACATAATTACTGTGGAAGGAATACATAACTCTGGCACTAACCATGTGGAGGTCCATGAGTGGGACCCATGGCTCTGAATGTCAAGTGAACTGAAAGGAAGAGAAGGGGATTTTTTCTGAAAGAAAATTTTCTCCTCTTTCGTTGACTAGGTAAGAGACGAAAGGAAAGAATTTAGAACAAAAAAGCTTTTACTCTGAAAACAATCTCCCTTATGCACAAGAAATTTTTGATGGAAAGTTTAGATATTCATTTCAGGTACAAGTGTAAACGCTTCAGGTACAAAGATAATGAATTCGAGCACAACATCTATTGCTTAACGTTCAAAAAATCATCAAGTTATTCCCTCGATTTCTCTCCACTTTAATCATGCGAACAGAAGAAAATAACTCACTTTCTTTTCTCTTTTCTTCCTTCTCTATCAAGCCTTAAACTTTTCCTCCCCATTCCTTCTTTTCCTATCTACCAAATATAGCATAAAAGTCATAATCTAATTGACAAATTGATAACAGCCAATGGAAACTCAACAAGAAAACAACAAGGAGGGCCTTTTTGTAATTATTGCTAAAAGTACCTAAAGAGAGTTGTATATATGTAAATGAGAATTTCAAATTTTGATTAGTCAAATGCACGTCAAACACAGCTGAAGAAAATCTCGCACTCAGAGAAAAGCTACTTTCAATAATTCCCACCCCATGAAAGATGCACAATTAATGTAGAATCAGAGGCAGTTGGACAAGTTTGAAACCTCATGTACCTCTTCTGGATTTTCGGGTTCTAAGTAGTGCCTCAAGAAGTGATACTGCTCATCTTTAGTCGGATATCTACAGGAACACAAATTTTAAGAATGAATAATGCATGTTTACACACTTTCTTATCATAGAAGAAAGAGCAGGAGGAGAAAGGACGATGTCGTACAAGCTGTAATCACAATCATAGCCAGCATATTCATTGAAGTGATTTCCAATGTCAAACCCTCTGTAATTGTATGACCCATACTCGAAATCAATGAGGTAGAGCTTCTCTGGACATCAATTCACAAAGGTAGGGGTCACTGAGAATGGAAGAGGTGATAGTAGCAAATCATCAGAAAACAAAAGGATATAACAATTCTTCAGCCACTCTTCACGATGAGTACTGGATACTATTTCTGGCACTAACATCTCAGTTTTATGATCCGTACAAGTTTGTCATATCAGATACCACTATTTACCTTGGATGAAAAATTATCTATAAAGTATATTGCGGGTTGTTGGGCTGTCCCTAGATAACTCACATATCTAAGGCATTCTAAGCTATGGTCGTACATACCCTCCTCATCATTGAGCATCAGATTTCCAGAAAGTAAGTCGTTGTGAGCAAATACCACGGGAGCATCAAGGCGGCCAGTCAATTCCTGTCCATATACAAAATATATTTCCCCAGAGGTCAATCTATAGCTCCTCACTCGAAAAGCACTCAACATGAAATCAATAGATGACAGTCCCAAAATGAAAAGAACTCCTGAGTATCCCAAATAAAAACAAAGATACTTGTATTCATCCACCATACTTTTCCATGTTGCCTAACATGCAAGAGTTCATGAGACAAGTGAATGTTGACAACAGAAACGCCGCTACAGAAGAGAAATATCTTGAGGAAACTCATATAAAATAGCACTACCTTAGTCAGAGAGTAAACCAAATCCTTCCAACAGGTAAAAAGGAGAAGTAGAAAGTTGGAGGAACTGTCTGTGATGTAATCAGAAAGATAAATAAAAATATTCCAAACTCAGACACTTCACCTGGATTGGAAAAGCTCGTAATATTCCCCATTTCCTATCCTCAAAAGAGGAAAGACAAACAATAGAATTAGACCAACTATAGTCTACAAGCAAGTCATGAGTAGAGGGACTACCTTGAGCTCAATAACTTCAGTATGAACTTCTTCAAATGAAATTGTCTCATACTTCCTTTGTTTCTCACCATCATCAAATGCAAGAGCGGATGCTGCAACTCAGGAATTGACATTGACTTTAACATGAGAGAATTGACATGAAATGCATGAGTGCCCTAATGTAAAAGCTTATTACTTACTTTGACATGTATAGCCTAAATTTTTATTAGTCAAGCACCATATGCGTACTTTGAGTACCAATCACTAAGTAGAGGAACTTGGTCATTGTTCTTGGAACTGACCTTTCTGAAAGAACTTGAAAATGTCATTCCACAGCTGAGGTTCCTTTGAGCCAGGTATTTCCACCTGATGGAATATGCTAAGCTGCTTTGCAATTTCAGCAGCCAGCTTTGGCCTTCTCATGTCTGCCAAAAAGGAAATATCGATCAACTCAATATCATTTGTCAACAAAATTGTCAGAAGTCTGTCATTTCCATAGAAAACCCTGTTGAGTCACTGACTCAACACCAGGTGCAATACACCATATTTCTTCAAGGAAATTTCTCCATGAACAATAATGTTTTAATAGATGGAATATCAAGAGAACAACGTTTCAGAACATACAAACATGTAACGATTATTCGCTAACCGAACAATTATGCACAAAAATAGAATGACAGATGAGAAGTATATAACTCATACAAATTTCACTATTTTAAAACCTCAATGCCAGATTCACACAAGCAGTAAACTAAGAAACTTAAGAGATCAACTAACATGGTGTACTTAGGTCGCATTTCCTCAACAAAGAGACTGAAATCTCCTTTATTACCCATCAAAAACAACAATGAAACTCAAAATGATGGAACACATAACAAGCAAATAATATTAGACATCAGTTTTCAACAACCATACAATTGGGTAACCCTTGAAGATCTGGCTAAGTTCCACTAAGGGCTTTTTGGGATTTTTGGGCCTTTTTTTGTTTTGTGCTTAGTCAATTTTTTTTTGCGACGAACTTTCATGGATAATTGATTCATCGGCTTTTTGGGCTTTATCTAGGATATTTCCAAAAAAAATTGGGTAAAAGTTTTAAAAAAAAAAAAATTACTTTTCCGATTCCTCTTCTCGAGACGAATCAATAATCCACAAATTTTTGTCGCGAAACTAACAAACACGAAGAAAAAAAATCAAATAAGGACAATAAAAATCCCAACAAGGCTTTAGCAAAACTTAGCCTGATCCAATAAAACTCCAGCAAATTAATCAACGGGTTTCGAAGTTACCAAACTGTGACCTCAGTACTCTCAAGTGATTTAGAGGATTTCTTTTTCCTACATCATTCACCCAAGTTTATAAAAGTCATGTATTTTGAAATCTTGACCATTGGATGCAAAATGATCACGTGTCACACTAATAATGGGATTGAGGAAGCTAAAATTCCCTCAAAATTGGAGAGCAGAATCATAAATCAAAACTAAAGAAACTTCATCACACCCCCACAAAAAAAGGAGAAACTGAAAGAAATGATATTAACAACCCAAATGGTAATAGAAATATCAAGAAAAAAACTTATATTTCTTGAAATCATGTATAGTTCTTATCAAGTGCGACGATACACAGGAAACCATGTCAAGTTATATACTTATATCTGTGTGTATACCTATTCTTTACAAAAGTCACGCAGCAGCCATCCATGTATCACCTATATAGCTTCTTCAAAGAGAAAGGGAAAGGAAAGTAAGATGGTTATGTGCCAAATCATAACCCATTCTAATATTCATCTGCTGATCCATTCCCAAGGTGGATTGATTAGATTCTAAGTCCCTCACGATAGCCAAACAGAACAGCCCCTGTAATTGAACCCAAACATTTTTTGTGCTAATTGTGAAGCTGTATCCTTTGAAACTGGAGATTATATCCGGCGACAATTCACCAATGTCCTCATAGCATAGCTCCATCAGTTTCCACCGTTATAGTAAGCGTTTGAGATTGAGATTGGTCCTATGCTCCAGTTTGGATTTCAATTTCCCAAATGCATAAATGTTCAGTGTGGTATATGTAAATCCCGTATGAATAGAAAAAACCCCAGATCTATCTGAAGCCATCTGCAAAAAATCGTTTGGGATATCAAGTCTCTTATCTTCTACATCGACACCTCCTAGGTCTTAATATCCTGAATGAGTATTTGACATATAATGCTGCTCTCCAATTTTGAGGGAATTTGAGGATCTTCACCTGCCTATTAGTGTGACAAGTGATCATTTTCCATCGAATGGTCAAGAAATTCAGTGCATTACCACATAATAATGTCATATTCGTTATAGACAAAATTCCATCATGAACCTCAGTCAATAAAGAAGATTTTCAGAAGAACTTACCTAATGGAGTTAGCGTACGAGCAGTTATAAATGATTGCACCATGCCATTTCCAAAAACTGCAAGCAACTTGGCACCAAATCCTGCAGCTGAGAGGTACCGAATGGCCTAAATAAAATGAGGCACACAATTACGTAGTGGAGCAACCAATTAGGGAGGAAGGGTTGGGTAAAATACATTCGGAAGGCTTTCCACTTTAACGGAAAATAAATCAGACCCTAGAACCTAGCGCACTGACGTCAAATATGCAGTTCTTTCCCTGATAATATCAAATAATCTTATAGTCCAGTGAAACAGGGAGTGACCCTCCAACAGAAGCTAATAAGACTTTCAGCATCTACGCAAATTTTCTAGCCCAGTTATGCTTATATCCTCCAAATTATTATTTGGCGGCCTCTATTCTGCGTATAACCTATTTTTCCCTCGTAACAGTAGTAGTTGTGCATTAATTTATCGCACAGTTATCTTCACTTAAGCACAGTAACCAGTTTGGTAATTGTTCAAGCGTTGGGCCTCCATAAATTAGAAATCTAAAACTTGGGAAAGGATGGGTACGGGGGCAAGTCATGCAAATTGAAAAATATTGTATTTAATCCTCTTATCTGCAAATTAAGCAAATTTTCTATCAACAAGAATCTTTAGAAACTCACCTGCAATTCCCGTTCCCGATTGATGACATATTCGGTATTGGGCCCGTACAATCTAACGGTCAAATTTACAATGTTTCCATTTTCTTCCCTTATTGAGACCTTCAGTACTGCAACAATGCATAAAAGCTTTTCCTTATACTATTCTTGAAGAAGACTATGGTTCACCAAAAATAGCAATTAAGACAATATTTCTACCAGGTTAAGCATTTTTTTTAACCGAGTTTCATTTGTAACAGAAAGAAGTCAAGAAAAGAAGAGAAACTCAAAGACTAACAAAACTGATACAATAAAGAAGATGCGCACATAGATTGGTTATGCCACCAGAAACAGTCTCGACGGAGAAGCGTGTATTGTCCAATTCCGACCAGTTCTTAAACAGATCCTTACAGAGCTCTCTGTATAGCAAAATTCAACTACAATCTTAGTGAGGGGACTAGGACCAACCAAAATAGAAAGACGAAAGGGAAGTAAAACATCAAGAATATAACATCAAACAGGGACCACATACTTGGGAATGTTATATGTCACAATTTTATTATCTCACCATATTATATAACAGGAATACTTGACAAATGACAACCTATTATTCTCTACCATTATTTTGAATTAATTATTTCCAACATGAGTATTCAAGTTGGCCATGGTATAAGCCAGTGTCTTTATAGCATCTTTCTACTTGCTTTTGCCGCCGAAAAACCAGAGCAAAACAGAAAGGATGATTCAGAAAAAATAACATTTAAGACCAATAGCCTCCCCAAGATCAAGAGATATTGGAAAAGAGAAAACTAAACAAATACTAATAGCATAATTTTGCTTGAACTAAGTTCAATTTCCTCTAAGACTGTAAGGCAAATCTCAATTTCCCATTTTGCAAACAACAAAGCAACATTGATGCAAGACCCTTAAAGCATTTTCACTTCCTTTCTATGACTGTAAATTATCTGCAACTAAATACCAGACGAGCAGGCACAAGCAATGCGTGTATAAATCGTGTTATACAAATGATGGGAAGAGGCTTGACTTGATAATATTCTGTAATGAAATCTGGGATGCAAAAGTACAGAAGAGGGGAGAAGAAATTTGAAGTTCTTTTTTTGGGGGGGATTTGAAAGTAGATAGTTAAAGGGGTAGTTTGAGGGAGAAATAAAAATTAAAAAAAAGGTGCAACGCAGCCTCTACGTTCATGCCAAAAACATTTTTTAGAATGGTAATAGACAATAGATATCCCAAGGGGTTGGCCAGGTGGTCTAGTCTTGGGACTTAAGAGTTTGCTTCCTTCTAAGAGCATCCGCAATGGCACTAATCAAAATCAATAATCAAAATGTGTCACGTCAGCATTTGATTATCCATATAGTCCATAATCAAACTTAACAACCTCAACCTCCACATTGGTTATTTTTGTATCCCTAACCAAAAAAACCACACAATACACAATACACATTTGTTCAATCGCAAACGAATTTTAATCACGCACCCGACCACACCAAATTATTCGTCTCGATGAGACGATTCCAATATGGGGTGTTTTTGAGTTATTGAGTTTTGAGTTTAATTGTTGAGTTTGGTTATTGAGTTTTGGTTATTGGTAAAAGTTGTTAAGTTTGGTTATGGAATGGGTGGAATTTGGTTATTTACTAAAAGACTTGTAACTTTGGTTATTACAATGTGAGGTGTTTTTTGAGCATTGTTGTTAAATTTGCTTATTCACATTCATTTGCTTATTACAATGCGGATGCTCTAAGGTCTTAGGTTCGACTAACCTTGCCAGCACCGCTTGGGGTCACTCTCACCCCAAGCGCAAGCGTTTGAAAAGACTATGAGAGGGCTATAGGGATTAGACCGAGTGAAAAGACTATGAGAGGGCTATAGGGATTAGACCGAGGCGCGTGCAAGCTAGCCCAGGAAAGCTTGCATTACTGAGAAACGAAAAGACAATAGATACGTCCCATACTACTTGTTGCCACCGAAAATTCGTATATTTTTCAGACAAGGAAATTGAAGTTTGCGCATAATTCTCTGAATTTCTTTACATCCTATTGAATTAAGGATCTCAATTCGTTCTTTTAAGTTGATACAAAAGGCCTCAAATACTCGCTCACAAATCAAGTTTAACAGTTGCAATTGAGATCACGCACATATATATACATGTATAAATGCATATAAGGTAGAGATATTTGCGTGTGTGTGGAGATAGAGGTGAAACGAACATGATGCGAGGAGTCATTTGGGGAAGAGAGAGAGTGTGGTCGACAGTGAGAGAAGACGAGCAGATGATCTCTGAGTTGCTGCTGCCGCCGTTCTTCTCTCGAGCTTCCTCTGCTATTTCCATGGCGTTCCAGATCTTCGTGGCTCCCATTCTCTCTCACTCCTCTCTTTCTATCTCTCTCTCTCTTTCTCTCTCTCTCTCTCTCTATGAATTCAAACAGATTTCGAAGCTTTTTCTGGGGGAATTCCCATGGTTGCCGGGTGTTTCTTGGTTAATCACTGTTGACAATTATGTGCTGGAAGATTATTGAAATGACAAATATGTCCCTGTTGAAGAGAGAAAGGATAAGTAAAATGCTAAAAACAGCGTGTGAAAATAATGTCTCGTAAATGAGGAAAAATAAGTACTTAAAAATATAAAAAAAATTAGCAGAATAGATAATTTAGATTATAACAAATTCATTGAAGTATGTGTTTTTTTATTTTTCTTTAGCTTGTTGACATCGCAATATAAAAACTCAAATGGTAATTTCATTACATTGGGGTAGTAGTTAATGTGCAAAATATATTGATATCAAATTATACACTTAATTAATCTATAAAAGTGCATTGATATTTGTAAAAAGTGCTTCGAAACTCAACCTTTTGACATTATAAAAACAATTATTTAGAAAAAACTATTTTTCAATAAATCTGTATGTACATGACTAGCACATTCACATCCCGAATAACTTTTGTGAAACCAATCTTACTAGACAGTTGAGTTTCACTAACACTTTTAGAAAAAAGTGTGGTTTTGTCCTTAGTTGAATGTTTTTCGCGTTTGTTCATTTTGTGCCAAATTTTTTTGACTTCTTGAGCGGAAAAGGAAAAAAAATACTTTTATCCAAATATTTTGAACAATGACCATTTTTAAGTAAAAAAATTAAAAAATTGACTTTTTTTACTTAAAAGTGATCTTTATTTAAAATATTTGTGTATAAGGAAAAAAAATTACTTTTTCGATTCATCTTAATGAGGCAAATCAAAAAGTCAAAAAATTGATACAAAATTAATAAATAAATAAAATTTAAATATGGACAAAATTAAAAAAATGAATAAAAAATGAAATAAGTTGTCAGTGAAACGGGGTCTAAAGTCTGGCCCCATAAAAATTACGCCCTCTTTTTGCAAGTTAAGACCGCAAGGTTATTCTCGTAATTCTACTAGTGAAACCGACACATAAATACAGTTAAAGAAAAAGGAAAAAGAAAATCAATAACCTCACCAAATTACCCAACGTAAAATCGAATGCATCTCGGTGCCCGAAGAAGAACAGAGCGTAAGTGAAGAAGACTGGTTAATTGAGGGAGAGAGGAAGGAAGAGACTAAGCAAGGTACTGAAAAGGAATGAACTTTCCTCTGGTTAAATATCGTACGTGTCCTATTTGATTACACACTCTCACAAAGTGAATGGTCTTTCCATTCGTTGTGTTGGGTGACTTCATTTCTTGTCTTTAAACTCCAAATGTGATGGCTACGCTTTGTTTAGCAGAATTAACTCAAATTGGGTTCTAGGGAACTTAATCTTTTATGGGTCCTTTTGTAGTGCACGCCATATGTTTGTGGAAATGCTTATTAGAAAAGTTTTGTGTGAACACGCGAATAAGCACACGTGCACAAACCATAGTCAGCTGAAATTGATATGGGGAGTTTTAATCATGCTCAAATTTGGGTTCTCGCTACCTTAATCTTTTGTATGTTCTTTGAAGTGCACGCCACATGTTTGTGAAAACGTTTCTCAGGAGATGTTTTATGTTAACCCTTGAAATAAGCACAAGTGCACAACCCATAGTTAGGGAAAGATAGTCAGCTGAAATTGGTGTGGGGAGTTGTTGTGGGGCATGACGTAGAAGTTGTTGAGATCACCTTGTAATTATTACGGCTTACGAGACAAGAGAAACAGATGTTGATGGTTATAAAAGGGAAGAGAGTAAGTTTTGACTAGAATATATACGGAAACTTCACAATGAGAACGAAATATTGGTGACTAATATTTAGGACCGTGAAATTTCATGGTCATGGATGTGTTGGATCTATTCTGAATCGCTGATTCTTTTGGTGCTCTTACCGGAACTAATGCTGCAACTGCAAGCTTTTGCCACAAGAGTAAACATTATTGTCAAACTGTAAGTGGATTATAGTGTTGAATCTTCCTATAACGGTTGGGTTGCTCCAATGCAACCTTGGTATGTGGTTTGCAACTCAGAAACAGCTTCTTGAAATGTGGGAAATAGGGTGCATACATCGAACCTTCCATGAACCTAGCAACGAACGAAAATTTACTTCTTGCATAAATCTACTATCCTGGTACTCCATCATAGCTTGTCGCGAGATATTGTTCATTTGTGTAACTAAGCTGACCTAACAACTGAATCAGGGTTAATACAAAGCAGCTACTCAGCTGTGATGGTTATCTGATTGTTGGTTCTGCTGTTCTAGGCATGAGTACCACTGTACTTGGTTCTGCTAACGAAAAATGATGTTGAGGTCATTCCTTCTGAAGGGTGCTCTGAAACAGACTAGTCATCATCACCCACGATTCAATCCATGGGTCAGTCATTCGAATTTGTTGTTTTGCCAACCCTTCTTTTTTTTTATTTTTGCTTTCATTTTGATCTATTGTTGTTTATGTTTTTGTTTTTCAGAAGAGGGAAATGCATAGTAGAAATAAGAAGGCAATGGAGCTCATAGCCAAAGGTTGGAGTGCTTTGAAAGAGGTTGACAGAGTCATTGATTATGCAGAACTCAAGGATAAACGCCTCATCCCTCTACTAAGGGTAAAATGGATATGAAAGAAGAATAATAACTTTTCTGGTGGCAACTCGATATAATTTCTGTCATGCATTTGTTTTGGCATATTTCTGTTTGTATATGATTATCCTAAGACTCATGTTAAGTTATTTATTAAGTTATTTGGCACATGGGAGACGTAGATTTCTGCACATGCACACACCAATCTACGCAAACGATGGGAAGGTTTTTCTTTTTGTTGCGGTTTATAACTGGCACAGGTTTCAATAGTTCATTGATAGTTGGAGGTTGAAGAAAATTTTCCTAATCAACTTATAATAATGAGTCAAAGTGAATTTCGTTGTGTTGCAAAACATGATACATCCAACTAAATTTTAGTAGTGAAGGATGAAGTCTACTATGTTGCAGCTCATCATGGTAAAACAACTATAAGTAATTTTTAAGTTAATTCCATTCGTAAATTTCTCTGTTCTTATCAGTAGGTTAGGGATTTAGTTAGAGTACAATGAGATTTAGCTTATCAGTAAACATTTTGAAGGATTTGATCAGGTTATTAATCTATGAATACCAACGTAATTCTGGCGATATGCATTTTAAAGTGGAGATCTGTGGAGGTATTTTCAGGTTGTTTGTGCTTGGTTTCACATCTAATTTTATTTTACTTTTATCAATTGCTGCTCAGTTGTTAAGACTCTTGTTGGTAATTTGTTCAATGCTATTTCGCTGTACAGATTTATTGCAGAATTTTGACCAGGACATATTTGGTACTTCTTGTGCTGCTAATATTGCAGGCAGCAAAGGAGAACTTTGAGTTGGCTTTGGAGGCAGATAACACAAACACCCATGCTAGATATTGGTTGTCCCGGTTGCATATGAAATACCATGTCCCAGGGGCAAGCAAAGCCATGTAAGGAACTTTTCGGTTTTGTGTGATGGTTTTTGTTCCCTGCAAAAAACAGAATAAATTGCAGAACGTGGATGAACAAAATAGAGTTATCATCTCTATCAGTTGTACTTTGCGTATCTCTGTAGCCTGTTAATGTTCATCAACATGCTTATGATTCACACTCAACCTTCTGTACACACTAGAGGGGCTGCTTTGTTAGTGGAAGCTGCAGATATGGGTGATCCGGAAGCGCAATATGAACTTGGTTGCAGGCTGCGAGTTGAGGTAGGCTTATTACTTATTAGAGTGTCTCCAATGGCATGACCAAAACTAAAAGATTTCTAAAGTTCGCAATGTTGGTCCAAAATATGGCTCACAATGCTATAACCAAATGTAGCAAACCCTTAACCAATTATGGTCTTTGGATAAGCAAAACTACCAACTTTTTCTCGTTGGATAACCAAATTTAATGGGGACCACACTCTCTCTCGTTCCTTTCTCTCTCCTCCCATCAGGCCATCACTATCAACGTACCCACCCCTTCGTATTTATTCCCAACTATCTCTATCTCTCCCTATTAAAAATGGATTTTTCATTATGGACTCAAAACAACCATTGTGGGACTTCACATTGCTTATTTTAGCAACCGCTTAAACAAATAACCAAAAATGAGGCTGCAAGTTTTGACCATCCTATTTTGATTATGCCACTGGAGATACCCTCATGCGTGACGTTTCAACTTATGTTGTTTCAGTTCCTATCTCATAGTGCAAATCTATGGCTTCTCATTATCAATTATGGGTAAGCCTTGATCCCTTATCGTGATGTTTGGATAGAATGACTATGTTCAATCAGATCAGCAAGCTTTTTATTATTTGGAGAATGCTGTTGATCAGGTATGTTTCCCAAACACTCACGTGAATTGTGAATGCTTTCCAGATATATCTCTGAGTGTCATTGGAGATTTCTTTGTTCCAGTTGCATCCAGGTGCTCTTTACCTTTTAGGTGCTGTATATTTGACGGGTGACTGTGTAAAGAAAGATGTTGCATCAGCATTATGGTGTTTTCACAGAGCATCAGAGAAGGTTAAAAAACTGTTTCTGTTTGTTTATTGAATTGGCATCGGTCGCTTGACATTGAATTTTTGGGATTCAAAGGCCTTTCAGTTTTTTGTACTTGTAGACTCCTTGATGGGGAACGTTTGGCTACAGACACCTTCAGCTGACAGCTGACAACTACAGTGTAGGATGGGTGTCTCCGTAAAATCTGTCCCCTTGTATTGAACGGTAGTCTGTTCACTTACAGACAAGTCCACCATTCTCCACTTGAAAAAGTTATAAAAACTATTGAATTCTAACATACTTCTGTTAAGGCACTTACGATTTAGTTACTGTGTCAGTGATCAATAACTACGTTTGTAGTTGTTAAAGCCACCACTGCATTTGGCATGGGCTTTTTTCTGCAGGTGGCTCACGCGTTCTTATTCTCAAAAGTACCCACAGATTACAACTACCCATATATTACTGCTGTTGCAAATTTGTTGACTCTTTGAGGATATTTACGTAAACTGGGCCACAATTTCATCTATTCCACTACCCTACATTGTTTGGTTTCGCAGCAGTTATGCTTACACATTCTATTGCCGCTTGTAAGATACACAAGCACTATCAGATCCAGAAGCAATAGAGAGTGCGGGTGTGTGACTAATTTCAAGTATGTGCTAACTTTTACAAGGTTTCCTTCTCTTCCTGTTGATTTCAGACATGGTGTAAGATTACTCCGTCATAATATTTTGTATTTACTTAATTGGAATTTTCAGGGAGACTAATGTAAATACTCCTAGAACATGTATGTGACTATGAAGAAATTCCATTCCTGATGAATGCTTTGTATATATTTATGCCTATTGTGTTTCCTCCTGTTGTCTTTGTCTTCTATCTATTTTCTCATTCTTTCCCCCCAGTGCTGCATCACATGTGTAGCATACTGTGTATACGTACCTAGTCTGAGAAGATTAAACTTGCAACACATACACGTACTTAAGTTTTCTACTACAGTCTAGATGCAAGGAGTTAAAACTTTCCAATCATATGCACAAGTTGAAATCTGTCACCTGTCATCATTTCTGCAGGTCGTAGGATGTGACAAATTGAGTAGTTTTTTTTTTCAACGGGTCTGATTTTATTCTCTTCACGCTTGCAGGGACATGCTGGTGCAGCTGTAGCATATGGGTCCCTTCTTCTACAAGGTTAATCCTTCCTTAGTATGGAACTTTTCTAGGTTCTCAGTTATGATTATGAGGAATGGTAAAAGTCTTGCCAATGTTCTAAAAGTCGCTAGGCGCTAGTCGGGCAGTCGGCCACTTTCGAGCTATTAAACGGATTAATCGGGCAATTAATCGGTGAATATTAATCAGTAATCGGCGATTAATGGTTAGTCGGACCTAATCGGATAGGCTCCGCCAGCGATTAATTGCCAATTAATTCCTTATTTTAGAACACTGCCTTGCTCGCCGTGGGTTCCAGATTATGTATGACATGAACATGGAACTCACCACCAGGGGGAGTATTTAGGTTACATATGACAACTTCCAGTTTTTGTGAGGGAGAGAAGAAAAGAAAGAATGTTTTGTGTGTACTCAGCTTGAATAAGGCAAAGCTAAAATTATTACAAAGGGAATCCAAGTTTTAGCACTTCTCTAGACTGCCCTGGGTGATATGGCTTTTTGGGTTGGTACATACCTTAAGCATCTAGTACACAGGATCTAATGTTTTTGTTGCCAAATTCTACTTCTGGGGATCTTTCAGATGAACAAGACTATCATGTATCTGGGTTTTCCCCTTATTTTCCATTGTGCTACATTTTCTCTCAGGTGTTCAGGTTCCAGAAGCCCTGACCAAACTCGGTGCAAAGAGAAGTTCCTCCACCCGAAAATCAGGGAAGAATACAGCAAACGCTTCTCAAAATCCAGTGGAGATGGCGAGAGAACAATTTGAAATTGCTGCAAGAGCAGGATGCGATCTAGGATTTAAGTGGTTGCAAAGACTTGAAGAGGAGGAGAAACGTTTACTGGCTGGATAACAGGGTTTGCTGAAACTGCTCATAAATTGTAAGTTGTTCACGTTGCATTTAGGGTCCGTTTGATTAGCAAGAGAATGATGGACGGTGCAAAAAATATATAATCTCCTATACACTTCACATTCGTATGTAAGTTCTAACGGCTCATTATACTTCCAGCAAAAAGCGCAAGTCTTTCAATTTCCCGCGAAAGTGGTTTTTGGAAATTAGAATTTCAAATTCATCTCTCTGCCTGTGTATTATTTGTATCCAAGTTATCATTTTCGTGGCTTCCAACTACGGAATGTAAGTTGTTCAGTTGCGTAACGATAGGGTATGTTCGATTAGCAAGAGAATGATGGACGGTGCAAGAAATATTTTTTTTTGGTCAAACGGAATTAAGTGCAAGAAATATACGATCTCCTATACACTTCACATTTGTATGTAAGTGCTAACTGCTCATTATACTTCCAGCAAAAAGCGCAAATCTTTTAATTTCCCGCTAAAGTGGTTCTTGAAAATTAGAATTTCAAAAAACTCTCTGTGTCTGCCTGTGTATTGTTTGTAACTAAGTCATTGTTTCGTGACTTCCAACTATGTAATGGATCTTTTCTTTTACCTCTCTATCACTTTAATCGTACTATTCTTACTTTCCATCATAATTTTTTCTCTCGAATCAAACAGACCCTTAGATTAGTGTTCTTTTCTTGCTTTTTTTACCTCTCTAACCTCTCTTTAAATTTTGATGTTCCAAGAAAAGCTATTGTGGAATTGGGATGCCGCATGCCCAGAAATCAGAATGCACTTTTTGATTTTATTTTTTTTTTATCAGCAAAGAAATACAAATTACATTTTGATTTCTCAAGAAATTGTTTTCTTGTTCATTATGTACAATGAACATGCAGTAATATTTTTGCTTTCTTTTCATTGTTTTTTGTATGGAAAATTGGTGATGGCTGATGAGGTTCCCAATTTATACTTGTGTCTCGAAACTCTACTGATTCATAAATTCCAATGAGCCATTGCAGATTCCTTGCATATGAAATTGGACTTATGGTTAAAGACTTAAAGTTGGTTGATGCGGGAAATTATTACACCTTTCAAACACATCACCTAAATATAGGGAATTCCGCAACGTATGTTGATAACTCAAACCGTTCGTTTTGTATATCTCGACAGGAACATTATTCATGCTAAGAATTAAGTTGATCAAACATTGGTAGCAATCTCGAAATTTTACGTTTTCCTTGAGAAAAATGGATCGTTAAAATTCTTCACCTTAACCAATTGTCTTTTAATGAAGCTTATCGATATCCGATCAATCTGATTTTTTACATAACTGATTTACACGTTTGGAGCTATAAAATGAATGGCTCAAATTGTTGAAATAGATTGTAGGACTTACATTATTGAGTAGTGTGTTTTTGAAATGCGTGTTCGAACTTCAAACTGGTGCGTATGTAGCAAGGCTCTTTGTTACGGACAAAAAGATGTATACGACACGGTTTTTTATTTTAATTATGGGAAATTATTTTACCACTCCCTTTTTTGTTAACGCCACTCCCTGCAAGTGTACTTTTGCACCAAAAATACACTTGCAGGAGAGTGACGTTAACAAAAAAAAGAAGTGACAAAATCAGCCTCCTTAATTATTGAAATGACTAGTTTTTGTTTAAGGCTCATCAAGTGCGTTAAGGCTCCATTTGGTTTGACTCACTTTGACGGTTAAAGGTGGCTTTTTTTTTGGCTAATCAATAAAAAGCGCTGCAACAAATCACTTAATTTGGTTCAAGATTGTCGAGGTAGGTTTTTGAGTACTTTGGTTTATGAAAAAAAACCTTGGTCAAGCTTGTTAAACGGACTGGGGAAAGGTGTTGTGCATGACAAAACGTCGCCGCCTCGGTCTCGCTCTGACAATCGAAAATATTCACTTCGTAGAGCTCGTCGAGTATAACAAGTGTTCCAAACATCAGCTCGATAGGATATCATTTTGTGCTTCATCCGAACATTATTATCTTGAAATTATTAATGCCTTGTTTGGTTCAAGATTTGGAAATTTTTTTCCAACTCAAAAAACACTCATTATCCCTATTTTCAATCATTACTCTCCACTCATTACTCCTATCTTCAATCATTATTCTCATTTCTCTTTTTATCTCTCTCCACTCATTACTCATACTTCTAATAATTACTCTCATCAAAAAAAAATTCTCAGACTCATCAATAGTGGATTTTATCTAGTGTTTCAGATCCATTCGTTTCAAGATAATAATGTTTGGATGAGGCACTTAATGATATCCAATCATGCTAATTTTTGGTACACTTGTTCTATGCGACGAGCTCTATGAAATGAACGTTTCCGATCTTCGGAGCGAGACCAAGATGGCAGCATATTGCCGTGCACAGTATGCTACGCAGCACCTTCCCCCAGTTCCCTTTTAATCTCATGTTGACTGAGGCTTCGTTCCAGAACTCAATATAAGTACTTATTTTTTAAAAAGGCAATTTCAAGCTCAAAAATAATATATTTATGCAAATAATTTTCCTACTAATATGGATCTTATTTGATAGATCTTATCGAGATCTTTTATACGGTGCAAAAAAAATTAAAAAATTATTTTTCATTTACATTATTTTTAAGAAGGTGTTCTGGAACGGAGCCTGACTATCTATTTTGCCTTTTCTCCTCCAAACGGTCAAGTAAGCTTTGCAAACCATCCCAACAATGCTATGACCATACATAAATACTTGCACACATATACTCACTTTTACACAATAGGAGTGGGCCCCATACACATTGACAGTGGGGCCCAGTCCTATTGGATGTGTATGTGTAAAAGTGTTTGTGTGTGGTACTATTTATACCTTGTTTCAATAGTAACTTTTGGGACTTTTTTTTATTTTGTTCGTTCTTATTCAAAAAAAATTTGTGTCGTTACTTTTACGCCTCATTTTTTTTACACGAATCAGCAAAGTAAAAAAATGAGGCATAAAACTAACAAACTCAAAAAAAATTTGATTAAAGACAAAATAAATAAATAAAGTCCTAAAAGTAGAAAAGGTATTAATGGAATGGAATATAAACATATTGAAAAAATAAAACTTCTGTCAGAAGGCATGAGACCACTATGGGATGATCTATGTTGGCAAATTGCATAAGAGATGCCAACACAAAACAATACTCATAGACCTTCAAAATTCCTAAATCAATTCCTTTGAGGCCAATCCAAATAATATTACATATTTGAAATCTATCGGGTACAATCAACTCATTTGCTTCGCTACGATCTGGTTCTCTGCAAGTGGACAGTGAGATTGAACTTTCAAAATTAGTCGAGATGAATATGCGAAGCCTGGGCACTTGAGTTATTAAAAAAAAAAACCAAAACAATGGAGCAGTAGATGTAGGGCTGACAAATAATATATGTGCAAATCTTTCCAAGCGATGACTATTGACTGGCGCTGTAATGCAGAGAGTCAAACCCTAACATGGCAAAAGTTCTACTGCAGGTGTGTATCTGATTTCATGAGACGTCGTCGTGCCCTTCCTTTTTTGTGGAGAGAGAGAAAATGAAAGCTCATCTTCCAATACTACTAAGCAGCATGTTTGACTCAACTACAGTAAGTATATTACCCTTCATTTCGCATGATATTTGGACTCCCGCAAGTACGTGGTGTGATCGATCTCTAATGATTAGTTGAAGGCATAAGCTGGTCTAAGCACCTGAGTAACGGGAAAAAAAAATGTTTCGCGAGTTGTCATATTGGAACGATTTAAGCCCTGGTCATTAAATTTCGGACAAAATGATATGTTCTCTTAAATTTACAGTCCAATCGGATGCCTTAGTTTGGTCAAAGAAATTAAAATGGTAAGTTGAAACGAGATTCATGGATCAAAGTCCATTCAAATTTGATACAACTAGCTCTTTGTGTCATTGTTTATGGTAAAGGTTACTCTTTCTTGTTATGTAATACTAGTGTAATTCCGCGTGCTTTGCACGGTGTTGTGTGCTCATTGGTGTAATTGTTTATGTATGTAAGATAGTTCAAATTAAGATTAATTTAGTTATGAAAATATAAAGAAGTCGTAAGAGTAAGTAATTGAATGAAAGGTTATTTTTATAAAAAAAAAATAGCATTTTATAAGCAATGCAAAAGGAGTTCTTGTACGCAAAAAATAACATAAAGAACACTATTTTGGAGTACCAAAATACTTTTAATTTTGTAGACTCAAATAATTAATTAACGCTATGGTAATTTCATAGATTAATCCAACATATGCACTAAAACTGAAAAGAGTCACAAATAGCTCAACCTTGTTTTAAAAAAAAGGATTATAAGATTTCTGATTCCTTCGGGACAAATTAAACATTGCATAAACATAAATCAAAGAAATAAGTATTTGGATTAAACTGTAAATTCCTTCTCAAACAATAGCAACAATAATCAAGATAATGTCATGGATTAGATTCTAAAATTGTGCGAATAATGAGGCTTTTTCGTCTGTGTGTTTTGGAATCTCCAAATATCGTACAAAATTAAAGTTCGGTTTGCTAAGAGCACACAACAAACTATCATGTTGAAAAAGATAGAACCATAAAAATAAAACAATTAGAAAACCTCAAAAAGAAGAGACCACTCAAAATACTTACAATTTGAAGAAGTTCTAACAAAATTATAGTCCAAGGTTATGAAATCTAAGAGAATCTGACCATGTAGTTGCGTCTTTCTTTGTGTGTAAAAATCTACAATTGAGAAATTGATGCGTCTATCTTCATCTGAATTACAGAGGGGTCGATGAGAGAGAGATCAAGGGAGATCTAGGAGAGAGAGAGAGAGAGAGAGAGAGATCAACAAGGATTTCTTTCTTTCTAATAGTTAGATTGAGAAGATGTTTAAAGCTTTTTCTTCTTAACAAAGCAAAGAGGGGCTTAAAATACCTAAAATATCTATGGAAAGTTTTTTCTTCTTGACAAAGCAAAGTAGGACCTAAAATATCTAAAATATCTTCGAAAAGCCTTTTCTTTTTTATTAAACAAAAGAGGACCTCAAATACCTAAATTACCCTTGAAAAAGTCTTTTTTTTCTTAACTAAGCAAAGTAGGACCTAAAATACCCCCAATAGCCTTTTCTTCTTCATTAAGCAAAGGATGAACCAAAATATCTAAAATACCGTCGAAAAGCCTCTTCTTCTTGACTAAGCATAGTATGACCTAAAATAACCTCAACTCAAGACATCCATAAGAAATTTGAAAGACGAAATCTATAAGGGTAATTTTGTCTTTTAACGTGGTAACTTGGCTTGCCTTCAATCAAGGAAAAGAAAGATTTTTTTTGTACCTATAAAAACAATATCCCTTAAATTAGGGAAAAGAAATGTTTTTTTATACTTTATTTTCTTCTTGACTAAGTAAAAGACCTAACACTGAAATGCCTAAAATACCCCCATATCTTAATTCCGCCATTGACAAACTACAAGGACAAATTGGTAATTTCACGGTGTGGCTTGGCTTGCCATCCTACGTTCTTTTAGAAATTCCAAACAAGGCGAAATGACGATCATTTCCTTCAACTCAAACTTAAGGGTAATTCTACGAGGGGTAATTTTATATTTTCACGGCGTGCCTTGACTTACCATCCTATCTTCTTTTATTACAAGAGTATTGATGACCGATATATTAGTTCGGTCAAACAAACACAGAACTAGGAATAGGAAGGAGATGGTTGTTTTTCAGTCCAATATTCAAAATTGACACACTTTTTTACGCATACTTATTTCACGCATCTTCATATACTACTTTGTGTATTTTGATAATATATTTTAATGCACTTTTGAAGAATTTACTTCCGATGAATTTCAACAAATTTTAGCATAACGACTTCTTTGTTTTTAGAGAACGTTTTGCAACTTTTGATCAAAGGACTTTTATAATTCGATTCTCCAAGAATTAAAAGAAAACACTGACTTAATTTTAAAAACAGTTCAAAAAGATAAAGTAACACAAAAACTATTTTGTCAATTTATTTTTGTTCTTTTGTAAACTTTTATTGGATTTTGGTTAAATACGTTGTCTTTTAATTCATGTCTTCGAACCAAATAAATTTATATTGGTCTTTTCACCAAAATTGAAAAAAATTTAAACGAGAAGAACCAAAAAAAGGAAAGAAAACAATAATGGGTCATTCGTTTTGCATACTAGTATGATTTAGATGCGAAAAGCCCGTCCACACAAATTTTTTTTAACAGGTTGTGAACAGATCTCAATACGAGGCTCACTATGTGTCCCACAAAAATGATTTGAATCATTCATTAAATTTAAAATATTTTTTCGAGTATTCTCTCTAAAAATCAGTTCAATCCGATAACCCTTAAAATCTGAGTGAAAAGTTAAAAGATTGGATCAAACACTTACAGTTATCTGATTAAGCTTATTTTTTGCGGAGGCACTCGAAAAAGTATTTTAAGTTTAACGACTCGGATTATTTGAGTGTGAGATCGTAGTAGGCCTCACATCGTAATATGTGCACAATGGATTAAACGTGGTCTCCTTAGGTTAACAAAAAGTCTAACTGCACATATTACAATGTGGGGCTCAGTATAGTTCTCTCACATATGATCTGAGTCATTTATTAAATGCAAAATATTTTTTCTAGGGTTCATGCCAAAAATCAGCTCAATCCGATACATAACATTATTCGATTCAATCATCTAACTTTTTATTAGATTGAACACTTATACACATCGAAGTCAACTGAATTTTTTAAAAACCCTCAAAAATATACGAGTATTTTAGAAACCCGCAATCAACCCCACACTGCGATTTGTAAAAAAAATAAAATATGTTCAATTAGCAGCTCTCTTGGGTTAGCTGCTCAAAAGTCGCGGTGGCAGGTGTCTTTTTCCCTTTTATTCATACGACTAATAAATAATCATAACTCAAAATTTTAAATAAAATATCCACAAATATCAACGTCGGCTTCAATTCGCCGCATCAGGCGATCCGAGACACGTTAGTGACGTCACAAAATTCCCATTTTACCCTTGTACAACTCCACGCGCCTGCAGTGAAGAACAACTCCATTTTCGGCCACGTTTAAAGGTTGGCCCACAGCACTCGAGATTTTTTTAACAATGCTACACGCAACAATTCAAACACAACCTCACATACAGTAATATAGTATGTGTGGAGTCCACATGTATGTGAGAAATTGTATTTGAATTATTGTGTAACTATTATTTTTGAGATTTTTTTTATGTGTGCAAAGGCACAAAGCTACTGGAAGAGCATTCCTCAACCACAAACACATTTTCACAAACAAATCACGAGGTCCATAAAAGTGTTATTGCAATGCAGAGCCGGTCTTGATTTTTAGGAGTTTATAAAACGAAAATTAAAAATAAGGCACTTTTGTTAGACCATTAAAAGAGTTAAATATGTAGAAAGGGCCATTGAAATTCAAAAAATTCTGAAAGTCGGAAGCGGCCTCAACACAAGTTGTCGGACCGCTTTTCATCATCTCTTCTAAAATCAATTTGTAGTAGAAATGATTTCAATTAAGTCTTCTATGACATTCGATATCGTACCCGCAAGTCTATTTTTAGAGTGGTCATAGAGAGTGACATTGTGTAACCAAATTTATGGGGGCACTTCGGGGCCAACAATTTCTCCCTCACGATGACACTCCCGCGACTCGAACCCATGACTTACTGGCTCTAATACCTCTTGTTAGGATCAAACGCTTACCATCTTACCAAAACCCGCGGGTAGTGGTAAATGCGTAACTCCATTTCCTTATACTAAAACGTAGTAGGCCCTAAGCGCCACGGTTCAACTCGCATGAGAAGGATGCTGACCCGTGACCAACAATCCCCCAGCAACTACCCACATGCAGCTGTTTGCATGATGCCCAGTCAAAAAATGACAAGTGGCCATTTATATTGAACAAAGTGGAACATGTATAGGTTGAAATGCATAGAACCATACACTTAAAAGAACGATGACATTATGACTAATTCAATGTCGTTTTATGGGTAAAAACAGTCATTGTCAGATGTCGCCTAGGAAATAAATAAAAAGAGGCATGCAATTCGAAGCCTAAAAACACAAACAGTGTCATTCAAACAAGAGCGGTTGTGTTCATTGAGCACGATCAAGAAATTTGAGATTTGGACATAAAACCACCCACTTCAGGCATGATGCAATCAAAAGAAGTGGAGATGATGGAATAACTGAACCATTATGGAACAGTTGCAAGCAAGAACCTTGGAGGGAAAGTTTGAATTCAAATACAATAGTGACTTCGAAGACAGCTAGGCGGGAGATTGGAAGCTGTTGAGAAGACCCAAGAGCTTGCTTATAAATAGAAGAAATGAAAGAAGGAAGAACCCCCCCCCCCCGGACAAATCATCAAACAAACAGCTATCCTATGCTTGACTTGTCCATTGGGCAGTAAATTAAGAACTTAGACTTAGTTTTGATGTAGTTAGGAGTAGTTTGTAGTAGTTACATTGTAATCCGTTCGTGTTATTTCGAAGTTGGAGAATCATTGGAAAAACAAGTTGTTTTGAATTTATCAATATATCTTGTTTCTCTTTGATTGTTGAATTTTTAGTGAATCGTTGTACCGTTTCAATACTTCGAAGGAAAAATCCTCTTCATTGAGGTAATTGAATCGACATATCGCTTGATTAAGTTTGGCTTTTATAAAGTTAAATCTGAAAAAGGATAATTACAAGTCACTACTACAGAATGGTATAAAGATCATGGTCCAAAAACTAAGAAGATCTCACTTTTTGAAAAAGCGTAATAAAATGTTATGGATTATAGTTTTAATCTCAGTTATATGAAAAAATTGAGATGGAAAATTTTTTTAATCTCAGTAATCTAAAAAGTGATATTGTAACTTAAAAAATAGATCTCATTTTCGAAAAACTGAGATTATTTATGAAAGAATATATCTCGTTTTGAAAAAAACTGAGATGGAAAGATTTTTTAATCTCAGTAATATAAAAGTGAGATTGTAACTTAAAGAATAGATCTCGTTTTTGAAAAACTGAAATTGTATATGAAAGAATATATCTCATTTAGGAAAAACTGAGATAAAAAAGAATCTTTAATCTCAGTCATCTAAAAACTGAGATCGTAAGTAAGAGAATACATTACATTTTTTTTTTTTTAATTTGGATTGAGATGAAAATTCTTGTATAGGAAAAGTTGAAGACCGCTTACCCCTTAATAGACTCTGTGCGCGATACAACTAAATAATTGTCACGATTGACTTTCAAAATTCTGTCCTCTATTCTCGTTCGTCTCTCTCACTCTCAACCATTCTACAAAAAGGAATCCGTCGCCAAATGAGGCACATTCGGCAATGAAAATGTATTTCGTTGCTTAATCGGTACCTTTGATGACAAAATTTATGAAAGTTGCATTTCATCGCCAAATGTATTTTGAATATAACTCTATACTCAGAATTTCAATTGAGATAATTAAAATTGGGTTTGAACAATAATATAAAAGGCTACAACTTTCGTGTTTATCAAAATTGCTAATTTTAATATTTAAAGGTTCAAAATGACGTTCGAAATATATTTTAATGTTAAACGCATATGTTATATATATTAAATATTTCAATTATATATTGAAAAGTGTGTTTGGTGCAGTTGGTTAAGGCTTTTATGCAAAACTCAAGAGACTTGAGTTCAAAACCCCACAAGAGAAATAGAGTGGGATTTTTTCCCTCAGGAAATCGCCACTTTTAACCTCAATTTTTTCAAAAATTGAGATTATTTCTCTCTAAATAACCACGATTTTATAATAAAACTGCGATATAAAGTTGTTAAAAGTCACGATTTTGTCATTTTTAATCACAATTTTTACTTTTTAGTCGCGGTTTTAGTGGGTTTTAATCACGATTTTTATCACGTGGTTAAAAGGTATAGACTTTTAGTTACACCTTGATAGACCACGGTTTTGAATACGAGATTAAAAGTGAAAGATCACACCAAATGACCGAAATCTTTATCTATTTTTGTAGTAGTGAGTCTTTTTTAGCACGCTCGCACACAATTATAATTCTGAAGTAGCCAAAAATTCTAGCCAAACAGCAACATGCCATCCAGGGGAGTCGAACCCACGACCTTGGCTCTAATACCACTTGTCGGGCTATTTTTCTCCATCTCTCCTAAAATCAATTGGTAGTAGAAAGTGTTTCAATTAAGTCATTTATGACATTCAACATCGCACTCACAACTTCCACAAGTCTGTTTTTAGAGTGATCGCAGATAGTGACATTGTGTAACCAAATTCAGAGGGGCACGTCAGGCCCAACACAAGTTTTAGCTCAGAGCCAACTTTGGAAGAATGACTTTGCATATATGACAGTTCCATTTTTTTTAATGGTATTTACGACATTTCATTTAAATAGCGCGTTATGACAAAATCTAAAATTTAGAGACCAAAACTAAAAGCTAATAAATGACGTAAATGACCAAAAATAAATGACATCCAATAAATGTCCGCATATCGCGCTTCATGAAATACCGCGTTATGACAAAATCTAGAATTTAGATATCAAAAGTAAAAGCAACAACTTGCAAATGGCATCCAATAAATACCAATTCAACATAATTTAGCTTTTGATATTGATAATTCCTTAAAATACGTTATTAAAAAAATTCAACATAATGGGACCTACTTTTTATTTGCTAGCTCCTTTGCTAAATTTGGCACACATGCTAGTACATTACGAGATTTACCACACTCTAATACACAAATTAATACAAGTAATTTGACACAAAAATTCAATTTAGTTTGTTAAGTCTTATTACACGCAAGTAGTAAAATACTCCGTCCCATAAAATTTGGTAATTTCACTATTCCAGCCCTATGAAAAAATTAACTATATTTTTTAATCCGTAATGTTTTTTATCAGCAATATAGATCTTGTTTGTTAGCTTTTAATTTGTTTTATTAAACAAAATTTTAAAAATTGCCTAAAACATTATGGATTGAAATATCTATGCAATTTTAAAATAGAACGCATTCTTGAAAATGCCAAACTTTATGGGACGGAGGGAGTAGTTACTAAACCTATTATGGATGCTTTTAGTTGTGTACTCTATTTGTTTGATGCCTAGTAAAAGTAAAAATTTGCACTTTTTCTAAGTAAAAAATGAGGCACTTTTGTTAGACCATTAGAAGGGGTAAAAATGTAGAAAATGGCCCTTAAAATTCAAAAAATTCTAAAAGCTTGAAGTGGCCGCAATACAAGTTGTCAGACCACTTTCTATCATCTCTGGTAGCAGGAAGAATTTCAATTAAGTCTTTTATAACATTCAACATCGTATCCACAAATCTATTTTTATAGTGGTCGTAGGGATTGACATTGTGTAATCAAATTTATGGGGGTACTCCGGGGCCAACAATCCTTTCCCCATGATGACGCTTCTGCGACTCGAACTCATGACTTCCTGGCTCTGACCAAAACCCGTAGGTAGTGGTAAAGACTCGCTCTATTTCCTTATCTTAATGCATAGTAGGCCCTAAGCACCACAACTCAACTTGCGACCAACAATCCCCCCTAGGGCCCCAGCACCTGCCCACAAGCAGCATGGCATCCAGAGGAGTCGAACCCGCGATCTTGGCTCTAATACCATTTGTCGAACTACTTTTCACCATCTCTCATAAAATCAATTTTCTCATAAAATCAATTTGTAGTAGGAATGGTTTCAATTAAGTCTTTTATGATATTCGATATCGCACCCACAAGTCTGTTTTTAGAGTGGTCGCAGGAAGTGACATTATATAACCAATTCCATGGAGACACTTCGGGCCCAACATAAGTTTTAGTTCAGAGCCAGCTATGAAAGAATGACTTTCCATATATGACATTCCATTTTTTTAATGGTATTTACGACCTTTAATTTAAAAAATAGCGCGTTATGACAAAATCTAAAACTCAGAGACCAAAACTAAAAGCTAATAAATGACGTAAATGACCAAAGATAAATGACATCCAATATATGTCCGCATATCGCGCTTCATAAAATATCGCGTTATGACAAAATCTAGAATCTAGATATCAACAGTAAAAGCAACAACTTTGCAAATGACGTCCAATAGATACCAATTCAACGTAATTTAGCTTTTGATATTGATAATTCTTTAAAATACATTTTTTCAAAAAATTCAACATAATGGGACCTACCTATTATTTGCTAGCTTATTTGACAAACTTGGCATACATGTTAGAGCATCCACATTGTAATAAGTAAATTAGTATGGATAAACAAACTTAACAACAATGCTAAAAAAACACCTCATATTGTAATAAGCAAAGTTACAGATTTTTTAGCAAATAACCAAATTTCACCCATTCCATAATCAAATTTAACAACTTTTACTAATAACCAAAACTCAATAATTAAACCCAATAACCAAATTCAAAACTAAAAAACTAAAAAACACCCTGCATTAGAATCGTCTCATCGAGAAGAATAATTTGGTATGATCGGGTGCGTGATTAGAACTCGTTTGTAATTGGGCATAGGTGCGTTGCGTATTATAGGGGTTTTTTTTATAGGGATGCAAAAATAACCAATGTGGAGGTAAAGTTTGTTAAGTTTGATTATGAACTAAATGGATAATCAAATGCTGACGTGGCACATTTTGGTTATTGATTTTGATTATTCCCATTGCGGATGCTCTTAGTACACTACAAGATTTACCACACTCTAACACATAAACTAGCACAAGTATTTATGACAAAAAAAATTCAATTTAATTTGCTAAGTCTTAATCTGCACATGTAAAATACTAGTAGTAGTTACTAACCTATTAGAGCATCCGCATCAAGCTCTTCAAAATTTTGACCAAATTACACCTTAAAAACTTACTTTATTACTTTAGCTACTCATTTTTAAAATATCTACTGTATCTGACTCTCTATATTAAAACTCTTTCATTAAAAATATTGTTTCTATCACTCTTTTCTCAAATAATTTTTTTTTGCCAAGAGCCTAGTTTGGGGCACCACAAATGAGCAACAAATTGATGATTTTTGTAGGACCCATTACGGGTTCAACAAAGATTATTTAAACTGCAAGTCATTCTTAAAATGCTATTTTATGGGTTCTAGAAAAAAAAATAGTTCACTCCCATAACGGTAAAGGCTACTTTAGAATTCGTAGGATGCCCTACGAATGCTAAAACAATCCTTATCAATATCAGTTTGAGCTAAATTTTTTTCAGGAATCCATAGAAAAATATTTCAAAATGATTTACAATTCGAATTATCTTTGCAAGAGCAGTAATGGGCCCGGCAACAATAAAAAAATTCAAGCTTTTCTTGCCGGTACCAAGCCGGCCCTATCTTTAGAGGTGTGGCAGCTCAATTTTTGAACAAAGTTTAAAATGAAAACATTAAATAAATGTTTAACCCGTGAATAGTTCCTCGTGAAAGAAAAAGAGCAACCGTAGCAATGTTACTTTGAAAGCAAGCAAAGGAGAGGCTGATGAATGGGCTTTTGGTGGGTTTAGCTCTCTACTTTAGGCCAAAAGTTAATTTGTTGATGGAGATGTGGACACTCTTATGGATGCTTTTAGTTGTGTGCTCTTTTTGTTTGATGACTATAAAAGTAAAAATTTGCACTTTTTCTTAGGCTCCGTTTTTGAAAGAGAAATAAGTATTTATCTTTTAAGAAGATAATTTTAAGTTAAAAAATTATGTGCTTACGTAAATAATTTTTCTATTAATATGGATCTTATTTAATAGATTTTATTGAGATCTTTAATACGGTGTTTAAAAAATATAGAAAAATTATTTTTCATTTATATTATTTTTGAGTTTAAAATTTTAAATAAATATTTATTTTTTAAGAATGTGTTTTGGAATGAAGCCTAGGCCCCATTTCGCAATGCGAAATAAGTACTTATATTTTAAGAAGATAATTTCAAATTAAAAAATTATGTGCTGACGTAAATAATTTTTCTATCAATATGGATCTTATTTGATAGATTTCATTGAGATCTTTAATATAGTGTTTAAAAAATATAGAAAAATTATTTTTCATTTATATTATTTTTGAATTTAAAATTTTAAATAAATATTTATTTTTTAAGAAGGTATTTTGTTTGAAGCCTAGGCCCCGTTTCGCAACGCGAAATAAGTACTTATCTTTTAAGAAGATAATTTCAAATTAAAAAATTATGTGCTTATGTAAGTAATTTTCCTATCAATATGAATCTTATTTGATAGATTTTATTGAGATCTTTAATACGGTGTTTAAAAAATATAGAAAAATTATTTTTTATTTATATTATTTTTGAGTTTAAAATTTTAAATAAATATTTATTTTTTAAGAAGATGTTTTGGAATGGAGCCTAGGTCCCGCTTCGCAACGCGAAATAAATACTTATTTTTTAAGAAGGCAATTTCAAATTTAAAAATAATAAGTTTATTGAAATATAAAATATGCAATATGAATCTTGTTTGAAAGATCTCATTAATATCTTTAATACGGTGTAAAAAAATTAAAAAATTATTTTTATTTATATTATTTTTGAGTTTGAAAATGTAAAATAAATATTTATTTTATAAGAAGGTAGGAGTATCTGGAAGGGCCATTTTGGCTAGAATTTGCTTGATTTTAAAGATGCTCTACCTTCCTACATAGAACGTGGGAGTCACACACTACACCACCAGTGGACCCATCCCTCCTCAGTATATATAACCCCGTCGACCCATTCCTCTTCCTCCAAAACCATCGGAATTCTCTCTCCCCTCCCCCTTTACACCTTCCCCTCTCTTTCTCTCTCTCTCAACCTCACTTTTTCTCTCTCCTCGGAAAATGGCCTCCCCCTCGTGATCTCGCAGCTTTACCACGCCATGGTCACAAATAATTGTACCTCATCATCATCACCCTCCGCCTCCTTCACCTCCCTCCGCACTATTACCTCAATCCTTTCAAAATCAACAAATATCTCCTGAATCCCTCTGATCTCTCTCTCTCTCTCTCTCTCTCCCTGACCCTTCTACCAACCCCCTCCCCTCCCCCACTAGTCCGTACACACACCCCTATACACACACAAACCTCTTTCTCTACATTTGCATTCAGACCCACATCCACATTTCCCTCACCATCTCTTCCAGTTGTCATTAGGGGTTTTTGTCATTCTGGGTTCTGGTTTACTCTCATTTTGCATTAGGGTTTTCCGTCCATAGCTTTCACAAACAATGTCTTGGAACGACTCAGTCACCGAGCCAACCCGTCGCCCAACTCGCTCCCCCTACATCCCTCCCTACCTCAGAACCACCAACAGCAACAACACCACCCCATTTGGATCCCAAACCGACTTCTCATCGGGTCCCCGGAACACCGCTCCAAACCGAGGTCGTGGCCACGGCCGCGGCCGTTGGGGTCAAAACCGTCAGTTCCACGACAGGCCAACAAATGCCAACCCATTTGACCTCATCGAAAAATTTGATGAACTTGAGGTGGTTGAGGATGGTAATGTAGGGCAAGGGATTAATTTCGATGCTTACGAGGACATACCCGTGGAGACGAGCGGTTCGGATATTCCTCCTGCTGTGAACACTTTTGCTGAGATAGATTTGGGCAAGGCTTTGAATGAGAACATAAGGAGGTGCAAGTACGTGAGGCCGACGCCCGTGCAGCGGCACGCGATACCGATAGCGCTGGCCGGGAGGGACTTGATGGCCTGTGCTCAGACGGGGTCGGGGAAGACCGCGGCGTTCTGTTTTCCCATCATTAGCGGGATTATGAGGAACCCCAAGTCGATGTCGGTGCCGGTGTGGGGTGGTCGGGGTGGTGGTGGTGTTGCTTACCCGCTTGCTCTTATTTTGTCACCGACTCGGGAGTTGTCTTGCCAGGTGAATTTTGTTGGTCGCGCTAGTTATTTGTTGTTATGTAGTGTTTGTGTTGTTTGGAATGTTTTTTTTTTTTAATTGAATGGGACGAGAACGATTCTATTTGTTTTTTTTTTTTTGATAACTCAAGATGTCAGGCAGCTTACGCACACCTTGACTGATTATCCACTTGTTATTTGTTATGTGCATAGAATGATTCTATTGGTTATGTTTGCATTCTTTCATTCTATTTGAATCATTTGATTATCCACTTGCTATTATTTTGACACCAACTAGGGATTTGTCTTGCCAGGTGAATTTTGTTGGTCGCACTAGTTATTGGTTCTTATGTTGTGTTTGTCTTCTTTGGAATGATTTTTGACAGTAATGGAAGGAGAATGATTCCATTTGGGATGTGCAATCTGTGAACGATGGAATAATCACTCTATTTTGTCACTAACTAGGGAATTGTCTTGCCAGGTGAATTAATTTTGTTGATCTCACTGGATAGTTCTTATGTAGAGTTTGGTTCTGTTTGGGATGATTTTCACAGGAATGGAAGGAGAATGATTCTATTTGTGATCTGCAATTAGTGACTGTATTTTAATGAGCCACTTGTGGCAATGATGGAGTAATCATTCTATTCCAGCTTCATTCACTGAAACAAAACACCGACTGTGGTTTTTGGGTCTTTTGTTGTGGTGGACTAACATATATAGGGTTTTTTGATCCTACTAGTCAAGTGTGTTATGTAGTGTTTGGTTTGTTGGAATTGTTTTCGAAAGGAATGGAATGAGGAGATTCTATTTGTGATGTGCTATCTGAGACTATTTTTTAATGAACCATGTAGGGGAACAATGGAATGAATTTCTTTTTATTCCAACCTCATTCCAGAAAAACAAATACTGACTTATAGTTTGTGGGTCTTTTTTTCAAGGTTAAAAGTGAATGACATATGGCGGGTTTTATTGGTTTGTTTGTAGATACATGAGGAGGCGAAGAAGTTCTCTTATCAAACTGGTGTCAAGATTGTGGTTGCCTATGGAGGAGCACCTATCTCCCAGCAGGTCTGTAGAACTTGTTCTTTGTTGCATCGTTTCGCATTTCCGTTTTGTAGACTGGTTGTTTACGTTTTATGAGTCAACCTCTGCAAAGTTTATTGCTATTATATTTTATTTTGTTGATTTGTTTACGATTAATGCTTATCGTCTATATTACAGAGTTTTACACAGTTGAAAGGGCCTCAATGATTTTATTTTCTCCGCGAGGAACATAAACTAGAACTTAGACGTTCTTGTTGCCGGACTTGGTCCTTTCTCGCTGATGGATATGGCTTAATGAGATTTTATCTAATTGGATATCATATTGGGGCATTGTTTCTTTAATTCGGTTGTAATGTTATATTGTATTCCCTCCCCTAGGAGATTGACCTTGTTTACTTCATTATTTCCTGATCCAACATAACTATACAAGTCAAGTATTTCCGTAGCTAATTTGCTATTTCATTGATGTCATTCGTAATGTTTAATTGCTTTCTCCCTGTTTACATCCATTTGGTGTTAGGCACATGAGTATCCATCGTATGATTTCTAATTTGTCTAATTTTTACCTTGCAACATTCATGCTGATGTCTTTTTCTCCTGTGCTTCTTCAGCTCCGTAATCTGGAAAAGGGTGTGGACATATTAGTTGCCACACCAGGGCGCTTAGTAGATATGATAGAGAGGGAAAGAGTTTCTCTTCGAATGATCAAGTATTTGGCTTTAGATGAGGCTGATAGAATGTTGGATATGGGATTTGAGCCCCAGATTCGGAGGATTGTTGAGCAGATGGGGATGCCTCGACCAGGTCCAAGGCAGACCATGCTTTTCAGTGCAACTTTTCCAACTGAAATACAAGTTGGTTCACTTAGCTCCTTGATATAACTCATTTTTTTCGAACTCTGTTCCAGTCGCATTACGTTTATGCAAAATTTTGGCATAAAATTTTGTTCTTCTCACTTATTATGTATATCACATCATCATTTATAGTAGTTATCAATGGCAAGTAGAACTTTATGATTCACATAAATAGACAATTCTTTAGCGGAATTCTTATTGGATGTTCATCGGATGGGGCCTGTGGCTTATCCAGTTACTTGTCAGGTGACTCAGGTCTACCACTTAAGTTATCTTTTGAATGGCTGCTATTTCTGCATTTGTCTATCAAACCCCACTTTCTCAACATTTTGAACAGATCATAACCCGGAGTATATTTCTCGCAGAGACTTGCTTCTGATTTTCTCTCAAACTACATATTTCTTGCCGTTGGAAGAGTTGGATCCAGCACTGATCTAATTGCTCAAAAAGTTGAATATGTTCAGGAGATGGACAAAAGAAATTATTTGATGAGTCTTCTTCATGCCCAGAGCGCTAATGGAGCCCATGGAAAAGTAAATTGTTTGACTGCGGTTTCACCATTGTCTTACAGATAACTGAAGATCAATCTTCTTATCCTTTCCAACTAACACGGCTCTGTTGTTTGTGATGCAGCATGCTCTGACACTGGTTTTTGTAGAGACAAAGAGAGGAGCAGATGCTTTGGAGCACTGGTTGTGCATGAATGGTTTTCCTGCCACAGCAATCCATGGTGACAAAGTGCAAATGGTTAGTTAACCCATCTTAGTTTCATTTTGATAGGTAGTGCTTTTGATGTTTTTCCTTCCTGCTGAAGTAGATGACCGAATTCTTTTGGTTTGATGTTTTATCTCCACCTCTGGTAAAGCTATATGTGCTCTAGAGGGCATTTTGATTGCCCGACGTAGAATTCATTCTTTATATGTTATGTATCAGATTGCAAAAGTAGCCATTGGCCACAATTTCTAGTTGGTCATTACATCCTAAAGCCCAAGTAGGTTGGGATTTTTCGGCACTTGACATGAAATGTTGGAGTTCCCTAGAAACCTTTTGTTAAACCTGTAGATCATTGCTTTTAGCAGCTTGAATTGCAAATGGGATTTGTCGCAATAAATCTTGAGTTGCTAAGATATACATTTTACATTAACTTGAGTATAGGTGTGGAGTTATTGCTTCTAGGTGGCATAACCCCCGAACTTCTAATTGTAAAAAAGGATTATATGGGTAAAGTTTTAATTTTTTTCTGGGATAAAACGTTTTAAAAAAAAGTTGCTGTACTCAGTTATAGTAATAATGCATCAAAATATGCACTTTGGCGCAATGTTGAATAAATAAATACAGCAATGACATGTGTTCGATTGGAAGTATTGGATACACATTTCGCACCTCATCACTGGCCTAATTTTTTTCCGGAAAGTCCATATAACACGAGTTAAGAATTAAGATACTAATGGTGACGCACATGAGCATTTGGAAGTTTTATTTGAACTCATTTGAGTAAGAAACTTAGCTTGCACTTTTCAGCGAATTAACTCTTGGTTTGCATTACATATGTGAAATCAAATTTAATTGGCACAAAATATATCCTTTCTACGCTCATGAAGAAATTTTATTTGTGGGTGTGGGTGTGTTTTTATCTCATGGGCATCTACACTACATATGCATGCGTAATGATTTTCCAAAACGAAAATGTAGGAGAGAGAACGAGCTTTGAAGTCTTTCAAAACTGGAGTCACCCCACTTTTGGTGGCAACGGATGTTGCTGCAAGAGGATTGGACATCCCACATGTTGCCCATGTTGTCAACTTCGACTTGCCAAAAGACATAGATGACTATGTTCACAGAATCGGAAGGACTGGCCGCGCCGGTAAATCTGGTCTGGCAACAGCATTTTTCAGTGACAAGAATATGCCCTTAGCAAAATCCCTTGTTGAACTCATGGTAGAAGCAAAACAGGAAGTGCCACCATGGCTCACTCAATATGCTGAGTCATCATCCGCCTATGGCAGCAGCGGTCGAGGCCGTCGATATGGCGGCGGCAAGTTTGGCGGCCGCGATTACAGAAACAGTTCTCAGTACAACAGTGGGGATGATTACAATTATACCCAATATGCTGATTCCTATGCTGCAGACACTTCTGGTGCTTTTCCTTATGATGCTACTCCCAACAATGCCTATTATGCTGGTGGAGGTATTGATTCTAATGCTGTTGGTTCACATGGTTACAACTTTGATCAGGAAGGTATCGTAGCTAGTGGTTGGGAATGAGTGCATGGTTCATATGGTCCTTTTTGTTTAGTCTGGTATTGGTATATAGTAGGTAATCTATAGCAGAGATCGTAAAACGTTAATGACAGTATGGAAAAAGAGATGACAAATAGGATCCAAACAGTTAACAAGTTAAGTTCACAAACAAATAGTTAAGGTGGTAGCATGTTTTTGTTGAGCAGGTGATCCATATTTAGCTTACCCTTTTGACTTGGTGGAATGACATTGATAGTTTTTGCCGGTAGATTCTTCTGGGAAGATTGTTCATCTTGATGCGATGTTGTCGTTTGTAATGAGGATGCTTACTTGCGTACTTTAAGCTCTTGCTAATACACATGCCTATTTTGTCTCAGCTTCATCTTGTATGTTATCTTTACGTATTTTGCCTTATTTCCAGCAATCTGGAATATGGATGCCAATATCATTGCAGGCCTTTTTAAACCTGTATTATGCACTGCAAGATGCATGTCTCATTGGTACTCGTCTTACAAAGTCTCTAGCTTAACGGTATTCTGTGAAAATCATGTTTGTCAAAAGCATTCTAGGTTGTGGATACTTTTGAGCAGGTATTTTTGAAGATGTGTCTAATTTGTAGACACAAAGAGGGACTGCGTTCGGGATTGGTATTTACTTGGCATCTACCAAGGATACACTGTCCTCTCTTCCGGGCTTCCTAATGTTACATGGTTTTTTCCTCTTTATCATACCAGTTTGATGAAGATGTTGCCCAAGCTGTTTTTAGCAGAATGAGCATGAAATTGGTTGGAAGCTTCTCTCATCAATTCGGCTCAATCGATGGGAAGCTTGATGTGTGCTTTCTGAAACTTCTTGTTTCATCATCTTATAGCATATGAATGGGTGATTTACTGAATCACCAAGTACTTTCACTTTGAAAATGGCATTTAAATTAGTGTTCTGATAAATCTCAACCTCGGCCAAAAGTTGTTTTCATACATGCGAAGAGAACTTTTTGAGGTGCATTTTTTAACCGGCCAAATGTTGGAAACAGAAGTCACCTTGATTTGTCGTCAGTTTTGAGATAAAAAAAGAAGTTGCATAGGCTTGTATATTTTTTTGTCTTTTGTCAAGTTTTTCAACATTTCAACAATTTTTTTTTTTACTTTTTGAATAAAGGTATGCTATATGTCAAAAAAAGTAAAAAATAGATAAATAATTTGTTACTAAAAAATTACTAAAGACGCAAAATACGAATGATGAAATAGTCAAAATTGTTGGAGAAGAAAAAGCAGGTGAGTCTTCGGCTAGAAAATACAAACTTTGCTGCTAGCCCCAATTTGTGCTTTTAACCGGGGGTGCAAACAAAACGAGGTTGGCTCATGTCATTAACGTTGAAAATAAAAGCCCAAATATTTGAGCTGGAGCTCAAGCTCGATTAGTATTTCAGAATTCCAGCGCGGTTTGGGTACTAAATGAGTCTAAGCAAGGCCATACGTACGAGTCAAACTTAGACTAATTCGATTTCGACTCGTTTACTAGGTGATTCGAAAATTCTGTTCGTGCTCGGCTTATTCATAAACAGACCGACCCAAATGCTTAACGAGCCAAAAGTCTAGCCCTTCTTACGAACAACTCGATTCGTTTGTAGTCCTACTTTTAACCATTGTAAATACTAGGAGACAAATTTTGTTAGGAAAGAAAGATGAGGTAAAAGTTTTTTTTTTTTTTTAAAAGACAAGCTTCTTTAGGGAAGAAAAATCAGTGTAATATTTTAGAACAATCGCCTATCAAACACAGATCGTGCACAGTGTGGGGTCCACTTTGAATGTCACACAAATAATTCGATATATATATATATATATATATATATATATAGAGAGAGAGAGAGAGAGAGAGAGAATTAGGGTTAGGGTTTCTGATCCAAATCGGTCGCTAATTCCTCAGCAATGGAAGCCATCACGGAAGGAGTGAACAACATGAACATCAGCGGCTTGCAAAAGAAGAACCGCATTCAAGTCTCCAACTCCAAAAAACCCTTGTTCTTCTACGTTAATCTCGCCAAGGTATTCCCCAATCTCCCTCTGTATCTAACTGTGTATGTATTTATTGATCTGCCCTTTTTGCTTTCATGGATCTAGAATTTTTTCAGTAAATAGATTTGTACGTGTGTGTTAAATTCAAGCACTTGTCTTTTTTCGTAACCAGTGTATTTTTGTGTTCTAATAGTTTTGTGTAATTTGCTTGTACAGAGGTATATGCAGCAGCACAACGATGTGGAACTTTCTGCGCTGGGCATGGGTATGTTCTTTCATCTCTGCTCTGCAGTGGTGGGTGTAACGTTGTATGTAGACTAGAACGATGAAGTATTCTTTATATGTTCTCTTATGGTGAAACGGAGAACGAGAGCAAAGGATTTACGAGGTTGGCTTAAACCTTATGACCACGGGTGAGGAACAGCAGAGGAATATCTATTCTAATATAGAAAGGGACTACCCACTTTGGTGTCTGCACTTTTGTGAAGCTATGTCACAAAAGCGATTTCCGTTGTTGTCGTAAATAAAATTTGTTCTTACTATTTCTTAGACAATAGTTCAATACAACTGTTGGAATAAAAATGTAAAATTTGCTCACACCCCAACAGCTAGACCCACTTTCCCCATAAACTTTTATTTACGCTTAATACATATTAGGCTGTCCCTCATGAAACTTGCCATTTTTTCCTTTTCCAGTTTCCAATCAGATATGATCTAATCGCCACTCCCTCTTTTTCTAAATTGACGCCTATATATAGATACATGTATATATTCCACCACTAAGATCTCATTTTCTATTTATTTTTTTGTGTCTCTGATCACTTTCACACGCATCGATTGTGTCCAAACGCTAGTTAATATGAGCGGCAATATTTGGGTGACTCGCATCATCAAACCCTAGAATGCTCGACACTTGAAAACCACATATATTAGGGAAAGACCTGCATAATGGATTGTGTAAAAAACTACCTGATGATAATAATCAATTGGGCTATTTGTCCATTAACCAGGTTACAAGTGGGTTTAATCATCAGGCGGGTTTAATTGGACAAAGCCCACTGCGGTTCTATAATGGTTTTGTACCTTTGTGATGTTTGCCAGAAAAGCATACTCAAAAGGAAAAAAAAGGTTCAAGGCATGGCTGCTCATTTCTCTAACAACTCTTTAAAAAGTTGAAGAGACATCTTGGTATTTGTGTGGTAATTGTATCCGTGTACTTACTCACCGTTTGAAAAAATTCTATGGCCCGTCCATCCTTAAGGTGTAGTTGCAAGTTGCAACCATGTGGACATTGGACGTTTTCATTATAAAGAGACCGCTTGATTATTGATTTTAGCATGCTACATTATTTAGTCTTTTGATTTGTGGTGGTGGTGAGGAGTTTGTCTTGAACTCATGATGGAATATGGTGCTTAGGAGTCAGGACTGTGTTAAGATGCTTGTGTTGAGATGATTGGCATCTTTTGGTCGGCACTACATTAGTTGTACTTGATAGGAATCAGCACCTACGTGAATGATTTTGGAGCTCTGTGGCATGCTCTGAATAGATTTCTCTTTGATGATGTCACTTGTTTTTGTACGTGTTTCCTGTGGTCAGAGATTTTAAATTTTTAATAAAATTTGGGCAGATTGATTTTAGTATCTAGGTCGATGGATGAGCTCTTGTACATTTGCTAGTCTACCTTCCCTCTTAACTGCTTTAATGTTCCCGTGGAGGAGCCATTTATTGGAGTATTAGGAATTAGTGCTTTCCAAGAAAATAACGAAAGAAGAAAGAATGACAAGGACACTTGGAAACATTTGAATTCTTGACTAGTTAATTTTGCGACTTTATGTCGAGAAATCAGATGCTGCATGTGTTCTCGGAGTGGCCGTAGAGCTATTGGGCACTGGTAGTCAAGGAGATCTTTTTCATTTTTTATGTTATTGTGCTCGTCTGCTTTAGTTTTTTCTTTATTAACTTTTAAACCAAGTATATTGTATTTTAAGGGGTGTATAGTATCAAATACTAGATATTTAGTTCGAAATTTCCCTCTGATCTTCTGTGCACATGGCAGTGGTGTTTGTTGTGATTTCTGTATGTACTTGATGTACGCAAAAGAAACTAGCCTTCTAGGTACTTGCTATTTGGTACCTGTCTTGCCTAGCAGTCAGAAACAAAATAAGTTTCTAAGCATGCCTGTTAGAGTCTTAGAGAGATATAGTGATGCGGGGAATTTAGAAACAACGTAGCAGTGGTCACGTTTACGAAATGTATTTTGGTCATGGTAAATGGAAGAATATTTGTGTCAGTGCTGTGTGCTAAAATAGTTAACTTTTAAAGTATAATCCTCCTTAGTATTTCCCTTGGTAATGTTGCTGCTTGCTGCTTGTCTTCCATGATTACTGGTTGAATTGCACTTATTATTTTTACTGCATAAGTACATCCATAATCCCTTCTGAATATATGCCGTTGCCGCTATGCCATTCTATGCTTCTGATATAAATAATGCATTAAACTACTTTTCTGTGGCAAAGTTTTCCAAAGTCTGCCGATTGAACGATATTCATGTTATAGCCGGTGCGATTGGATTAGTGGGTTTTGTTATTTCCTTGTACTCTGTACTCTAAGTGGGTGCTTTATGGTAATCAACCAATTTTGAACATCATTGCCAATAACAGACAATTTTAACATTTATCTGTGCAGCTATCTCCACAGTGGTCTCCATTGCAGAAATTCTTAAAAATAATGGATTGGCTGTTGAGAAGAGTAAGAATCTTAATATTGTTGTTTATAGGAAATGAATGTATGTTATTTAGCAAATTGTCAAACTCTTGGTTCTTGCAAAACTGAATGGTTGACACCCTGCAGAGATTATGACATCTACTGTTGATATGAAGGATGAATTACGAGGACGGCCTGTTCAGAAAGCTAAGGTGAGTTGGGATTGAAATGGATTTTTATGATTTTGCTCATATATGCAGTATGGTTTACATGAAAAATGAGACAGTAACCTTTATGCATTTATACCTTTGGTCTCTCCAGATTTTTAATTTTTTACTCCATTTGCCCATTTTTTGGCATTGTTCTTGTTCTTTAAGCTAATTTTATAGTGGCTACTAACCTTCAATTTTAATTTTATTTCATTCAATCACAGATTGAGATATTACTGGGGAAGACCGAGAAGTTTGATGAGTTGATGGCAGCTGCTAGGGAGGAGAGGGAACTCGGAGAAGGTGAAGAGTAGAGTTGAATGAGAGGCTCCTCCAATGGTTTATCTTCTGCGCTTCGTTTTAGCGAGTCAGTTAGCGAGTCAGTCAGCGAGTCAGTCGTGTGGGCAAAAGCACTTAAACCAGTTGATTCCTACTATGATAGTTGTCTATGGTCTTTTGTTCAGAATGAGTTTTGGTAGCTATCAAGTACTATTTCCTTGGAATGTAGAAACAAGCACCATCTTCTACTTGTATTCAAATTGGTTATTTGATTTTTTTTACCAAATTGCTAAGCTTACTGATCGTAGGTCCAAAATACGTGTTATTATGTGAATTTGACTAGACTGTTTTGCCGCTTGTTGGGTGGAAATATCGAGAACTAGTGCACTTCTCCGTCAGGAACTCAATACATATCCAGAGAACTTCAAACCACAACGATTGTGTTGTCCAAGTATTTTGCTGCTGCGAGGTGAAAAACTGGTAAAACCACTGGAGTTTGGACCGTAAACATGGGAAACAGCAGTTTATTGCGTTTATTTATTTTTATTTTTTTTATACTTAGGTGTCTGTATTAGTTTATGTGCTTTTGTGTCATTTATTACCGCGATTGTACATTCAACTAGGGGTTGACAAGATGATCACAATCACCGGAAAGAAAATAACTTCATTTTTTTTCTCAATATTAAATAGTTAGCGGGAATTGGTGGAATGTTAGTCAACGGGGGCTCAGAGGCTATCCCCAAATCCCGCCTCTTATGGGACTCGAACACTTGCCTCCACGGAGGGGAACAAGAACCTGCCACAAGTGCTAGCTGGTGGTTCTTGACCGCATTTCAAACACAAAGAAACTGAGAGGATAGAGGGATTTTATTCCAAATTTCCAACCTAACTGATTCCACCCTTCTGGAGCAATGTCAAAGTGCTAAATATGAATAACATAGCAGATTTGAATTCATAGTCTGCCAAACTCCCAAATTCATTCTCACATTCCTACGCAGCTACAATAATAAATCAAAACAGACCAACCAACTGGTTTATCTTTTAAACCAAGAAAGAAAAGTATGCCGACAACATCTCAAGTTCCAAACGCTACTTCTGAGTTCCAAAAACTCGCTCACAAAATGAAACAGCCCTAAATAACCGAAGGAGGAAGAAGCGATGAGTACAAATAAAAACTCCCATATCCACCCTTTTGAAATGGGTTTCAGACATAATCTTCATCCTCAACAAGTATCTTCTTGCACGCCTCGTAGCACATGAAAGAAATGCCAGCAGCAGGAATAATTTTGATGCAGCTAGGTCCCAACCCTCTGTACATACCAGGAAGCCCCTCATGTTCAAGAATGCTCACGAGGGCATGCAGCATGTTCTTGTATTGTCGACCATTGAGGGCCCCAGCTTGCATGTGCTTCCGTGCCACCTCGAGCGGGAAAGTTGCGGTGCTCGAAATTGCCCCAGCTGCCGATCCTATTAAGAGAGTCGCAATGTTTCCGATGTCGTCCTTCTTGAAAACTTTCCTGTAAGCTTTCCGTAACGTGTCGTAAGCAAAGTAGTTGGTGGCAGCATACGGGATGACTCCGATAAGACTTGGGGTGAGGCCTCTGTATAGCTCTGCGGGCCCTTCCTCTTGGATGATTTTCACAAAAGCATCGAGGAGGTTTTTGTATGCGCCTCTCTGCAGATTTTGGTGATACTGGTAAGTGATGATAATAGAACAGCTTTGTAAGAAAGAGAGAAAGTCTAGCATTGTTCCCATCAATGGGGTCCAGGAGGGTAAGTTGGGTACAAACCTAGCCCTTTGGGGCAAATGCAAAAAGTTTTGTACCAAAAATGGTGACTAACTGTAGTAGATAAAGTTTTAAGCACTGAACCAGTGGTCCCCATAGAAGTACACGGAGGTCTGGGCGTTTCCCTAAGTTTTTGATATTACTTGCAATGAGCATCTGCCCACAGGTTTGAAACTTTGAAATGACAACATCAAGGTTATTGAGCCGAGATCTTCATTAATGGGAGACACTTGTTCTAAAATTAAAAGAAGAAAAGAAAAGAAGGTAAATGTTAAAGAACCTGGACGGTTAGTCGAGTCTTGAGCAACTCAAGAGGGTACATGCATAAGGTAGAGCTGATCCCAGCGATAGCACCGGCTATTGGAGATGCAGGTATTGGTAGTTTCGGCTGCTCTCCAGGTTTAGGCGTCAACTGCTTCTTAACTGTGTCATACGCAAATAACTGCAAAGTGGTTGCAAACAGAGAAGAGAGTCAAATAGAGAGAAGGCAAGGTTCTTGTTCAAATTCTCAGGAAAAATGAGCCCCTCCTTGTCAGTATAACACCGTGAATAGAAGAAGAAGCACTTTACAGCTGCTGATCCTACGAAAAAACAAGACAACATCCTTCAACCGGTTTAGCACCTAACTATATCCAATTCCAGATAAAAGACAGGTAAGATTTAATTCTGAAACACAAATAAATTCTGTTTTAACAATAGGTCTAGGTGGGGGTCCAACACCTAGATAAAAATCGGCCTAGGCCCCGACTTGTCAGCCTGTAGGTGCCCCTCTTCTGCCTGACTAGCACCTAGCGACTTTTAGAACACTCAAATAATTCACTTGACGCCACCACTTATCTTAATCTTGCACAAAACTGTAACTAGCCAGTTGATTTGCTGGCAAACTAGAAAGGTGAAAATTGCATGATATATAGTTTAAGTTGCAAAGGCTAATGGAGCTTAAAATGCATCAAATGGCAGCCAAAGGAGAAATGGTAAGCACAAATACATGCAGAGTAACAGATGCAATGGCAAAAGAGACTAATCAAGAACACACGAAAGTTGGGGCAGGCTTGTAGAGAGTTCACTTATAAGTCTCCCATGCTAACTACAACTGACTGTATAAGTCAGTAGCTACAATTGGTTCAGAGACAAGGCATCATGTGTGTGTGTGAGAGAGAGAGAGAGAGAGGAGAGAGAGAGAGAGAGAGAGAGAGAGAGAGAGAGAGAGAGAGAGAACCGTATAATGACAGGGAAAACAAGAAGTTTGTGAAGGTATTTCAACTTAATTGAAAACACATAATGGTTGTTTTGCCATCCTCTAATACTGGTACATGGTTTTGTGAATTTGTTCCGGAAAATTTTGAAAGGTGTTGTGCCCAATCAACAAGTAGTCAAGTACCAAGAAAATGCATCATAAAATTGCTCAATCCGTCTGTTGATCACACACAAGTAGTCAATGGATAAGTACTGCTATATATTCAGCACAAGAGAAAGAGACAACAAGTTAACAAACATAATTAACTCAATTTTAGCAGAAAGCAACCAAATAAAAGCATATCAGGGGACGGAAACCTTTAATTCACACTTCAGAGAGATGTACGGTAGCAAATTATATATTGATTCTGTAGGTGCTCTGATAATGAACAGAGTTTTTAAAAGCAAACAGCTATTCTCTAAACATTAAAATTGGCACGCGCATTCTGTAGTCCTGATGTCTAACCACTACCACGGCCATTTCCTTGGAGTGTTGTTCTTTTAGTTCGGGGTCAATAAAAGTGACGAACTAAAACAAACAAAAAACATAATTCCGTTCCAAACTAGCCAAGATGGCCACAAGAAGTTGAATTTGGCAGACAACAAACTACGAAGGTTGGATGTGACTTCCATTAGAGAAAAGGAACATTACACAAACAACAATCACGTCGTGTATCCTTCAAGATCAAGTTCTTAGCCATGTGTGAAAGGGAAAGTAGACAGATACAAAGGGCAGGAAACACTTAGAAAGCAATAAGCTTGAGATAAACATTCAGGCAAGAGTCTATTGTTGCCCCTTTACTATGATCATGAAACGAAACCCAATGTATCCAATGTACTAAAAGTCGCTAGGCGCTAGTCGGGCAGTCGGCCACCTTCAAGCTTCGAGGCCTAGTAATCGGCAATTAATCGGCCTGTATCAATTAGTAATCGGTGATTAATAGCTGCATAACAATTAATCGCATCTAGTTGGATAGGCTCTGCCAGCGAATTGATTCCTTTTTTTAGAACACCGAATGTATCCCACACACAAAAACCGATCAAGTGTCAACTGGACCAGAAAAGTCATGCGTGAGTTAAACAATCAACCAAACACCTAAGGAAATAGCTACCAACACTAAATTATAAATTTTTTTCCTCTGCGACCTACACTAAAATTTACCAAGGCACAAAGAGATAAATTGCACACATCATAGATCCATGTAAAAACGATTTATCCATGTCCCATACCTCTATTGCCTTGCTCGGCGCAACACGGATGACATTCACTAAATTACCCCTAAACAACCCCGTCCATCCTTCGTTCTTCATGATATCCTGAAACACTTCCGTCGACGAGTGTCCACAACTCCCAACCATCAAATGCGTCCTTATCGTCTCCAACGGAGCAACCGATGTCCTCGATATTGCACCAGCGATTGCCCCACTGATCAACCTCCTCAGCGATGGATTCCCAATCTTGATTTTCAATCTAAGGCCACCCTTTTTCTTCTTCTTCTTCAAAAGCCCCTCGTCCGCTATCTCCTTTACCTCACCTCCCACCACTTCTGGCGTCACAATAAGCTGAAAACCAGGCTGAGGCAACATATACTTAGAGTACAAACCCAAATAAGGAAGCTTTAGGGTTGTCTCACTTGTGTTAGAAGAATTTGGGGTTACCCCAAATCCCATTCCCATCTGCCCAACACTTGCAAATAAGCCCCCTGGGTGATACCCTTCATCTTGAGGGCTCCATAGAAACCCAATTCCAGAATTTGAGAACAACAAACCTCCATTATCTTCACTCCCTTGCAATCTTCTTCTACCCATCTAATACCAAACTCAAAATCTAACTTTAAACCTCCAAGTTTTGTGATGAACCCACAAAAAAACTGTGTTTATAGATGGTACGATTTGAGGTTTTAAGCTGTGAAGATCTGATTTTCTGATTTTCAGGCTAATGGGGTAGGCAAAAATCGATGGTAAAGCAGTTTTGTACTTGACCCACAAAAAAACTTTGTTTATAGATGGTGTAATTTGAGGTTTTAAGCTGTAAAGATCTGATTTTTAGGCCAATGGGTAGGCAAAAATCGATAATATAGCGATTGGGGGTTAATCGATGGGGCTAGAAATCGAATCTTAGGCGATTTTGGAAAGATGCAAACCTGCAAATAATGTGAATTGGGAATAAAGGGTATAGGAATCTAATCTAATTGGTATAAAGAGGAATAAACGAAGGTGGGCGGAGATTACCAGGTGGGGGTAGGTAAGGGAAACCAGAAATAGGTTGGGGAGTTCTTGCTTTGCTTTCTCTCTCTCTCTCTCTCTACCCCCAACACCAACCAGAACGGTTTCCTCTTTAATTTGCTCCTGACCCTTTGTTGGTGAGAGAAGCCACAAGTACGTATGTGTTGGACTTGATAGGGTTTCTTGGAATTAGGTGGCTTTTACGTTGTTGGGGGGTTTTTTTTTTTTTTTGGAATGAAGAGTGATTTTGTCGCTCTTTTTTTCTCTAACGGCACTCATCTTTGTATCTCTGTTAAGTGATTTATTTTGTTAGAGAATGAAAGTGTCGTTAGAGAAAAAATGGATTGACAAAATCCCTCCCTTTTGGAATTCATGACAATTCATCTATACCAAGAATTACGGAGAAAAACTGAATAACAAATTACAAAAAATAAAAAATATCAAAAAAACAACACTGAATCAAAACTTTAGGGTTAACAGGGCCTAAGTTTTGTAAGATTTCGTCTACGCATAAAGTAAGAAATTGAATTTCACACTCTTTTTTTTATATTTACACTTCATTCATTTTTTGGATTTTAGTGTTGAAAATATGTGTGTGTATATATATATACGGGGCGGTTTCGGGGACACCCAAAAATACACCTAAAAAAACACCTCATAGTTTCCGATCAAATTTTAATGATCTGAGCCGCTCAATGTGATCAGAATGTGATTTTAAGGGTACCCGCGAGAAATCAGCAAAAAAAATGACCGGAAAGGACTTGATCCGAACAGTTTTGAACGGTTTTTTATTGAACGGTTTAAATAAAAACTGCTCAAATCAAGCATTTCCCGGTTAGTTTTTTTGCTAATTTCTCACGGGCACCCTTAAAATCACATTCTGCACACATTGAACGGTTCGGATCATAACAATTTGATCAAAAACTATGAGATTGAGATTTGGGGTGTTTTTTTGGATGTCCCTTGAATCGTCCCGATAAACCGTCCCGATATCGGGACGATTCAAGGGACACCCAAAAAAATACCTAAAAAAACACCTCATAGTTTCCGATCAAATTTTGATGATCCGAGTTGCTCAATGTAATCAGAACATGATTTTAAAGGTACCCGTGAGAAATCAGCAAAAAAAATGACCGGGAAGGGCTTGATCCGAACAGTTTCGAACAGTTTTTTATTGAACGGTTCAAATAAAAACTGCTCAAATCAAACCTTTCCCGATCATTTTTTTTGTTAATTTCTCACGGGCACCTTTAAAATCACATTCTGCACACATTAAACGGTTCGGATCATAAAAATTTGATCGGGAACTATGAGTTTGAGATTTGGGGTGTTTTTTAAGGTGTTTTTTTTGGTGTCCCTTGAACCGTCCCGATCTATATAATATGAAAGAGCGGTACATATGTTTCACCGTTGGATTGGTACATATTTTTCAATGGTTGGAAGGGATATCCTTGGAAATTAGTCACTAATTTTAAATGCCTTTCTTTTATTAGTCACTAATTTCAAATTTGAAATATTCTAAATTTCTAATCCTATAACTAATGAATTGAAATATCCTAATCAATCATGGTAATCGAATATTACCGAAATTTGAATCATATAAGGAGTTATCCTAATCAATCATGGTAATTTGTGACCGGGAATTTAAATCCTATTAGGAGTTATCCTAATCAATCATGGTAGTCACGGAAATTTGTGACTAATATTTCGAAAATTTGAGACTAATTATGGTAATCGATAAACCTAATGCTATAATCACAACCCCCCTTCCCTTCTCTCTCTCTTCAGAACACGTTAATTTTTTTTTAAGTAGCAAAAAATCCTACATTCCCTACCTCTGGAATTCTACGTTCTTCACGTTACGTTCCCTACCTCTGCTATGAAACTACATTTTGAGGTGATCTATTTTTCTTTACAATACCATGCTTTGAATGGACATAATTTTTTTCCCCTTTTCTAGCCTATACCGTACTTTTTTTTTTTTTTTAATCTTGACTTCCGTTCATGGCTTTCTGAATGTGTTTTACAGAAAGTTCAAACGGTCAGTGGATCTCCCAAAAATGGGCATTTAGTTTTGTGATAGTTTGATTAAGTAAATCGAAAAATACTGTGATGAACGGTTTGAACGGATTTGGTGTGGTCCTGTCTCTAATAATCCCTTTTTCGGGCTTCAGCATCTCTAACACAGTGGCGGTGAGAATGATCTTTGGGGTATAGTACAGGTAAGTCATTCGATTCATTTCATGAGCATCTCTAACATTAAGGCATGATTAGTTTTTGTGTATATCTTTCCTCACCTAATTAGTTTGGAAGCTTAGTCTGATTAGTTTTTGTGCAAATCTTTTCTCATTTGATTAGTTTGGAAGAGGGATTTCAACTAGGTTGCGTTCCACCAAAAATATCACCATCGGTGTCATCATTTGAACTGGGTTGTCATCCATGTATTGGTTTAGTTGATTGTTGGATAATTGATTACATTTGATATTTTTCCCCTCTTCAAATGCTTAAAGTTTGCATTAATCAACTGATTGTTAGTTGCTTGATTTTCTTTTTCTTTTTTAAATTCACTTATTGAAGCAATAACTCTGGAAAAGCAGAGGGCAAGCAAAGGAATAGAAAATACACAGTTATGACTTTTTGTAGGATTGAGATAGAGAAGCCTGGGAGCTCAAAAGTTTTCTCTATATTAAAATTTGTAGATTTTTCATGTTAGTCATTCATCTTTCGTCAATTGTGAATTAAAACTACCTTAGGTTGGTTGATTCATGTACAAAAGCATGATGCGCCAACCATGATCAATGTGCTAAGTTGAATCCTTTCCTAGCTTAAGTACTATACTCATGAATTAGATGGCTTTAAACTGTTTCCGGTAGTTAAGTACTAGACTATGGGCCTGTTTGATAAAATTGAAAACTCAAACTGAATGCTGAAAAATTAAGTATTGAAAGTTGAATGCTAAATTTTTTAAGCTGAAAGGCTGTTTGGTAAACATATTAAGTACTGAATTAAAAAAATGATAAATTAATTTTAGTTCCGATTCTCTCTTAATTTACTAATGGTCACAATATACTTGTAATAATGGTGGAATGGTGATTGTGGTGGTGGTGGCGGTGTGTTGGTGGTGATGAAGTGGCGGCGGCGGCGATGGTGTAATGGTGGTGGTGGCGGTGGAGTGATGGTGTAATGGTGACAATGAGTGGTGTCGGTGGAGTGATAGTTGTGCAATAGTGGCATTGTGGCGGCGGCGACGACGACGGTGTGGTAGTGCTGGTGGCGGCAGTGTGGTAATGGTGGTGGTGGCAATGGAGTGATAGGGGAGTGGTGGTGGTGGAGGGGTGGTGGTGGTGGTGGTGGAGTGATGGTGGTGGTGGTGGTGGTGGAGTGGTTGTAGGAGTGGTGGTGGTGGTGAGAGTGGTTGTGATGGTGTTATGGTAATTAAATATAAGTACACAAGAATTCAACTAGAATTAAGTAGCTCAAAGCTACAAAAAAAAAAATTAACTTTTTAGCCTACATTTTAAGTAGCACTTAATTTGTTAAGCAATGTATAATGTCGTTATCAAACCCACTGAATCACTTATTATTTAATTGATTCAGTTTTAAGTGCTGAATTTAAATTATCAAACAAGCCCTATACTCATAAATTAATTACAAGATTAGCTTCCCAGAAACAAATGTAGCGTTGTGCCTTTAGGCACGGACAATTTCTATGATATGCTTGGGTTCTTGTTTTTTGCATAGTTGGATTCGTTAGGCAAGGGTTGATATATTATACTTGAGTCCGGTCTTTATTTGTGTTTGCCTATCCCTTGCTTGATGTTAGCATGTCATTTGAACTCATAATCTCAGCAATTCATTTACACCAAGAATACTGCGAAAGAAATTCAATAATAACTAAAGAATCCCCTTGGATGAATATCTTTAGTGACTACCAGTTGGTTTAGGGCTGCAGCCAGATAATTAGGAACGTGCGTGCAAACTGATATATGTGATTCTGTGAATCCTTACGTGAACTGACGATCATTCCTGTTTCATTTGGATTCCTTTTTTTTCTTTCTTTCGTTGTTCATTTTTTCTTTTCCGTTTCACTGTTCGTTTGTACATGGGTGCAACATGAATAATTTGCTTGATCAGTGGTTGTTGCTACCACATAAAATTTGGTTACAAATCTGAAATCCTGTTGGATTACATATCCCGATTTTCTCTGTAGTTGTTATTATTTGTTTGTGAATAATTATTCAATGCAATCACTAAAATTAGGCTATCCACAGTGGCATAATAAAAAATGGATAACCAAAAGTTGACACATCAGCTTTTGATTATCCATTTAAGAGGTTGCTAAGCTTAACAATGTTGAGGTCTACAATGGTCACTTTTAGTCCATAACTAAAATAAGGGATACACTACAATTTCACTCTCTCTCCCTTTGTGTTTTCCACCATTGATCACTTCCCTCCGTTACACTTTTTTTTTGGCAAAAATATATCGATTTTCTCCTTTAATTTTGGGAAAAAAATTGCTGACTTCCTTCCCTAATATTATGAATTTGGAAAAAAAATCATGTACTAAAAAAAACAAAAAACAGATGTGTTCTTGAATTTGTAAAAAAATGTAAGGTTCTTTATGTACTCAACCACAAGGAGAGAAACAAAAAAAGAATAAAATAAAAACGGAAAAAAAAAGTAAAATACCTTAATGCGGCGACAAATGTTTTCCACCATTAATCACTTCCCTCCATTACGGTTTTTTTTTTTGACAAAAATATATCGATTTTCTCCCTTAATTTTGGAGAAAAAATTGGTGACTTCCTTCCCTCATATTATGAATTTGAAAAAAATATCTTGTACTCAAAAAAAAAAAAAAAAACAGATGTGTTCTTGAATTTGTAAAAGAATGCAAGGTTCTTCATGTACTCAACCACAGGAGAGGAACGAAAAAGAATAAAATAAAAATGAAAAAAAATGAAATACCTTAATCCGGTGACAATGAGTTGAATTGTAAATGATTGAAAGATATGAGCTTCATTTTTGGAGGGAAAGAAAGAAAAAGAGTTTGTGGCCGAAGAAAATGAGATATAGAGCAGGCGAAGAAAATAAGAAGAAAATACCATTTGAAACACGCGTGTACATAAATTTTAGAACCAGTTAACTTATGTGGTGTGAGATCCACAAATTTTGATTATTAAAAAAGATTGCTAGTTTTGGTTATCTAAAGCCCAAAATTTGATTATTTCTAAGAATGTTGTTAAGTTTGATTATACCATTGTGAGCCATCTTTTACCCCAATATTGTTAACTTTAAAAATAATTTGCTTTTGATTATGCCACTGTGGATGACCTTAGATAGCTTTAACTACATTGGTTGTGGTAAATCGGCAATTCAAAATCGCTCTATCTAGATCCTGTATAAACTTACTCTAAAGAATGAATATAGGGAGAAACTGGGTTTGGTTGTGGTGGACAAAAGTTGAGAAGGGTTGTTCATATAGATTGATTTAGAAATTTTTTCATTTTTTTTGGATGAACAGTTTATTAACTTTCCGAATAGCTGGAACCGTGGAACATGGGTTGATATATTGCATGTGAGCTCATTTGCATATGCTGATTATTCAAGTCATGTCTTCAGACACGGGCATGCGTTAGTACTATGATATTTACTAGCTTTATAATAAATCACCTATGCAAAAACTTATTGGGCACCCTCTGGTGCAAATCTTGGTACACCACGCCCGTGTTGGAGTTTGTTTACCTTTTCACGTGCGAGTCGGGAGTCGCACGTGAGGGGGAGTGTTGGAGTTTGTCACACATTGATTAATTATCTCCCCTAGACTAGAATATGAGCCTAGGCGGCTTTTCCACTCCTTACCAATTGGTTTGGAGTTTGATACTTTAATATGGGCTATGGGCTAGGGTTTTGAAGAATTTATTCTCTCTTATTTGTGTCATAAGTGCACTATTGTTTGTTGTAATCTAAGTATTATGAATCATTTGTTTACCTCTCCACGTGCGAGTCGGGGGTCACATGTACGGGAGAGTGTTGGAATTTATCCCACATTGGTTAATTATCTCCTCCCAAACTAGTATATGAGCCTGGGCGGCCTTTCCACTCCTTGCCAATTGGTTTGGAGTTAGATGCTTTAACACCACGTTGGAACTTTCATATGAACAAATTGCTGCGATGTACTTATGCTAGTAATTAACTTATGCAACATACTTTTTTAATTTTGTGTTTGTAAGTTTTACGGCAAACTTTTATGTGATATATGTTCATCTCGACGAGAGGCATCGAAAAAGTAAAACGTTTTGAAATTTACACAAGTATGTTGTGAAATACCAAAAGAAAAACTCAAAAAGTTAGTTTTTGGGTTTTTTTTTCTTGGATATTTTCCAAAATACTTGTGTAAAAGTAAAAATTTTACTTTCCAGTTTCTCTCGTTGAGACAAACCCATATCACATAAAAGTTTAGCATAAAACAAATAAACGCGATTTTTTTTAATAAGGACAAAATCCAAAAGTTGTGGTGCATAAGTTAATCACTAGCTAGTGATTTACCCAAAAAAAAAAAAAAAGTTAATCACTAGCGTACCCGGGGGTTGTGGCAAGAAACACAATGCTATGAAAAATACCTTTTTCATAACTTTGTACAAATTAATTTTTGCTATTCTCAAATAATCCGTGCAAAAAAATACGAAAATATACCTTGCCGACAATTACCAAAAGGATGATCTATTAGAGTTGGGTAAAAACTAAATTTTTCATGATTTTGAAAAAAATAATAATTTTTACTATTCTCAAATAATCCGCACAAAAAAAATACCAAAATGTACCGAAAGGATGATCTATTGGAGTTGGGAGAATAGGAAATGTAAAGACATATATACCTATACTCTCTTTGCTAAAAAATATTCACCTTTTTCTTGGTAAATTATTAACCTCACTTAGCCTAAAATTGACACTTGACTCCATTCCTTAAACTTTTTCGCAATTTTCAGAAAATACATTTTGCAATTCAAAATGATTTTCTCATGCAGCCTCACAGGAGTGCAACTTCAGCAAAAAGTTCATTGCCACAGAAGTTGGATAAATTTGATATTTTCCTAAAAATCTACCAGATTTTTTTGTCCTATAAATCATGCCACACAAATAATGAGACAAAAATCTGTTGTTTACATGGGGACTTTCATGTCACACAGCCACATACGAACGTGTGTCTAGCATATCAAATCAACAAGGCTGCTTTATCCGTTATGTTTCTGAAATTTAAGGGGTTTTCTGTGATTCAATTTTGGTTCTGCATAATTGCAAAGAGTCCCCTAAAGGGGTACTGTGTGATTCAATTTTGGTTTTGCATAATTGCAAATAGACCCCTAGTAGTGATTGCTGAAACCCCGAGGGTAAACATTTGACAAGGGTAATTTTTTATTTTTTATTTCTATAATGCAGGGTGTCCCGGATTAGATTGTGCTCACCTCAGACTAATCCCTACTGTCCATTCCATAGCTGTTTCACATGCTTATGTGTGAAAGTGAGATGGCCCCAACAGTTGTTGACAAGGAGAATCGAACCTAAGACCTTACGATGGAGCAAACACCGAAATTTTAGGCCAAGACCACTTTGCCAACCTCTCGGAGTTGACGAGGGGAAGATCTTTCTGCTGTCTTGCACGTGTTGGAGTATATCCTACAGTAACAAACAAGTCACAATCATGTTTCCAATTTGATATGGTCTTACTTTATTAGTCCTAGATCTGTTTTATACAGAAAATAGAAGAATACCATGAGAATCCGTGGACGTTGTAAAATGTGTTGGGAAAAATTGAAGAATTGTTCGGACATTTTGGCGAGTCTAGACATGAACAAAACATTTAATTTACAGATGAATGAGAATTGTCTCGTTATAGGAATTGCAAGTTTATTTAAAGGAGGACGGGGCACGTTCGCCGTCACTGAACACCTGGACGAGGTCGGGACTCAGGATTCGTGGGCTTGCCCTGTGGTCAAAGGTCTGTGGTCCGGTGTACGTTAGTTATGTTTTGATTTGGGCCAAAATCTCCAAGTAATTAATGAACCTGCTGTTTAGTTTGATTGGGATTTGCTTGATGGGCTTGGGTTTGCTCGGCCTTGGGCTTTGTAAGCCCAGACACAATTTGATGAGACGCTGGTCTATGACAGCAACCACATCACATGGTTTGGTTTCCTATCAATTGTCCGAATTGATATTCCCACCAATTTTCTCATCAGTTTTTTGCTGGTAAACATGGATTGGTTTTTCAGCCACGGTGCATGTGACTATCATGGTTCAACCGTTGTACCGTGGGAGACAAACGTCAGCTAAATCCTCAGGCACCTATGGTGAGGCGGCAAATTTGTTTTAAAGTAGGTAACCGTATGAAACACAGGACTCGGCTTGTTTTTTTTCCAAATTTGCAACTATTAATTTTAATATATACTGTAATTATCTTTTTTCCATACACTTGCGTTTCCATTTACTCTCGGAATAAAATGTTCGCCTCCATCATAAATTAATGGACCTTTGCTTATTAATTTAGAACCCACTGAAATGACAATGGAGAGGAAGTGAGAGAGTATTGTGAAATGTTAATGCCAAAATTTTTATGCACAAAAAATTTGCACCACATGCGAGGTACAAATATCTTATGTATTGCGTTTTGGTATTACCAAAAAAAATAGCTTTGGAATTATGCATGAGACTCCATTATTGGCATTCTCTCTCTCTCTCTCTCTCTCTCTCTCCAATGAAAGTGATTTGAAGGAGGAGGGCCCAGCATTTCCGCTTTTCCCATTGCTTTCTTCTTTGCAACACCCCCTCAGGCCACAACCACCAGTCCTGTGGACTTGGGTATTCACCTTTCCTATATATCTTGTGGGGACAAAGAAAAGCAGATGATCCCGTGGGGGGCTATATGCACTCGTCCTCCACTTTCCAACTAGCAAAAATCCATTTTTTTCTGGAGAATCTCTCCTATCAGCATTTAGGCATAGCAGCCTTTGGTTTCTATTCATTGATCGAGGTGCTAATTTTGAGAAGTTAGCATCCAGCTGGTGGCATTACGTGAAGAGTGGAATCATACTCTACCGGCGGCGACGAAATGGAGGATGATGTTGGAACAAGTTGAGGCAGTGGTTGCAGATGCAGAGATCCCATCATTTTCTTCAATCTGCTGCTGCTGTTGGGATATCTACTATTTCTGCTGCTCCGATCAATCTCCCGCTGCGGTATTGCTGCCCCTTTAAAGCATAAAGAGGTACGGAAGGTATGGGTTATGGACTTGCATACCAGACTTACTGTGAGTACTATAAAAGGGGACCGAGAGGCGAGGTTGACCCCGAAGCGCCCTGCTTCGTATGCTGGTACGACACCTCTACTCCAGTGCGCAAGTGTATCGGTAGACGTCGTGACAATATTCCGAAGATAGGCATCCACGACTCGTGTGCTAAATTGCCATCAGAGATGAAAGATCACCCCTTTCACCCGCAACACACACTCACACTCCGCACTAAAACCTCATGCGATTCGTGGACTAGGTTGTGCGATGCTTGTGGGAGGTTAATAGCTTGGGGCTTTTACTTTTTTTGTGAGTTCTGTAATTTTCACTTGGACCCTCATTGTGCTACTTCACTCCCAAGATGTTCTATGGATGGATTAATCGTCAAATATCTAGAACACCCACACCGGTTGATGCATTGCTGGAGTTGGGACAATGCGTCTAATCTTCGCTGTTCTGGCTGCAAGGAACCCTTACGATTAGATGTCTATGTTTGCTTGTATTGCCATTTTTTGTTGGATAACCGTTGTGCAGACAGGCCTTTACATATAAGACACCCTTTTCACTCGCAACACCAACTCACCCTATGGTTCCAACGAAGCACCAGTGGCAGTCAATATTGGTGCGCCGCTTGTGGGGGCGTGCTAGAAGGACTTTTCTTCCACTGTCTTGAGTGTGAATTTAGCCTCGACCTAAGTTGCTCTTTGCTTAAGCCTATGCGAAGTTATAGAGAAGGTATGGAACTCCAGACACTGCCGTTAAACCACCCTCACCTGCTGATCATCTGTGAGAAAAAAAGGAATGTCGAAGTTATCTGCCTCGGTTGCGAGCAATCTATCAAAGGTTCTTTCTATGTTTGTCTCCACTGCCACTGCATCCTGGACAAATCATGTGCCAAATGGCCTCAGCAAATTGACCACACTTTTCACCCAAACCACCCACTTACCCTGCTTGTTAAACACGATCCTGATTCCAGCCGGTGCAACGCTTGTGGGAAGGAGCTACAAGGCCTTATTTACTATTGCTCTGAGTGTGAATTTGGCCTGGACTTGGTTTGCGCTGCCTTGATGCCTCCACAAATTAAGCATCTACAATTAGGCCACCTCCATCGTTTGAACCTTCATGAAAAGACAGAGAATTCCAATTTTATATGCTATGCATGCCAGTTACGCATCAACGATTCGTTCTATCTCTGTTTGGAATGCCATATTTTTCTGCACAGATCATTTGCTAACTTACCTCGGAATGTACACAGACTGCCTCATCAGAAACACTCTTCTCATTGTCAGCATCACACTCTAACCCTCCTGGATCATTTACCTTGTAAGCAATTCGTCCATGTGCCGGAAATGCACCCCTTACACCCGAAATACAATGGCGATATTGTCCGACAGGCAGTTGGTCCTACACAACCACATAAGGTACATGATCTTGATGACCACTCAAAATGTGCTGAATGTTCCAGATTAACTACGGGCTTTGCCTATGCATGTAGCGAGTGTTCAAACTACTTTGGCATTAGCTGCACTTTGAAGAAGTCTATACCTCACGAGCACCCTCTTACTTACTTCAACATCGAATCAAATAAGCTCAAGTGTGAAAGTTGTCGTCGATCCTTACTTACCCCTTACTTTCGATGTGAGGAGTGTAATTTCAACATCCATGTCAGTTGCGTTTCAGTACTGCCACAAATTGTCAAACACCGTTGTCACAGACATATTCTCTCTCTCACATATTCCCCTGTCAGAGACTTTCCAGACGAGGACGAAAATGCGGAGTTCTACTGTGATATCTGCGAGGAACATAGATATCTGCTTGACCCTACTTACTACTGCGAGGAATGCCACTTTGTCTCTCATGTTCACTGTGCCATCAAAACCTCCGAGGTATGCAAAGTTTTACCTTTACTTCTTAACAGACACGGGAAAAAAAGAGACAAGGAACAAAAAACTGAAGAAAATGAAATGATGGCTTAGTAGAATTAGAGCTTTCGTAGGATTCATTATATGCACGTACTTAGGTTCTTCTTTCACATAATATTTAATGTTGTTAATCACATGGGATAAGTTTTCTGTTGTTCCTTAGGAAATGCACGCACTAGTGGAAGAGTGGTCTTTGCCTTATAAACTTGAGAGTCAAAAGTATGCTGATAAGCAGAAGGGACCAGCACTGGAAGGTCTTGCAAGTGTAGATGAAGCCACAGGTGTTTCGGTGGAGGAATGCGAAGCGGAAGGATCAAGGGTTGCTGAAAATCGCCTTTCGATCCTTAAACAAGATGAAGAGATTGCTGTACTTCGCGAAGAGATACTGCGCCTAGATACAAAACTAAGTGCCATGCATGAAAGGAAAGAGAAACTGGAGAGAAGACGTGCATCAAATTTTAGACTTACTAGAACAATGGTAATGTTCTAACAAGTTTGATCAGTTATTTTGGCAGATAGTGTATATTTTTAGTGAAGTCCTAGGAAGATTGAATGGTGTTTCTTTTTTTCTTTCAATATCCTCACTCTTATTGGTGAAAAAAGTATCGGTCCACCAAGAAGTAGTTCCATCAATATAAAGAATGTGTATTGATAAAAATATGATCTCACAGGTCCTATTTCTTTCAGCCAACGAGTAAGAGTATTGTTTACCGTCTCATAGTGCAGGCCGGTGAACATAATCACTGTATTGAGTTTTGACCATTAATATTTTCGCTAGGCGCATTGTATTTATTACTTGCATTACGGAATCGTTAGTATGTGTGCAATTTCACTGGTAACAAGGACAGGTTATATGTCGCGAAGTAATATTCCAAGGTAGCGATCGCTACTGTGAGTCTGTGGCTACGGCAAGAACTGCAATTTCAAAACCATTGTCGATGGCTGATTTATCAATGCAGCTCCTATGTTAAGGGAAAAATTAACGTAAAATTTCCGAAAAAAACCAATTCTCTATAAGCTCCATTTGATGAGAAATTTCGGTAGTCTGTATAGAAGACATTGTCATTTTCCTAAATAAATTTAGGGGCTTTTTGGCTAAATAAGCCAATTGTGTTTTTTTTTGTCCTTATTCAAATTTCTTTCGTGTTTGTTAGTTTCGCGTTAATTTTTTTGTAAATTATTGGTTTGACTCGACGAGAGGAATTGAAAAGGTTAAAAAGGGAAATTTATAGAAATTGTCCTCTTAGTTTCATCCGAATTTCATTTTCGTCCTCCAAGTATCAATTACAACTATTTTGACCTTCAAGTTTGATTTTTGTACCAAATTGATCTGATTGATAACTGTTGTCAGCCAAGCTGAACGAAAAAAATCAAATTGATGGCAATTTGGACGTTGCAATTTGTACCAAGTTGCTCCAATTGATGACGTCTGCCCTCAATTTGATTTTTTTCTTTCAGTTTGACTGACAGACGTTATCAATTGAACCAACTTGGTACAAAAACCAAACTTGGAGGTCAAAAGAGTTGCAATTTATACTTGGAGGACAAAAATGAGACTCGGATGAAACTAAAAGGACCATTTTTATAAATTTTCCAGTAAAAAATTATGGTCCAAACTTTTTTTTTTTGAATAAAGACGAAAAAATAGGCTTAGAATTTCTCATGACTGTGAAGAATTGCTCCTGGCCGCAATGTTTTTCTCCTAGCCTCAAAGAATTGCTCCTAGCCGCAAGGAATTGCTCCTAGCCGCGAAGAAATGCTCTTGGCCGCAAGGAATTACTCCTGGCTGCAAAGTTTTGCTCATAGCCGCGAAGAATTGCTCCTGGCCGCGAAGAATTGCTCCTTGCCATAAGGAATTACTCTTGGCCGCAAGCCACGAGGAATTACTCCTGGCCGCAAAGTTTAAGCCAATTTTTTTTGTCTTCCATTCAAAAAAAATTGGATTTCAATCGTAATTTTCCTTTACTTTTTATATATCTCTCATCATGATGACACAATAATAATCACACAAAAATCGAAGAAAAATTAACGAATGCAAATATATATATATATATATAAGGAAAAAAAATAAGGCAATTGGCTTATTTAGCCAAAAAATTACTTCACTATCCTTATGATCTTTCTTTTCGTTTGGTAAAACCCTTCACAAATCCATGATCCAGAATGCAACCTAGAAGGAAAATGGAAACTTAAATATATTTTGGTTTTTTTATTTCCATCTTTGAAGCTTCTAAAACTGAAACTATAATATCAAAAGGGATCAGCACAAATACGAGGTCCAAAAAGACTAGCCAAAGCCACTTTATTGTATTGACTGACAAGAGGGTAATCAACAACAATTACTCTTAACTTCCTTCTTCATCCTCTTCCCTTCACCATTTCTCTTCTAATTTCGGCAATTTTATTTCCTCCAAACAAGGATATCTTATTTTCTCTTTTATTTTCTTGCAAAACTTCCATTCTAATCAAACAGATGTGAGAAAAAAACTAATTTTTCTTTTTCTTTTCTTTCACTTCACCTTCTATTATTTTCACTTTCTACCCTTTGGAATTTCAAAAGGGATTAGTATGGATAAGAAAATATCTCAGCAAGCTAGAATTGGTATTTGACTGACCAGACCATTTTAAAGAGGTTTTAAAAGTATTTTTTTTCTTACATTTTATTTCGTTCTGATCGGTTATATAATCACAATGAGTTAACTAACTACTTGAAGATATCAATGGTTGTGCGTCAATTTCTGTGCATCTCTGTTGATAAGAAAAGAGAAATTGCCAAGAACCAAGCTTTCTTGCTTGTATTATTGAACATTGTTATGGCCTTATATAGGCTACAAAGCTTGACCACCAAAAACCCTAAAATAAATAAGGAAACCATACGTAACAAGGAAACTTAGACTAATAAGGAATAATAGCCTAGGCTAAAAAAGGAAACATAATAATCAAATCAAGCAACTATGGTAACATAATATTTCCTAATATTATGTTAAACATCTATCTTATTAATTGGACATGGATGTGTGCTAGATAAGGAAAAAAAAAAAAAAAAATCTACGCACCGCTCAACATTCACCGCTCTCAATCTCACCATCCAAAAGTATTTTGGACGGTCCGGATCTTAAAAAACTTTTACAGTAAGAGTTTAACTCTTCTTTGGAAGAGTTTTTTTAAAATTTGGACAATTGATTTTTGAGACGGACGGTGAGATGTTGAGCGGTCAACGTAGTCTACTTTTGGATGGTCCAGATTTTAAAAAACTTTTCCAGTAAGAGTTTAACTCTTCTCTGGAAGAGGTTTTTTAAAATTCGAACCATTAATTTTTGAGACGAATGGTGAGATGTTGAGCGGTCAACGTAGTCTTGATGAGGAAAAAAACAAAAAGTCTACCCCCACGTACTACTCTATTTTACCGCTCCCTCTACCGGTCTCAATCTCACCGAGACGGACGGCGAGATTGAGTGCTGTAGTGGGGGGAGCTATGAAACAGAGCGATAGGGGTAGCACCAATGGGAAAAATATGCAGGAGGATAAAAGAGAAGCTGGATAAGGAGGAGATATAAAGGAGGTGCATGTTAATTTGGAGATATTTGTGTAGTGGGATTGTTAGAGATATGAAGAGGTAGGCAGAGCAAAATCAGTGGCGAGAGAATAGAGTATTAATGCTCATTTTTAGTTTTATTGGCTGCTGAAAAGAGAGATGGAAGACAAATTTGACTTTGGAACTGGCATTCATAGAGTGCATTACTCTCTCCACAAAAAAAAAAAAAAAGGCACAAAACAAATGAAGAACAAAGAGAATAAGAAGTTATGTTTAATCGCAAAAGAAGTCGAAGTTATGTTCATCTGCTGGTATTACGCATATGGATGAGGAATATGGTCGTCGATCTTGTACTTTTGACGACAAACTATGTTCCGATTCAATCGTAGTTGAGAAATCACTTCATTCTGAAATGAAACCGAAAGAAACGATCGAAAAACACCCCTAGATATCATTCCGAAATATTCGTGTTTTGCAATGATGCTGAACCATATATGTCATTTGTAAACGTCGGGAGGAGTACTACAAATTTTGTCGAAACAAGAATAATTGACAAACTCCACGTGCAAAGCGCGGGCAAGAATAAGTGAAAGTGTGTTATTATCTCAGCCAGAATTGGAATGTATCTTGTCAGGTAAGATAATAGTAATTTACCCCCCACCCAAAAGGGAAAAAAATTCCGTGATGCAGCTAGCTTTTCTAAAATGGCCTTGGCTTTTGCTGTATCTGATTCATGCAATTCCACATCACTAGATTTAGACTGGATCCACATCCCTGGATTTATAAGTAGTTGAATGGGGTCTCTCTTAATATTTCTCAAGAACACGTCAACGCATACTGATTTTGATGTGCCAATCATATCTTAGCACCCAACTAGCTACTTCTAATTGCTTTCCGCGTGTTGGTAGCCTGCAGCCGGTCTTAAGTAGATTAGTCTTTTTGCGTGTGTTAGTAGCTTGCAATTGGTCTTAGGTGGATTAGTCTCGTCCCGTTTAAGTGTGGGGATATCTCCTACGTGTCAAAAAAAAAAAAAAAACAAATCATGGCTTAGCACTTCACCATGGTACAGAGGAATTCCATTTTCATTTCGGTGGTGATCATCTTGAAGCAGATTTCTGCGACTTTCCCACTCAAGTCAACTGAATGGCTTGACCTAACCTATAGTATTGTCCTAAGAGAAGGATTTTGTTCAATACCTTCACTCTCGTCCGGAGGAAAAAGTGTTTCTCCCACCGATGAGCGTGAGAGTATTGTTTACCGTCTCTTGGTGGAAATGAACAAAATTATACCAGAATTCTCACTCTCATCCGTGAAAAAAACTTTCGCTCTCACCAATGAGCGTGAAAGTACTGTTTACTACCATCTCTTAGTGCGGTTGAACAAAATTGCACTCCGATATTGAGTTGCGACCAGTGTTTCCACTAAGCGCATTGCAATTGTTGATTGCATTACGGAACCATTAGAAGGCGTGCGATTGTATGAAAATCATCATATGTTATCCCAAAGTAATATTCTAGACAGATTTTGATTATCACTTACTAGTAACAGTTTATACTTTTCTGTGGGTACTCAAACTAAAATGTCAAAAAGCATTGACGGCTGATGAATCAATGCAGATCTTTTGAGAAACTATACCGTGTGCAGGAACATTTAGCAGACGTGTGTTGTGAGGTGCAGAGCGCCGGCTCATAACTTTTGAAGGCCGGAAGCGAATTCTTGAATGAGGTCTCCCTATATTTTTCATACAAAAGTTTGTATGCATAGAGCTTCATTAAAAAAAAAACCTATTACAAAAGATTTATCATTACAAAATATAAACACATAGTTATCCCAAAAAATTGCGACCATTACAATATCTCAAAATCCATCATTTTGAAAACTAGGCTAAGTTCCGCTTAACTTTTAGCACTTTTTCGAGGTTTTGTCCTCATTGAAAAAAATTCGCGGTCGTTAGTTTTGCGCGAACTTTTGTCGATTATTGATTTGTCTTGATGAGAGGAATCAGAAAAGTTAAAAAAATTTACTTTTACCCAAATATTTTTGAAAATATCCAAATTTAAACTTAAAAGGTCAATTTTTTTTATTTTGTTTTGCTAAAAAGAGGATATTTCCCAAAATATTTGGGTGAAAGTAATTTTTTTTTACTTTTTTGATTGCTCTCATCGAGACGAATTAATAATCCACAAAAATTGGGTGAAAATCTAACGAACTTGAAAAAAATTTGATCAAGGACAAAACTTTCAAAAAGTTCTTTTAACACAGAGGAACTCCACCTGTTCTCACACTTTTTACTGCAAACGTACTTCTTCACCCTCCTCCGTGATAGATAATATAGCCAATTAGGCCTATTTTGGTGGCCCATAAATTCCAATTGGGCCTATTTTGTAGTATAAATGAAGCTTAGAATTTATTTGGTGTTTTTAAATATCCATCCTCTTTCCTAACCTCATGAAAGTAATCATCCCGGACAATTTGAACTGTTATGTTCTCATCCTTCCACTGTATGAAATACCATTACTACCCTTTAGTATCTTTTAATTGGGAGCCTGATTAAGGGGGATTCGTTACTATTATTTAGGAAATGAACATACCTAATTACTGAGATCATATTAACAAACTCTCTCTCCTCTCTATATCTCTCAGGATCTTAGGATTGTTTAGGATGAGAACAAATCACACCTAACCGTAGTCCACCATAGCCGCCACCTTACCCCAGAAAAATCCCACCTCCGTACATCGATCACCACCGCCACCTATTGATCGGACCACCTCCGTTGGTCTTGTTGTCGTCAGCCCTTAGCTGTCACCGCACCTAGCCGGTTGCCGTTGCCGTTGCCGCCCCTAGCAGGTCGCCGTCGACCATGTTGCCGCCACATCCATGAAATCGTGAAGATCTGGAACCACATGGTTGTTGACGAAGGAAATAGGTTGAAAAATCACGAGACTCTTTTGTTTCATGGTTAATCTTCCTCGATTATGTGTGTTTTCCTTATTTCTTCTTCTTCTTTGTTGTTTTTCTTTTTTAGTTTGTGGATGGGAGGCAATGGCTTTCATGAAAAAAATAATCAAGAAAAATATGACCGGTTCCACCATATATGTTCCGTAATATTTCATAATAATAGAAGGTAGATGTGGTAAATTTTTCATGAATATTAACCATGATATTCCGTAATATTTTATGAATATTAGCCGTGATATTTTGTAATATTCCATGAGTATTCACCATATATGTTCCGTAATATTTCATGATAATAGAAGGTAGATGTGGAAAATTTTTCATGAATGTTAACCATGATATTCCGTAATAGTCCGTGAATTTTTCGTAATATTTCATGAATATTTCATGTTCTGTAATATTTCATGAATATTTCCTTATTTTGATTTCCATGTCTTTAACTTTTCATGATTCCATGTGTTTTCTAAATTTTTTTTTTTTTTGAATTCACCCATCAATTTAGGAGATCCTTGATTATCCTATTAATTAAGGAAGGATAATTTAGGAGATCCTTGATTATCCTATTAATTATCCTTGATTATCCTATTTAAGGATCTCCTAAATTGGTGGGAACGATATAAAAAAGGGCAAAAAGGGGATAAAATAGTTGGAGGGGATGAAAACATAACGTTTCAAAGTGCAAGGGATGAATACCTACATTTTGCCTTTTTCGAGGATGGTTCTTTAAGTCCGTATATACATACATACATACATATACATATATGGGTCCTAGAATATTGGGGGCCCTCATTTTTAGCTCTTTTCTGGGGTCCAAAGCCCATGCGTCCTTTTCTCCTATCAGCTGGCTCTGGTGAGCTGTCTTGTATTTAGGGTGGTGAGACGAACCAAGCTACTCCAGTTCAAACTCGTGTTCGTTTGTTAAAAACGAATTTAAGATCTGTTTGTGAAGTAAAAAAACCATGCTTGAACAAATTTTTTAAAGCTCGCAAACGAGGCAAGCCAAGCTTGAACAAGTTATCACTTGGGTTGTACGACTTTTGATGTATCAAAATTCAAGTTACTCGAAATCAGCTCGTGTTTGGCTCAATTAAAACTCGTTTGAAATTGATCATCTCATGAACAAGCTATGCTTGAACATACTTAAAACTCGTTTAGTTTTCAAACCATTCGTTAAGTTTTCAAACCAAGCTTAATCAACCAAAACAAGTAGGCCGAAAATCAAAGACTAACCAGTGATTCTACATTTCTACCAATCTTGGGATTCCTAATCTAACTCCATGATTCCTAATTTTATTCTAATTCCAACAGATATAATCTATATTATATGAACAATCATTTCAAGAGAATGTCTCAATTTGGTAATTAAGCATTTATCCCTCTACTAGCAAAGGAGATCTGATCTCTCGATCTCGCTCTAAATCCTAGCCGTCGCACCTCTTTGTTTCTCCCTTTCCCTCCCTCTCCCTAGGGTATCCATCCTAAAGTTGGGTGTGGGGGGTTGGTTGCAATCTCCCATATGGGATTTTTTTTTCCGTCGACCTCCGATCGGAATCTCTTTTTCCCTCCTTTCATCACTCTCCACCCTCATCCTCTCTTCACGCCTTCCGATGCCCTGGCCTCCCCGGTTCCTCTACCGCTGGACCTCTTCCATCATAGGTGACTCGTCTCTGGTGGTGCGGTTCAGATGTGCGGCTATAGGTGCGGAGCTTTTGTGCATGATTGGGTCGCCGGAATTGGAAATCTATGTTGGTGGATGATGATGGCGAGGTTTTTTTTTTTGTCATTTTCTTGTTGGTTTGCGATTATTTGCTTAATCTCCATTTTGTGGAGGTTTTCTCTCCGGTTTCTTGCCGTGAGTTTTTCTCCCGACTGGGTTTCTCTCAATTGGGTTGTTTTGGGTTGTTTCTTGTTTCTGCAAGAAAACGTTTAGTTGGTTTAGGGAATAGTCTGTGGGATGAATCCCCGCCGTCGTGATTACTTGGTCCTTTGTCTAAGGACGAAGTTTCATCTTGATGTACTCTTTAATTGGAGTTATAATATCTGTCATCGGTTGGGAAAAAAAGAAAAGAAAAAGCAAAGGAGATTGATTTTGGAATGACGTTGGATTCCAACTTAATATTTAAGCAACCACTAAGCACATAACAAACAATATGGCAGATCAGTTTGTGTGGCTATAGAAAATACTAGTACCAAACAAAAATGTGTGATTAGTTTAACCCACGAGATTAGTGCACTAACTCGGAAAAAGCCGCCTCCTAATCCTCTTGATTATCACGTTTCACACCATTCTTTACTAGTTACGTATGAGTATAAATATGATTGAAATGTGGAGGTCCTTGATAACCAGTGAAATTTCACTAGCATCGAACTTCTGTTCAATCAGGCAATCCATGAACAAAATGAGGTTCATTTTAGCAGTTGCAGTGGCAGGATTGTTGTGTTCAGACATCGTTTCGGTTTCTGGAGACATTGGCACGGCGATAGCATACGATCCGCCATATCTACGTATGTTGGCACGTTGAAATAAGTTCAGATCTTTTTTAGTACTATTGATGGTCTTGAAATGTTTTTTCGTTTTCGTTTTCGTTTTCTTGATGCAGCGACAAGGTGTGGTGGGTATGACCAGGAGCAATTCCCGGAAGGGGGCTTATTCGCGGCAGCAAGCGATGGGGTGTGGGACAATGGGGCGGCATGTGGGCGAAGATACCGGTTGAAGTGCATCAGCGGCCAAAGGAAACCGTGCAAGAACGGATCTATTGTAATCCAAGTCGTCGATGTGTGCCGAACAAATCCTTGTCAGGCAACGCTGACTCTGTCGAACAAGGCCTTCGATGCCATCTCCAGGGATCCCAATGCCAAGATCAATGTTGAATATTCTCAGTAAGCTAGTCCTCCTTTTTGAGATGTTGAAACACTATGAATCAGTCTATGATCGTACGTGCAACTGCATGTGGATCGATGTAGGCTTATGCCAAGCATAAGTCGAACCACATAAATCCTTGTCGCTAGCTTGTGTGTTCGATTTTCGCTCTCTCTACGCTACTTGTTCGGCTTGACCCGTTCTTTTGAATATATATCAACACATGGATCTTGTCGTTAGTGATTTGTTTAACGCTTCCGCACAACAATTCATACAACATGGAGTTTTGCTAATTACCTTTGCTTGTGTCTTGTGCAGGATCTGATCTCTAACAGTACCTGCATCAGCCCTCTCTGGCAAGGCTGGCTTATGAAAGACTCCTTGGGATTGTAACCTGTAACGTCAAACTACTTCGATTTGGATAGTACAAAGCGCACGATGGATGCAAAAAAATAAAAATAAAGAACCACCTTGATTTGGATAGTTTGTACTATGTACTTCGATTCGGCCGGTCACGTAGCCTACACAGGTTTGGGACGTAATAAAGGTGGTATCAGAGCAATGATTCTATATATACAAGTGTCAAAAACTCCGGCACACACTACATATTTGACATTTAACAAATAAATTGAATATGGAGCGAATAGAAACAAATAAGTGAATTAATGTGGATTCTTTTTGTGGAGATAGTAAATTATAATTTTCGTTAAGAAAGAGATGAGTGGGAAGGGTATTAAGGTGCTCCGATACCACCTTATATCTATCTCATTCATTTCATCATTGACGGAAATAGTTGATGACCAAACAAATACTAGTTGAAAAGGGAATTTGTTTACCAATATCTGTCATAAAAGGTCAAAGCCATGAAAAATAAATGTGAAACTATACGACTCAATTCCAAGACAACGATTAATAATAAGTACTAGCTTATAAAGCTATTCATGCATGAACTACTAGCTGCTGACTAGAGACGTGTGTCCCACCGCCTCACCCCTTGCACAAAACTTGACATCTAAATAGCCACATGTCCTTTGCCTCCAAGATGAAAACAGGTGTCACCACCAAACCCATTTCATGACACTATAGCTTGCACACAAACATTTTCCTTCCTCTCTCTCTCCTGCCGAAAACTTCTCTCTCTCTTTCAACATATTACTATATACCCAATGCAAATGTTTTTACTGCCACGTAGAAGACAATCAATTTAATTCAATATAAATCATAATATAACTCCAAAACCACTGTACTCCACTTTATGCTCCAAGAATGAATCTGTTTCTTTTTATTCTCTTTTTCAAACTACAATATACTATCTAAAAATATGGAAAATACCGAATTCAACTATAATCAATTGCAATAAAAATACGGGTACTCTCTCTCTCTCTCTCTCTCTCTCTCTCTCTCTCTCTCTGTGTTTGCTCCTTTTTCAATAAGTTTTTCTCCACTCTTTATCCCAAAACTCTCCCTCAAAATCTATACTAAACAACCCCAAAAATTTTCAAAAATAGGCATAAATATCTATAAGAAAATGTAGTATTAGCTAAGCCAGCCTATATTCAGTGAAGTTGGTGCAAAATAAATATTGTCAAGTGGACAAATTTAAAAGAGGCTATTTGTAAAGTTGGTACTCCATGACCAATTAACAGGAAGAGAGATAGCAGATCAAAAAAAAAAAAAAAACAGGAAGAGCTTTAGAGAAGACTTTTCCTCGGCGATATTTCTGACAACTCAACCCATTAGACATCGGAGTCTCAAACCCTAATTATCAATTTGATATACAAATGTGTTAGTTTCGCAATTCTAAATCATCAGGGTTTGTTTTTTCGGGATTTCAAATCTGTGCTGGATACTTCAATTTTTATTATGGACAGAAACAAAGACGAGACTTGAACGAGTTTTTAACGAGCGAAAACGAGCTCGTACTTGTGTTTCTTAGCTTGATACTTGAGCAACCAATGGATTAAGCATGAGAAATACTAGCTGGATCACAAAGTCCAGTCGTTATCAATCCTCTCTCTAGTACATTTTGTTCCTGAGAGTGTGCACAAATTGAAAATATGTTATAATCACAATGCTATTGAATATATTGGGTAACCAGTATCAGTGATCACGACGACAACAATGAACTCGTTCAAGAATTTCAACTGCAATTTGTTCCGGTTGATACTCTGGTTACTCCATCTTGGGTTATCGTTCTTTAAATCCTGCAAATGCACGCCATTGAATGAATAATAATAGCCGATGCAGTTCTCAGGTTCAAGCAGACAAAGCGCTCGAATGATAAACGGCGCGCCGATGTTTCACAACATGGTTAGAAATTGCAATATACTAATATTGATTTATTGTTGAACAAACCAAAAAAAAAAAATTGTACTTGAAACTGTTTCAAAAAAAACACCATTACAAAAGCATCTGGACCTTGGGATCAAGTCATCCCCACTAGAAAAGCTGCAACTCAATCCAACAATTATAGGCAAGCATCGAAAAATAATCTCTCCCTACCTATTCTTCGACGTTCACTGACCGCGTCGTACCGTGTCAAAAATATACTTATAAAAATTTGGAGTTAACTACTACTCCGTAGTTAAATAAGAAAACAATTAAAGTAAGAGTTGGAAAGTTGATGGGAAAAAGATCTAGGGTTTCGAATCTACTCCGACCACGTAACAACAATATACATAGGCTCGGTTTAATTATTCGAATCAGAAGAGATTATCGCTAGGACTTGCAAACCCTTTAGATAATCGTCAAGAAAATAATTGCGTTGTTAAAAGGCATAGATTATCTCATAGCACGGACCGTCTCAGTAGCACGATCAGGCCGCCTAACGGCACGATCCGTCTTACGAGCATAATCTATCTCAGAACTCCAATCACAATCAATGAAAACCATTGTATAACATGTATTGAAAGCGCGCATACAAATACTCAATAGATTAAAACCATTAAAAAGCATTCTATTGATCAAAACAAAAAGGGTTCTTAGTCATACAATCGATCCGAATAATAAATCAAAACCTTACGCATAAACAGAATTACTTGATACGAAGTTTCATCTTCCCTCTAGAGAATGGAATTAGCTGGCCATCGGAGCAGGATTCTTTTCCGTGATGTTGTGCGTCGTCGTGCTCGTCCAAGAACTGATTTTCCTGGCCGAGAGATCCTCTTTGCCGAAGTCATAGTAAACGAGAGTTGCTATATGTACCGACCATGGGGGAGGAAAAACGTACCGACGGCTGCCGGTGGGCCGTCTCCGGCCACCGGACGGCTGATCCGAGCCGTCCAAAAATTTAAAAAAAAAAACCGATGGGGCCTACGTGGGAATCAACGGCATCCGAGGTGTGTAGGGTACTTGATCCGATCACCCATTTTTCGTGTATATACACGTACATACATATATACACGAAAAATGGGTGCTTAGATCAAGCACCCTACACACCTCGAATGCCGTTGATTCCCGCGTAGGCCCCATCGGTTTTTTTTTATAGAATTTTTGGACGGATTGGATCCGCCGTCCGATGGCCGGAGACGGCCCGCCGGTGGCCGTCGGTACGGTTTTCCTCCCACATGGTCGGTACTCATAGCATTTCTGGTAAGCTATATACTCCTTAGGTAGGGTTTAAAGCATTAACTACATAAGAGGTCCATGGGACTTTATGTAATTATTAATTGGCAATTGAACTTTGAGTAACTCTGCACTTTGACCCCGAACATCATTAAATTCTTGTTTTTATCCAAAATCTTGGACAATGAGCTCGATCAACCTATAAACAAAATAAAAGCCAAATTAATATCAAGCAACATATATAAATGGCTAACAAGTGTAGTTTAGAGGGCCAAAATATCAATATTTCGGCACTTATCATTCACCTGCTCAGGGCTTTTAACCAGGTAACCCGGTTCAAAGTTCAAACCCCTTCGATGACTTCACATAGAAACTAAACCCTATTGCGTAGTAACCCTAAATTCGCAAGGATATGATCGAGAATCCCTTTTGCCAAGAGAGTGCAGAATCAGAATCACTGGAAGCAGAAACTTAACCAAAGTCCTAACATGCATACATATTAGGTCTAAAGGAGAAAATCACAGGTCTCTTCCTCACTTGTGGCTGTAACTCGCACATCTTTACCCCTCATTATGTTGCTTCAATAGTTTTGCTACAAAGCATGTGCAACCATGGAGTCTGCTCCTTGATTTATCATTTCTGTTTTTTTCCCTACATCATAAGTGCTTCTCCCAAAATAGAAAAGAAACAGGAAAGGAAGAAATAGGAAAACAGAAAACTCTGTCTTTCTGTGCGGGCATGATGACACCAACTTGAAATGCTCATATTATAAAATAGGAAAACAGAAAACTCTTTATGTCTTTCTGTGCGGGCGTGATTGGCATGATGACACCAACTTCAAATGCTCGTATTATGAAACCGAGCCAAGATATAAACCCTGAACAAGGGGCTCTTAATTTGACCATCTACACGAGAATATATTTTACTCCATTTCAAAATTGAATAACCAGCCTGATAAACAGAATCTCAATAATAGCAATGATAGGAATAGGTGCGATATGAAACAACATATAGTAAGTAGCTTGAAATTTGGACCGCATAGGTCCCCAACTTTGGTCTTGAAAGCACATATATGGCAACGGTGTGACAAGTAAGAAATTTGAAGATACTGCCGCTACCCAAAAAATAAGGTGGAATTTTAGCAACGCAGGGCACATACTGACATCATGCTCACAATTGCCATTTGCAAATTGATTCTTACAGAAACAGTTTCTGATAGCCTAGGACCGATCGCATGGCACTTCACTGGTCTGTACATAATTGGAAATTAACATAAAACAGGGAGCAAACAAGAAAGCACATAACAAAGGTGTTATATCACCTACTGAATGAAATTAAATATCCTTCCATTTGCAAAGAGAGGAGATATATGTTAGACTTGTCCCAAATTGCTTATCTAAGCCACCCAAGCTTGGTTAATAAATTCTAGAGGCTACTCCACCTATATCTGATTGGTTTTAGGTCGGAACTCTCCAAGAAATCTAACATGGTATCAAAGCTAAGTCTTGGGTGTGCTCACATCTCGTGGGAAAGTATCTGTCATCTCTGTCGCCCGTGTCCTGGTCTGTCACCTCTACGTGCATCCGGGCTACATGTGAGGGAGAGTATTAGACTTGTCCCACATCACTCATCTAAGCCACCCAACTTTGGTTAATAAATTCTAGAGGCTACTCCACCTATAACCAATTGATTTTAGGTTGGAACTTTCTAAGAAATCTAACAATATACACTATCGTAAATTACCATGTGCCTTAAAAAAGCAGTCTCAGAAATTCCTTCATGCTGTATCATTACCATATTCTTCTTGTGTATGTAATTACGATAGGGACTTTACACACTATGCTCCAGTCCCAATCCAGGCCATCCTGCTCATTTGTAGCCATTTTGGTGTCGGCCTAAATAGAATGAATTAGGCCTCAATTAATTTCTTACCACGGGGAAAAAATTGGACACACCATACGATCTCCTCTTGTCCACTACAAAGTACAAAACCCCCCCAACGCCCCCGCCCTCTAGAGAATGGAATTAGCCGGCCATCGGAGCAGGATTCTTTTCCGTGATGTTGTGCGTCGTCGTGCTCGTCCAAGAACTGATTTTCCTGGCCGAGAGATCCTCTTTGCCGAAGTCATAGTAAACGAGAGTTGCTATATGTACCGACCATGGGGGAGGAAAAACGTACCGACGGCTGCCACTTATCTGTTTTCATATTTGAAAAGACCTTGGTTGCACAAAGCAGGAGTGGGTGCACGTGCCGGAGTGGGCGAATATAGAAGCTCCCAAGATAGAGAACGTGAACGTAATGTGTACATATGTTACGAAAATTATGTAGCATGGAATATGAGTCATATGACTTTAAAAGTACAATCATTTTAGGGATTAAAAACATGGACCAAGTCTATCATAAGTGCAAGAAATGGGATAGCATTACAATATATGGTTTTCTTTTCAAGATATCATGACTTGGGCTTCATAATTTCATATATGAGCTAAATCGAAGACCAATTTATAAAGCCAAGTGATAAATGAAAAATCCCTGTTTTTTCTATATAAGGATTACGGATTAAAACTTAAAACGATATTCAATCGAGTCGATCACAAAGTGATCTAAAGTAACCTGACTAAGGTTAAGGTGGTGGTTGTAATGTATAAGTAGAACAAGTTGAATAATAGCTTGTTTGAAAATTCTAGACAAGAAGACAAAACACAAATAGCAAGAGAGAGAAAGGGACGACCTTCAATTTGTGGTAGAAAGAGAAAGCAACGGTGAGATTATTGAAGAGGAAAGCAGAGAACCTAAAGGAAAGAGGAGGGAGAAGGCGCGTTGGACGACGGACGTGCACCCAGTTTTTTTAGCCAGACCAATTAAGACATGTGTGTTGCCCAAGTAGGAGGCCTCCAGGTTAGCTTGTGTAAGGTGGGGTCCGCTTAATTTGATTATTGGTAAAATATTGTTAGTTTTGATTATTTAATTATCAAAATTTGATGAATTATTAAGATGTTGCAAAGTTTGGTTATTCTAATATGAGTATTTTTTTTATAAAATATTGTTAATTTTAACTACTTTTTGTTTTGCTTATTTCACTGTGGATGCTCTTACCAGAAAAAAAAAAGAAAAAAGAAAAGAAAAGAAGAGCAATTTCAAAAGGGATTAGTAAGGACAAGTATGTAAATATCTCAGCAAGAATTGGTATATGACTGACCAGACCATTTCAAAGAGGTTTTAAAAGTATTTTTGTTCTTACATTTTATTTCTTTCTGATCGGTTGGAGTATCATCACAATGGTTTAACTAACTACCTGAAGATATCAATGGTTGTGTGTCAATTTTTGTGCATCTCTATCTTATTAGTTGGACATGGATGTGTACTGGATAAGGAAAAAAAACAAGAAATCTACGCCCCGCTCAACATTCACCGCTCTCAATCTCACCATCCAAAAGTATTTTGGACGGTCCAAATTTTAAAATTTTTTTTCAGGAAGAGTTTAACTCTTCTCTAGAAGAGTTTTTTTTAAATTCGGACCATTGATTTTTGAGACAGACTATGAGATGTTGAGCGGTCAACGTAGTCTTGCTGAGGAAACAAACAAAAAGTCTACCCCCACTAGTCTATTTTACCGCTCCCTACACGCTCTCAATCTCACCGAGACGGACGGTGAGATTAAGCGCTGCAGTGGAGGGAGCTATGAAACAAAGCGATGGGGAAAAAATGTACGAGGATAAAAGAGAAGCTGGATAAGGAGGAGATATAAAGGAGGTGCATGTTAATTTGGAGATACTTGTGTAGTGGGATTGTTAGAGATATCATAAAGAGGTAGGCAGAGCAAAATCAGTGGCGAGAGAATAGAGTATTAATGCTCATTTTTAGTTTTATTGGCTGCTGAAAAAAGAGATGGAAGACAAATTTGACTTTGGAACTGGCATTCATAGAGTGCATTACTCTCTCTCCAAAATAATAAACCCACAAAACAAATGAAGAACAAAGAGAATAAGGAGTTATGTTTAATCTCAAAAGAAGTCGAAGTTATGTTCATTTTCACTGGTATTACGCATATGGGTGAGGAATATATGGTCGTTTGACGACAAACTATGTTCGAATTCAATCGTAGTTGAGAAATCACTTCATTCCGAAATAAAATAAAATAAAACGAAAAACGCCCATAGATATCGGTCCGAAATATTCGTGTTTTGCATTGATGCCGAACCATATATGTCATTTGTAAACGTCGGGAGGAGTACTACAAATTTCGTCAAAACAAGAATAATTGACAAACTCCGCGTCCAAAGCGCAGGCAAGAATAAGTGAAAGTGTGTTATCTCAGCAAGAATTGGAATGTAACTTATCAGGTAAGATTATAGTAATTTACCCCCCACCCAAAAGGAAAAAAATTCCAAGATGCAGCTAGCTTTTCTAAAATGGCCTTTGCTTTTGCTGTATCTGATTCATGCAATTCCACATCACTAGATTTAGACTGGATCCACATCCCTGGATTTATAATTAGTTGAATGGAGTCACTCTTACTATTTCTCAAGAACACGTCAACGCGTACTGATCTTGATGTGCCAATCATATCTTAGCTCCCAACTAGCTACTGTTGGAAAAATTGGCCGCTGCAATCTGAACTGTTGACGAAATCTCCACAAATGCTGAAAAACGCTTCGAGAAATGGCGCCTAGCGCTGACGTGCTAAGTGCAAAGTGCGCCGCTAAAGTGCCACAATGCACCACAGCCCACGCCACACTGCCCACACCGCGCGCGCACCGGCTGTACCGGTATGGTGCGAAGCACCAAAGAGCTGCACCACACTAGATCATTAGTTACTTACATTAGGAATGTTTCCTAATATATACCACTCTAACATCTCTCAGCTAACCAATGTGGGACGACAAATCTCACAAAGAGGAAAAACAAGCATTCTAAGGAAACAAAGGAATTTTACAAAACCAAAACCGACGACTCTTTTATTTTGAAAAACTCTAACAGCTACTTCTAACTGCTTTCCGCGTGTTGGTAGCCTGCAGCCGGTCTTAGGTAGATTAGTCTTTCCGCGTGTGTTAGTAGCTTGCAATTGGTCTTAGGTGGATTATTCTCGTCCCGTTTAAGTGTGGGGGATATCTCCCATGTGTCAAAAAAAAATAAAAAAATCATGGCTTAGCAGTTCACAAAGATACAGAGGGATTCCATTTTCATTTCAGTGGTGATCATCTTGAAGCAGATTTCTACGACTTTCCCACTCAAGTCAACTGAATGGCCTGACCCAACCTATAGTATTGTCCAAAGAGAAGGATTTTGTTCAATACCTTCACTTTCGTCCGGTGGAAAAAGTGTTTTTCCCACCAACGAGCATGAGAGTATTGTTTACCGTCTCTTAGCGAAGGTGAACAAAGTTATACCGGAACTCTCACTCTCATCCGCAGAAAAACTGTCGCTCCCACCCACGAGCGTTAGAGTATTGTTTACCATCTCTTAGTAAAGGTGAGCAAAAATATACTAGAACTCTCACTCTCATCCGCAGAAAAATTATTGCTCCCACCAACGAGCGTGAGAGTGTTGCTTACCGTCTCTCAGTGAAGGTGAACAAAATTATACTGAAACTCTCACACTCATCCATGGAAAAACTGTCGCTGACTCCCACCAACGAGGGTCAACAAAATTGAACTCGAGTATGGAGTTGTGACCATGGTTTCCACTAAGCGCATTGCAGTTATTGATTGCATTACGGAATCATTAGAAGGCGTGCGATTGTAGTTTTGAAAATCAAATGTTATCCCAAAGTAATATTCTAGACAGATTGTGATTATCACTTACTAGTAACAGTTTATACTTTTCTGTGGGTACTCAAACTAAAATGTCAAAAAGCATTGACGGCTGATTAATCAGTTCAAGTCTTTTGAGAAACTATACCATGTGAAAGAATAGCAGACGTGTTGTGAGATGCCATGTATTTAGGGCTGATAAACGAACCAGGCTACTCTAGTTCGGGTTGGTATTCATTTGGTAAAAGCTCATTTAAGATCTGTATGTTAGGAAAACAAACCAAGCTTGAACAAGTTATTACTCGGCTTGTTTGACTTATGACTTATAAAAAATTCGAGTTATTTGAAATCGGCTCATGTTTGGCTCAATTAAAACTCATTTGAGATTGGCCCGTCACATGAACAAGCTAAGCTTGAATATGCTTTAGAGTTTGTTAAGTTTTCAAATCAAACTTGATCAACCACCTGTTTGGCTCATTCTACTACTTTTATCACCCCTACTTGCATCGAATGTAATCTCATAGCCAAAGCCTGGGGTGTAGAGTTTCTATCGCGGCCCAAGTCTGTATTGGACCAAAGTTTTGGAACAAAATATTTTCATGCGCAGGGACGGTTCTAAGATTTTAGTTTTTTTTGAAATCTTCAGCGGTGACAAAAATGCAATGAAATTTTTTGTATACCAAGGTGTTTTTTTTTTTTTTTTGGGGGGGGCGGGTGGTGGTGGTGTTACCAAGTTCTTTATAAAATAAACATATATTTTAGTTGAAAATTTATTGGGCCTAGTTTATTTTAGATTGTTGCACTATTGTCAACTTACTCCCAAATTTAAATAAACTTTCAATTATTTTGATTACATATAAATAATTCAGTGCCGATAATATCACAGAAAAATCATATTATATGTAAAAAAAAGTTATGGGGAAGCCGACAAGTTATTTTCGATATGTAAACAACAAAAATGACTTAGGTAATTAGGGATTTTTTAAATTTGGGGTGGCCTTGGCCCCCAATAGCCAAGCTTGTTCAAGCTTTGCTTAAAATTATGCATAACCAACTTAAAAAAACGCGCAAGCTTGGTTTGCTTAGGTTTCTATAAACTGATCTCACATGACCCCTCACTTGATTTCTCGCACGGATAATTGATAATTCGCAGTCAAATTTTTCTGTTTTGACCCCATAAAAATTTGGTAAATTGTTCCAACTTGCTTCAAATGTATAACTAGAAACCATATGAATTCTCCTCCTTTCGAGAGTTGATAATATTTTGGATGAGGCTACCTTGCATTGGTTATAAAATATAGGAAGTCTTGGTGCCAGTTATAAACCAAACCAAACTCAGATTCATGAGTGTATATCTACCTTACAATTAACCTCTTTAACATAGATATATTTTCATTAGAGTATGGCTTATTCACGGAGTCGTTATAAAGAGGTAATTTACGGAACTGCTTGATCTCAATCGTTTGTTTCGGTATTGGACGGGTCTGGATCCTAATGAAACTTTTCTGGAGAGGAGTTTTTCATTGGACAGGCGTGATTCACCTTCGTAAACCACTATTCACGAAAAGCTCCGTGAAATAGTTTTCCTCTTTTCATTAATGCTTTTAACTCGATTACTTTCATTCGTTTATCAGCCCTTGGTACAATCTATACGAACAATCTTTTCAAGAATGCCTCAATTTCAAAAGCATGCATTAAGCCCTCTACTAGTGAAGGAGATTGATTTTGGAATGACGTTGGATTCCAACTTAAAAATCAAGCAACCACTAAAGCACATAAACAATACTGTGACAGATCCATCAGTTTGTGTGGGCATGGAAAATACCAGTAGCCAACAAAAATGTGTGATTAGTTTAACCCAAGAGATTAGTGCACTAACGCGAAGAAAGCCGCCGCCTAATCCTCTTGATTAAACACGTTTCACACCTGCTTTGCTAGGTACTTAATGAGTATAAATATGATTGAAATGTGGAGATCCTTGGGTAAGTCGTGAAATTTCACTAGTTATCGAACTTCAGTTCAAATCTGGCAATTGAATTCATGAGCAAAATGAGGTTCATTTTAGCAGTTGCAGTGGCAGGATTGTTGTGTTTTGACATCGTTTCGGTTTCTGGAGACATTGGCACAGCGATAGCATACGATCCGCCATATCTACGTACGTTGGAACATTGATATGAGTTCAGATTTTTAGTACTATTGATGATGGTCTTTAAATGTTTTTCGTTTTCGTTTTTGTTTTCGTTTTCTTGATGCAGCAACAAGGTGCGGGGGTTACGACCAAGAGCAATTCCCAGAAGGGGGGTTATTCGCTGCAGCAAGCGATGGAGTGTGGGACAATGGGGCGGCATGTGGGCGAAGATACCGGTTGAAGTGCATCAGCGGCCAGAGGAGACCGTGCAAGAACGGATCTATTGTAATCCAAGTTGTCGATGTGTGCCGAACAAATCCTTGTCGGGCGACGCTGACTCTGTCGAGCAAGGCCTTCGATGCCGTCTCCAGGAATCCCAATGCCAAGATCAATGTCGAATATTCTCAGTAAGTTAGTCCTCCTCTTTGAGATGTTGAAACACGATGAATCAGTCTATGATCGTACGTGCGACTGCATGTGGATCGATGTAGGCTTACGCCAAGCACAAGTCGAGCCACATAAATCTTTGTCACTAGCTTGTGTTCTCAATTTTCGCTCTCTCTGATCTACTCGGTCGGTTTGATCCGTTCTTCTGAATATATATCAACACAAATCTTTTCGTTAGTGATTTGTTTAACGCTTCTGCACAACAATTCATACAAGATGGACTTTTGCTAATTACCTTCGCTTGTGTCTTGTGCAGGATCTGATTTCTAACAATACCTGCATCAGCCCTCTCTGGCAAGGCTGGCTTATGAAAGACTCCTTTGGATTATAACCTATAACATCAAACTACTTCGATTTGGATAGTACAAAGAGCACGATGGATGCACAAAAAAAATATAAAGAACCACCTTGATTTGGATAGTATGTATTGTGTACTTTGATTCGGCCGGTCACGTAGCCTACACAGGTTTGAGACGTAACAGAGGTGGTATCATAGCAATGGTTCAATATACACAAGTGTCAAAAACTCCAGCACACACTATATATTTGACATTTAACAAATAAATTGAATATGGAGCGAATAAAAACAAGTGCATTATCTTTTTTTTTTTTGGAGATGGTAAATTATAATTTTCGTTAAGGAAGAGATGAGTGGGGAATGTATGAGGTGCTCTAATACCACCTTATGTCTACCCCATTCATCTCATCATTGACGGAAATAGTCGATGACCAAACAAATAGTTGAGAAGGGAGTTTATCTACAGTAGCTTATAAAGCTATTCATGCATGAACTACCGGAGACGTGTCCCACCGCCTCACGCCTTGCACAAAAACTTGACAGCTAAATAGCCACATGCCCGACTGTTTTTCTCCCGACTGTGTTTCTTTTTATTTCCTTTTTCAAACTCCAAATACTATCTAAAAATTTGGAAAATACTCAATTCGACTCTAATCACTAGGTTGGCATTGATCGGTCTCTATGGAAAGCATCGTCAATTATGGAACTACTGTAACAACTGACAACTGAATATGAACACATTTCATGCGCGGCTTTGACTTCTATGATCAATTTATGGCTAGACTTGGATTCCTTCATTTGATTTGGCTAATCATTATTGATATTAATAAATTTCTAATTACTCACAATAAAATACGTGTTGTTACTCTCTCTCTCTCTCTCTCTCTCTGAGTAGCTTATAGCTTGTTTATCAGTCCCAGTCAATCAGCTTACGGTCAATTCAATCAAAGCTTCCTTACCATTGCGGCAACTGCTGAGGAACCATCGAAAGCGTGGATTGTTTTGTGTACATTATTAGTATGTTGCTTTTGGTCATACTAGCTTTCTTAAATGATCTCTGTTCGACGAAATCAAGATCCTTCTCATTATACAATTCAAGAACAAGTAAAAGAGGGTTCCCTCTTTATACACTGATACTTGAGCAACGAATGGATTAAGCATGAGAAATAGCTGGATCACAAAGTCCAGTCGTTATCAATCCTCCCTCTTGTACATTTTGTTCCCGAGAGTGTGCACAAATTGAAAATATGGTCTAATCACAAAGCTATTGAATATATTGCGTAACCATCATCAGTGATCACGACGAAAACAACGTACTCGGTCAAGAATTTCAACTGCAATTTGTTCCGGTTGATACTCTGGTTACTCCATCCGGGGTTATCATTCTTCTTCAAATCCTGCAAAATGCACGCCATTGAATGAATAATAGAGGATGCAGTTCTCAGGGTCAAGCAGACTAAGCGCTTGAATGATTAACGGCACGCTGATGTTTCACAACATGGTTAGAAATGACTCAAAACACACATAAGTAGGCCAAATGCATCCTATAGTTACGACTGTAGTAAGATCAACAGTTTGCAATACCAATAGACCGAGAACCAATTTGACTTACTGACATCCAGATCATAAAAATTTGGATTAGAACAATTCTCCATCCATGATGGCCGATGGGGTACATATGCAATACTAACATAGGTTTATTGTTGAACAAAACAAAAAAAAAAATGTACTTGAAACTGTTTCAAAAGAACACCATTACAAAAGGATCTGGACCTTGGGATCAAGCCATCCCCACTGGAAAAGCTGCAACTGAATCCGACAATTATAGGAAAGCATTGAAACATAATCTCTCCCTACCTATTCTTCAATGTTCACCTGCTCAGGGCTATTAACCGGGTAACCCTGTTCAAAGTTCAAACCCCTTTGATGACCACACATACAAACTAAAACCCTTTTGTGTAGTAACCCTAAATTCGCAAGGGTATGATCGAGAATCCCTTTAGCCAAGAAAGTGCAGAATCAGAATCACTGGAAGCAGAAACTGAACCAAAGACCTAACATCCATATTAGGTCTAGAGGAGAAAATCACAAGTATCTTCCTCACTTTGGCTGTAACTCGCACATCTTTACCCATCATTCTGTTGCTTCAATAGTTTTGCTACAAAGCGTGCGCAACTACAGAGTTTGCTCCTTGATTTTATCATTTCTGTTCTTTTCCCTATGTCCAGGGGCAGAGCTATGTTGGAGCCCGAGGGGGCCCCAGCCCGGGCTCCCAGAGAGTCTTAGTTTTAAAATTTTTATTTTATATATACTTGATTTTGAATATTATTGATAATTATCTGTGTACAGCTACTTATAATCTTAATAATTTTGGTTTGATTTAATAAAAAATGGTTATTTTACATTCTCATTTTCCAATTTCTTTCATAAATAAAAAATAAGCACGTGAAAATTGAAGTAGCTTGAAGAAAAAAACAAAATAATTGGTATATTTTAACAGCATTAGGCTAGAATCATTTCAATGTACAAATGTAATGTATTGGAAAGTAAAATCTTATGATATAATAAGCATACGTTCCGACAAAAAATCCTGGTTCTGCCACTGCCTATGTCATAATTGGGTTGACTCTTATCACTACTGAGAAACCTATGATCAAATAGTACCACCTTTTCTTAGTAGTTATACAACTTTACGAATTTTTAGGATCACTCATGCTGAATATGCGTAACCCTGACAAGAATCTATGAGAATACAAATACAAATGCAAACAAAACAGAACAATCACACAAGAAGCACATAATTTAAGGGGTTCAGTCAACTACGGTTATGGCCACCATCCCCAGTGACTGGGTTTGTTTCACTATGATGAAGAAAAAATAAAAGTTACGTTGCCCTAGACTAACATCCATATAGCTAGGGTCACAACACAAGTCTAGAGAAATACACAAAGACTATCAAAAAAATGCACCATCCGCGACAAGCTTTCTGCAGCCATGTGGCTCGGTGTGCTCCACAATACTAAACATCATGTCGCAAGAAAATGTAGGATGCTCATTTTTCACGTGTTTCCACTTTATAAGGAAGTTTAAAACATTTAGGACGACGCCATCTAAAACCCGACAGTTTTTAAACCATCCTAAGTGCTTCTCCCCAAAATAGACAAAGGAAAGGGAAAGGAAGAAATAGGAAAACAGAAAACTGTCTTTCTGTGCGGGCGTATTATGAAATACGAAAGCAGAAAACTGTCTTTCTGTGAGGGCGTGATTGGCATAATGCTAGTAATATGAAACTGAGCCAAGATATAAACCCTGAACAAGAGGCTCTTAATTTGACCATCTACACATGGATATATTTTGATAAAGGGAGCCACTGGATACCCAGCCTGATAACCAGAATCTCAATAATAGGCTAATAGCAACGATAGGAATACGTGCCATATGAAACAAAATATAGTTAAGTAGCTTAAAATTTGGACTGCATAGGTCCCCAAAATTGGTCTTGAAAGCACATATATGGCAATGGTGTGATAAGTAAGAAATTTGAAGATACTGCCGCTACCCAAAAAATAAGGTGGAATTTTAGCAACCCATGGCACATACTGACATCATGCTCACAATTGCCATTCGCAAATTGATTCTTATAGAAACAGTTTCTAAAAGACTAGGAACGATCGCATGGCACTTCACTGGTCTGTACGTAATTGGAAATTGACATAAAACAGGCAGCAAACAAGAAAGCACATAACAAAGGTGTTATATCACGTAATGAATGAAATTAAATATCCTTCCATTTGCAAAGAGAGGAGATATACACTATTGTAAACTACCATGTGCCTTAAAAAAGCAGTCTCAGAAATTCCTTCATGCTGTATTGCTGGCAATATACCCTATTCTTCTTGTGTATGTAATTACGATAGGGACTTCACACATTATGCTCAAGTCCCAATCCAGGCCATCCTACTTCATTTGGAGCCTTTGGCTGTCGGCCTAAACAGAATGAATTACACCTCCAATAATTCCTTACGGCGAAAAAAAAATAGGATACACCATGTGATCTCCTCTGGTCCACTACAACCTCACCTAGGCCAGCTATCTGTTTCCATATTTGAAAAGACCTTAGTTGCACAAAGCAGGAGTGGGTGGGTGTGCCGGAGCGGGTGAATATAGAAGCTCCCAAGGGAGAGAACGTGAACGGTTACATATGTTACAAAAATTACGTAGCATGGAAGATGAGTCATATGACTTTAAAAGTACAATCGTTTTAGGGATTAAAAACATGGGCCAAGTCTACCATGAGTGTAAGAAATGAGATAGCATTACATTATATCGTTTTCTTTTCAAGATATCATGACTTGAGCTTCATAATTTCATATATGAGTTAAATCGAAGACCAATTTATAAAGCCAAGTGATAAATGACAAATCCCTCTTTTTCTATCTAAGGATCGAACAAAAGCTCCCATCTTCGTAAGCAACGTGCTCCCATTGACATGGAGTGGTCTCCTGTCAAGTTCCTAAGTTGGGAGCGAAAGAGCATGCTCCTATGGTGGGAGGGGCACCATTTTAGGAGCTCCCTGATACTAAGAAAAATACCATCTTCTCTTGATTAGTGCCTGGACAGTTACCCACTTACCCAGCACCTGCCCACCTCATATGCTCTATCCCAATGAACACCATGCGTCTCCCTCCTCCGTTGCCGGAAACAACTCACCCTCAATCTTCTAAATGCGCAAAACATAAGTCGTTTAAGGATATAGTGCTTGGTGTGATTGAGTGATTAAGAACCTATAGTGCACCCGAATGCTTAGAAAGACTGAAATAACATACACATAAGCCTAACTGCTTGACTAGCATGAATACATACACATATATAGACCGTAAGTCCAATTAATTTTAAACAAAACCTATATGCTCCATCTGCAAGATTCCAGTTTTATCCAAAGAGGAAACAATTATGAACCTATGCAACTATTCAACAAACAATCCAGTAATCCACAGTACAAATCAAAGCTGCACCTTAAAACCGTCAGAAAGCCATGTCAAACTAACAAGCAAAGCATAAGAAGCCAATTCAGACCTCGAATCAAGTCATCCTGCCACGGCCTCAAACTGCTTCAATGAGTCGCAATGCGGTGTTTCTCGTATATATCCCCACTGAAAACGCTGCAACTCAAGCCTGCAATTGTGGGCAAGAATCGAAACATAATCTCTTTCCACTTGCTCTTCAAGTCTCACCCTCTCAGGGCTATTAGGAGGGTAACGCTGCACAAACCCCCCTGACTTCACATAATAATTCACACCCTTTTGTGTCGTAAACCTATATTGATAAGGATACTGACGCGAAATCGAATAAACCGGATCGTTCGACGGCATGAAGCTAAACACCAGAATCAGAAGCACAGGCAGCAATTGAATCAAAGCCTTAGCAAGTCCAACAGACCCATTATTCCCATTATTATTATTGTTTCTATTATTATTCCCCATTCTCACACCCATACCAGGTCCAAAGCTAAAGCTACCAAACTGTGTATTTCTACCAGCTGGATTCATACCTCCATAAAAGAAGTTCCTGAATATCTCCTCAGCATCAACATCCCCATCAAAAAACCCTTGCCCCCCACCACGCCTTGGCGCAGCAGCCCGTCTTTCAAAAACTTCTTCATCCGATCCCACAAGCTTATACCTCTTCCTACTCTCCTCATTGCTTAAGCACTGAAACGCCTTCGATACGGCCTTAAACGCCTCCTCCGCCCCCGGAGCCTTGTTCTTATCCGGATGAACCTTCAGCGAAAGCTTTCGATACGCTTTCCGGATCTCTTCGACACTACAACTCTCCTCAACACCCAGAATCTCATAGTAATTCTTCTTCCTCTTAATCTCCCTCACAATCGAGATCTGTTCCTCGGTGTACGCGACAGAGGTGGCCGAATCCGATGATTCCGGTTTCGACCCGGATGCCGAAACCCTGACCCTAGGCCGAGCCGAAGGTGGCGGCGGTGGCGATTCGGTGGTGGGTCCTGGCTGGGCGTCGAGATTGGAGAGGAGATCGGAGGCGGAGAGGGAGAGGGAGGGGTCGAGTCGCTGGGCTTTGGTGATGAATTTCTGGGCGCGGGTTCGGTCGCCGGATCCGATCGCGCTGCGGGCGATGTTCAGGCATTTCAGTGCCTCGTCCTTATTTCCGTCCATAACCAAAACCCCAGATTTGCAACGAACGAACAAACCCTCGAAAGGAATTGCAAAATCAATATATATATATATATATATATATATATAGACAGAGGGGTGAAACTGGGTTTGTAAATTGGTGAAAAGGGTGGGTGAGAATTGTCGGAGGAATGGATTAGGGTTTGAGACCCCTAGAACAAATGCTGCAAATTGAAGAATCAACTCAAAAGTCTGCGCAGAAGAGAAGAAATATCGGAGAAAGTCGTCTCTTTCTCTTTCTCTTTCTCTTTCTCTCTCTCTCTCTCTCTCTTGCTGTTTGTGTTTTGTATTATTGTCAAGAATTTTCGCGTTGTCTCGTTCCGCTAAATATCGGAGAAAGTCGTCTCTCTCTCTCTCCCTCTTAATGAAATTTTTTCGGAGTTGAATTATCGCCGAAAAAATTCCATTAACACGGGCGTCACATAAAGAGCCACAACCAACCAATCAAACCCCCAAGAGCCTACCATGGGTTCAGATCAACAGCTCACGCGAGGTCCGAGTTTCATCTGGTTTAAAAGCCTCAAGGCGCGAAAGCAAACCGATCTTAACCCATGGCAGATCCGTCGAACAAACAATTTTTTAGAAAAAGGAAAGACAAACAAATTGGTCATGTATTTGCTTTGTTACTACAAGTATATAAACTTAAAAATTAAGAGAAAGGAACGAGAAATTTAGATAAATATTGAGCACAATGTATGCGTGAAATTTGTTTTTCAAGAACTCATCAATTCTCATTACTTTTGTTTCTTTATGTCCAACTTCTATTTTCTTTCTTCCTTCGTGCCTTTTCGCTTTAAAATCAAAAGTTCAAACAAGCTATTACTCACTTTAAAATCAAAAGTTCAAACAAGCTATTACTCGACTTGTTCTACTTATACAACACAACTGCCACCTAGATCACTTTGTGATTGACTCGATTGAATATCGTTTTAAGTTTTAAAATCGAACCTGAACAATCTTCGGTCCAGCTCTAAGCATAACTTGACAGTTAGCGTAGCAACGAGCTGCATGAATCCGGAACCAACTCTAACAAGCATGCATTCAGCTATATATTTCCCAGTTAACAAACACTGCTGTTCTGCTTATGGGTGATCCTAGGCTTGTTTTGGGCGATCAGTTAACTACCCAAGAGAGTTTTTCACACAAGCATGTACGCCACGGCCCACAAAATTAAAGCAATTGCTCATGCAAACCCAGGAGAGAGAGAGAGCACAAAATTTTGTCCATCGATAAATAGCGTCTCAATGCTAACAACCAGTTTACAAACAAAGAAAAATTTTGCTTAGATTTGAAGGGTTTCTGTTTTAGATCATGGGGTAAACTTGAGTTCCTACTCCTTTGAAGTTATGACCAGCAGTCCCAGCGCCCCTATAAGTAAATACTGCAAAAAGAACAACACAGTAACGCGTGAGATTAGTTTTGAGCATGCAGCATTTTGTTGTAATGTGTTTTTCGAAAATCAACAGGAAAAAATGGAAGTTAAAGAAGAAATCAACCTTGATGATAGGTTTCTCGGTCATGATAATAGTCACCCAACCAACATACGGTAAGAACCTGCAGCAGACGCGGGAAAAAATATAAAAACTAACAATAATATAATGAAGTCATGCAGCAGCTCAGGAGATGCATTCTTCCTAGACAATAACAAACCGATAATCAAAAGCAACAAAAACACAGAAGAATTACCCCATTCCACTTAATTTTTTCTATAACTTTTAGTTGTCCTTATTTGAATTTTTTTCGTATTTGTGAGTTTTGTGCCTCACTTTTTTGGTTTTCTGATTTGTCTCGTCTGATTCGTCTCGTCAAGACGAATCAGAAAAGTAAAAAATTTTTACTTTTAAACCAAATATTTTGAAAAATAACCACTTTTTAGCACCCAAAAAAAAGTCGACTTTTTTGACTTTTTTTTTTACTTAAAAGTAGTTTTTCCCAAACTATTTGGGTAAAAGTAAAAAAAAATTATGCCTTGTTCGTTTCCCTTTTTGAAAAAAAATTCCAATTCAAAAAATACTCATTACCATAGTTGTTAAAAATCTACGATACACGATACGTATCCCATCATGTATCCTTTTTGTATAAAAATCCTACGATACGACCGCGTATCCTACGATTTATACGCGTATCCTAATTCTATACGTATCCTAAGATTACTTATCAAAAAAAGTCGGACCTTATTTCAAGAAACGGAACCCCAAATGCATTAATCCAAGCCGTTTAATCTAATTATGACATATTTCAAACCCTTCGATAGAAATTCAACCTCAACGTAGGTCTTGTATAAAAGAAAGAACAATACTTTGATTGTATTTTGTCTTACTTTTCTTTTCCTAACAAAGGGAACGTAAAGCCTTAATGTAATAGGTCCCAGTTGAGAGATTTAAAATTTTACATCTTAATTTTTTTTTTTTTAAATGTAAGCTTAGTTTGTTGGTGTTATTGGGTGTATCTACCTCTTAATTATATTTTAATTATGATTAACGTTGTTGAAACATAAACTAAAATATTTTGACAAAGTTTCAATTGACAAAACTCAAATATAATAGATATTATCGAAAAAGATATAACGGAACGGTTCAATGGACACCCTAAAAAAACACCCAAAAAAACACCCATAATCTCATTCTCATAGTTCCCGATCAAATTTTTATGATCCGAACCGTTCAATGTGTGCAGAATGTGATTTTAAGGGTGGCTGCGAGAAATTAGCAAAAAAAATGACCGGGACAGGTTTGATTTAAGCAGTTTTTATTTGAACCGTTCAATAAAAAACCGTTCGAAACTGTTCGGATCAAGCCCTTCCCGGTCATTTTTTTTGCTGATTTCTTGCGGGTACCCTTAAAATCACGTTCTGATCACATTGAGCGGCTTGGATCATCAAAATTTGATCGGGAGCTATGGGGTGTTTTTTTAGGTGTTTTTTTAGGTGTCCCCGGAACCGCCCCGAAGATATAAATATCTAGTTTTTAGAAACTTTAAAATATCTAACTCTAGAAGCTCTAGAATATCCTTGTGAAATATCTAGAGTTTTTTTTTTTAAGAATTAGTCTCATGTGTAATTCTAGAATTACCTCAAGGTTTATCTTGTATAAAAATATCTTCGTACTAGAGTCTTCCATTAACTAATACAAATAGGGATGGGTTCCATTAAGTAGTACATAGCTGGATATGGAGGAGTTCTTAGAGACAGCTCTGGGAAGTGAGTTCTAGGCTACTATGGGAAAGCAACTGGCACCAGCAGCTTGGAAGTTGAAATAAGTTGAAATATGGGCTATTTATAGAGGGTCTCACAGTCATTTTTTAGAAAGGAATATCATTTTTTAGAAAGGAATATCAAGTGTCACCCTAGAGTCCGATTCAAGTGTCGCAATAAACTTCTGCAATGAGAGGCCTCCGCCTGATCACCCCAATGCCACATTATTGTAGAAGTGAGAAGACTTGCTGGTGGAACAAATTCAACTATAACCCACATCTACCGACAAGCAAATCAAACTGTAGATTGTCTTGCCAGACTTGGCGCGCAACAAGAAGATGATTTGATTATAACTAACTCCACTCCATTCCTTTTGCAGCTAAGGAATTCACCCTGACGGATGTCATGGGTGTTGGCCATCTCAGGGCATAGGTCTAGGGCTTTGTAGCCTTTTTGTCATCTTATGATCTTTGTACGCCGAATATCGGGCTAATGACGTTTATGTTCGTTTCTACTTAATGCATGAATTTCCGTTTGACCAAAAAAACAAATAGGGATGGATTCTAACTATTTTGTACCAAGCCAAAAAAAAGTTTGAGTTCAAGTGTAATACAAATACTCTCCTTCCCCACTCGTCTTTAGTATTCACTCTCTTCCAAAAATATTGTCCAACTACACAACTCCTGACGTATCTCAAGATACACAATACATATCTCAATACAAACTATACAAGTGAAAAAACGATACACGATACGTATCCCGATTTAAAAACATTGCTCATTACCCCTACTTCCAATCATTACTCTCCACTCATCATCCCTATCTCCAATCATTATTCTCATTTCTATCTCTATCTCTCTCCACTCATTACCCCTACTTCCAATCATTACTCTCATAAAAAATTTCTCAAAAACTCATCCAAACACAGTATTACTTTTTCGATTCGTCTTGTCGAGAAGAATCAATAAGTCACAAAAGTTTGGCAAAAGACTAAGAAACGCTATTCTGACTGCCAGAAAAAGAAATTGATAGCTAAAAGCTCAAAGGTTTATTACCCAACAGCTCTCCCCATGATATGGTGTCTTTGCAACCATTGCTGGCCTTGCGCATACAGAAGCCTATCGTCCCCGTAATTATTATCTCCTGATAAAGTCAACCAACACCACAATGAAAACTAGTGCATCAAATGAATGAGCATTGCTTAACAACTAAAATAGAGAACCCAATGTTCTGGAAAAAACAAAGCCTTAGGCAAATATAATTACTCCAATCTCTAGGATCGTGATGTTGTATGCGTGAGAGTACTATTGAGATTTTGTTGTGGCCTCTAGGATCCCCTTGTTTTTTGACTTTTAAGGCTGTTTTTGGATCTTGGATTTGTGGAGGCATTTTTGAAGGGAAAATACGGATAAGGAGGCTACTACATTTTCTCCAAGAAGAATCCCTTACCTTTTCTTTAGCCTTCAGAAAAATCTCCACAATCCCACATCCAAACACAGCCCAAAGGTCCAAATAAATGTTCACAGGAATTCTTACTAGGATAAAATTTATCAGCTTCTGGTCAGCTGAGACTAACTTCTAACTTGGAGATTGGGCAGAGTGATACCTTTCGTGAGGACATCGACTTCACCTGTATCTTGACGCTCGTGAACCTACAATTCAGAAGTAAAGATTTAAAGACACAAGGCTATCCAGTTTAAAGGAAAATGGAAAAGCTGGAGCAAGGAATCAACTTGGCCACAATCATACAACAGAAATTGATAGAGTTTCCATGACTGGGCAACAAACTCAACGCTTCATATCTGCAACATTGACAGACTTCTTGAGAGTGTTTCAAAACTGCATGCCTTACTTGGAAGCTTAGTTAACTAGTATGATTGGATACTCGCCCTCCCTCCATTCCTGAAGTTGCTGGGCCATTTTCTAAGCTATTAGGTAGCTTTTGGAGGCACGAATGTTTTCTCTTCTAGGTACCTGGGCTGTTTTCCAAATCGGCTCTTGATTTTCTAGGGTTAATATCAAGAGACAAAAAACCTAGCAAAGCATTTGACTCTCCATCTCCGTTTCTAAATAGCGAGTTTAGCATTCTAAGCATTTCACAAACCTTTCCTATTTATTTCTTTAACTTAGCATTTCCTATTTATCTCCGCTTAAAAAATGGTGAATTTAGCGTTCCAAAGCATTTCCTAAGTTTTTATTTCTTTAACTTCTACCTTATGATAAAAAGAGTATAATTGTGTTTGACTAAAAAACGAAAGGAGTAGTACCTTTTGAAGTACAAATCAAGAAAAGTAGTCCTAGTGCACCTAGATATGTGTCTTAAATGAAGATTCTCAAAAACATATTATATACCATTGTGGCTTTATCACTTGAAACAAGTAAAGTTTGATGCTGTACACTTCAGAAACTTACCCCTATCTTACCATAATATAGGGTATGTGGCAAACCGCAATTTCTTCCCAATCCTCGTACGGGAACAATCCACTTTCCAGATAAATCTATGTTCGGGCAAAGTCCCTGTACTCTATGGACGGAGTGATAGAGAAAATTGTCGAAATTGAGAAGGTTCATTTTGTCCATGAGGTGTTTATCTAGAATTCTCTCCCAAATCCTGTTAATGTAGTTTTTAACTCCAGAATTTTGCTTCGGTGTAGACCGCAGGAGCTAAGTGGATGAGTTTTGGACATCCTTTCACTATCCAATTATTACGATTGACACATGCCACACACACACACATGGAGAGAGAGAGAGAGAGAGAGAGAGAGAGAGAGAGTAATGAAATGAGTGATATGCTTTAAGGACTAGTCACTAGATATATCATGCAGATTATTGCAACAATGATGGTTGCCATCGTTTCCTTTTTTGAAAATACAGATGCTTTTAAGATCTTCCCAAGGTCCCCACCACCAGTACCACACACGCTCACACGAACCCCACCATCAGTCATGCATATTATGGTGACTTTGATATTATGATGTTTGTCATTGTTTCCCTTTTCCTATATGATAAATGCTTCTATTACCTCCCCATCAGATATTCTGATGCTGTTAAAATATTTTGGTTCATGGACTGCACTAGTTTATGACCAAAAAACTTATCTAGAAACTTCTCAAATGTCAGCACCATATTGAAAAAAAAAGGAAAAAGAAATTGATAGCTAACATTCAATGCGAAAAGTTCAACGCAAAAGGATTTACAATATTCTTACCTTAATTACCCGATGAACAATGGGGATTTCACGTCCCTACGCAAGAAAACAAGAATAAGGAAAAGTTAGATTAGCAAGACGTATTACAAGAGTCCAAACGGCAAATGTGGCTAGTCTAGTCATGAAGGGAGATAATCACATCAATAAACAATACCAATTCATAAATCACATTATGGGGAATAAGCCATATAGACCAATACTCGACTGTTAAAATTCTGGAAGAGTTATATGCCAAAGGTAATTGACATCACTTATGTCATTTAGCTGAATTTCTTCACTAAAGCAAGACATCCTAAATTTAACAAATACTCTGCTTTTCTTTCTTCATCATTTCATTTCTAAGAAAATACAAAGACGTGTACCCAGAGTTGTATAATGCTGTCAGATGAGCCAAAAACATGCTATTCTGACAGAGTCACTATCTAAATTCTAAACTAGAGTGCTTATTCTTCTCAGATTGGACTTTGCAAACAAAGAAAAGTCTGTGCTATAGAAGCCAAAAAATTACTGCTAAAGTCATCTAAAAAAAACCCATCATACAAGGAATCAGTCGGCACACTGCAGAAGATTGAGACTACAAAATTTCCTAATAGTTGTATGTTTACCCTGGCATGTCCTTTCTGTGTAACAGCAAGACAATGCTTCAAAATCAAATTAAATAAGAAACTGAATTTCACGTATTTAAATCTATTGAATGATATTACATTTGAAGAAACAGATTATGCATACAAGCAGAAAAAAAAAAATGTATAACCTCCAAAAAGAAGGAACTCAAATAATTAACACTTAAAAGCATAGCGGCTTGGGTGTAGGAACCTACATCGACATTAAACACAACAATTTCGCCTGCACGAATAGGATCCTTTCCCATATGCAAGAACAAAATGTCACCCTGCAAAGAAAATTAAAATGTTACCCATTCATACTGAAGAAAAATCAGAATGAAGTTCCCTCATATGAAGCTAGCATGAACTAACTTAACAGAAATTAGCTAGCAGCGAGAATGAGATATCCCCTAAAACCACATAGAAACTTAAAAAATTGGAACTGAAAAGGGGGCTTTCAGAGGCTTATAAGAACAAAAACAGACACTGCGGTGCCCATAATAACAGAATGGGCAATCAATCATCATACATTCCAATTTGGACATGAGGTACATAAACTTGCAGGGACTCGAAGTCTGGAGTCATTAATAAAGTGCAAGTACATCAAACCTAAATCAAAGAAGGTTGGTGATGGAAGGATACAGCAGCTCTGAGGTGGCATATATTCACACAGAGAAATTATAAGAAACCGATGAAATTACAAGTAATGGTGAATGGTCACAGGAATACATAACTACAAAGAGCTAACTTCTTCAGATATTACCAACAAAAACATTCCGAAAACATATTGCATGACTCCCTTAGATCATGTTGCATGACAAGAAGAAACAATCAAACAACTATTCTGCCAACGACTCACCCTCTTGAAGCCCGGTTCCATGCTCCCGGAAAGCACCACAACAACAGGTGATTCGCTACCAGTTATACACATTAGTCCCTTCCATATTATCAGGGCTGAAGTGACGATCATACCTAAACAAATTTGAATAAGAACACCATATGTTCAGAGGACTGTTGCAAGTTAAAAATAGATAAAAGTTTTTATCAAGGTGAACACAGATGCATGTTTCATGCAATTCATATAAAAAAGAAACCCGAAGCCTTTATCTAGACTGGCATGATATCAACAATGCTACGAGACAATCACCGGTTATCCATCTGTCTTTTACAGAACATTTGCACGTGCGTACAGGACTAGTCCATAAAATATCAACACTGTATGATATTTTCAGCATGCTTAAGCAAATGCAGTTAGAGATTCCTATTGTTAATTTTTTCCACAAAGCTAAAAGATGAGCCATGTCATTCAACCCGTAGCAGTAACAAAAACTTTCAAACGAAAATTTTACTTTCTTTTCCATATCATACTATAAACTTCAGAAAATATGTGATGCATTATCACTTAAGCTCAAAAAGGAAGACCACAAATTCAGATACCAAAAACGAAAAGCTTCTTCTTTAGTTTTTACAATAATGACTGCTAAGGACCACTTGAAGATCCTTCAAAGAAGTTAAATAGTGAGATCAAGATCAAGGACTGCAAGTTAACAGACTGCTAAAGGGGAATGACCCATTCGATGCTTCTTTCCCTGTATACCCCCTCCATACTTCGGAGGTGAAAGAAAGGGTACTAACAACTAATTAGTAGCAAATTCCTTCCAGCATAAAAGCCCAACTAACTACAACAATAAGTACAAGCAGCAGTTACTATAACGTGACTAGCAGTTAAAGCTATGTCATACTTCTTTGAGAATCATAAGATGAGTAACGAGAAATCGTGGTGCTGCAAACCTACACACTTACCATATGGCAATGGTGTCCCTCTTGTCTAAACCTCCCTCGGCATGTGAGCCCTAAAGGTCCATTTGTAACCAGCACTAGTGGATCAGTTATGAATGACCGACACAAGATACAGGAACACAAGTCAGATCCTCCTTTCTTTTCTGCTTCACTAGGCGCCACTATCTTTCTGAATTATTCCAGCTTCTTGCTTTTCGATGTGGCTCATTTTCACCTTACCAACCCCAGGACGCATTGGTCAGCGTAGGATTTCCCTTTCCTACTGAAGAAACTTGGCAGTTGGCATGACTTAATACCCCAATGATTAATCGTTGTAATTCGAGGTTGCCACATGTTTTGTTTAACATATTTCGCCACATGCAAGGAATCTCTTTAAAGACACTATTGGTGTTCGTAACCTCAGGGATCAGCCCCGGGTGTTCGCATAGTTTCTGGTTATCTTGCTTTGAACATTTACATATCCTCCAACCGAAAAAGGGAGAAAAAACAATCTTTGTAGGTGTTCAAAATAATAGTGAAGGTTTTAAAGCAGCACGCCGCTGTTTTAATAAAGGCAGGTTCATCTACCTTTTCAAATGGGTGAACAAAATCTTAAAAAGGATTCCTGATCTTCTTTCATGTCACAATTTGAACATCGGTGTGAATGTTCCACGACCAACAAAATAAAAAATGATCAAGGCCTGAGACTCGGGGATTTGCTCCCTCTTAAGATCTCAAGTTCGAAACCTTTTAAGGTCTCAAGTTCGAAACCTCTCACCTCCTTTAGGGGCCAGTCGACTTTAATTGGGCTCCCCGCAAGTTGGTGGTGGGATTGGCCCCCGGATTAGTCGAGGCACGTGTAAGCTGGCCCGGACATATGAGTAATTAAAAAAAGAAGAGAATTTTACTGCTTGATGAGAGATGATTCCACTGATTAAGGTCTTTTTGGGGCTGGTCTAAATGAATCAAAGTCTTGCTAGTTGATGCCCTAAATTAAACACCACGGCAAGATAAACCCATCTTCCAAATGAACTAAAACAAAACAAAAAATTCAGTTTCTCAATGAAGACAAACGATTTCGTTCGGGAAAAAATGCAGAGCAAATAACAAAGGTACAACAGATGATTTGATTGAGTTCAAAAGACATGCACATGTACGTTAATAAATGGTGGTTAGTATACTAACCGAGACTGACGACTTGCGAGACGACTTGACGAATCTGAAGCGATTTGACGGAATCGACGGCATCTCCGATCCACCCCATCTCTCTCTCTCTCTCTCTCTCTCTCTCTCTCTCTCTCTCTCTCCTTGTCCGAAAAGCGAAAGAACGCCTCGTACTCGCGCTGTTTTAAGTTTTAACTGTAACGCAAAGCGAGTGAAGTCAATTGGGGCTTTTATAGGGGATTCATCCCACGTCCCGTTCCACCAATGTTTTTGTTTTTATTTTTATTTTTTATTTTACAAGATAGATTATTTTTTCATAATATACTGTTTTTAATTCAAAAAAATGTACTTATTTGAATTGGGACATTCCACTGAGCCTTCTTAAAAAATGCTCACGTATTTTTAATTTTTAAACCTAAAGATAATGCATTTATGAAAATAATTTTAAAATTTTTTTTGCATCTTTTAAAAATTTTCATTAAGATCTATTAAATAAAATTCATATTACAAAAAAATATTTTTAAGCTTAAAAATTAGAGACAAATATTTACAGTATTTTATAAGAAGACTTAGTCAAACGGGGATCCGTTCCACAACATCTTTTAAAAAAATACAGTAAGTACTTATTTCACATTTTTAAACTAAAAAATACTCCCTCCGTCCCAAATTTTTTGTCTAGTCAGTAAAACGAAGTGTTAAAAATAATACATTTTTTGTAAGAAAAAATTAAAAGTTTTTTAACAACTTACTAGATATCAATGAGTATTTTTAATTTGTGAAAAAAGTTTGAATTTTTTCTTGAAAAAATTATATTATTTTTAACATACCGTTTTGCGGGCCGGACAAAGAATTTGGGAAGGAAGAGAGTAACGTAAATGATGAAAAATAATGTTTTGATTTTTTTTATACTGTTCAAAAGATCTTAATGAGATCTATCAAACAACATACATATTATTAATAAAATTATTTACGTAAACAAATTATTTTTAAGTTTAAAAATTATCTTCTTAAAAAATAAGTACTAATTTAGGTTCTGGACAATAAGAAAACTCAACATAAAACCGTCTTTATTTAGTAGAAGTCTTAGGGTACTTGAGGGAAATTATTTGGCGCTTTGCTATGGGCCGTTACCCAAGCGAACTCCGCTGTTCGGTTTGAATTTTGAGAAAGGGTTTTTAAAGTAATGAGTGGAAAGAGATTGAAATTTTTTATTAAAGATCGTGTCCATAAATTTTGACGTTTAATACCCCAAAACGGACCAGGCCCTAGGCTGATGGGCCCAAAGTAAGAAGAAAGTCATCTAGCGTTGTTAGGCCCATGAATTACAGAACCACATTTCATGTTGCGCCTCCCACAGTTTTACATCAGAAAAATTACGGTAAATGATGTGTTTTGATAATTAATACCCGTCAAGAATAAGCTGAGAATATTTGTTAATGCTGAAAATATTTTTGGCGGGTATTAATTATCAAAACACGTCATTGGCCGTCATTTTCCCTTTTACATCTCACAAGAATGTTTGGAAGATAATTATTTATTGTCGGGTCAATGTGCAATGAATAGGGGTGGGATTCTACCAAAAAAATGTACCATCCGGAAAGGACATTCAATGCAAGTAGACTCTTTATTAATTTACGGTGTAGTGAGTTTAAGCATAATATCAGTTAAAATACGATTAGAAAGATTTGTGAACAGATTTCTGCAAAGATTATATAGAACAAAGCTGTCTGAAGTCATTCGATGCAAATAGACTCTTTATTAATTTTGAAAAGTCCAAGTGCATCAAAGACTCTAAACACGTATGTGTTCCAATTTAGCAACTTAAGTATGTGAATATAATATTGCTCAAATTGTACTTTCATCAGTCTCACAAAGGCCCATTTTCCTTATCTCTATTTTTCAAGATTTATTTTTATTTATTTTTTATTATTTTAATTTTTTTGTTTAGTAAAACTAAGTGAGATTTACAAGATAAAACCATATTGCATGTGAAAAGCTTTATAACTTAAAAAGCATAGATAATTTTATAAAATTTTGTGGGTAGTGAAAATAGAAAGACGGAGGAGGGAGTAATTAATTGGAAATACTACGTTTGTGTACCTGAATCGTTTCTATCAAATGTTTAATTAGCAAGCAAATAAACTAATCAACAAATGAGTTGTAAGAAGGGATTAACTTATTGATAAATAATTTTCGCATTCCACGTTTTTTTAAAATGAGTTCCAAAAGTTTTCGCATTATTTTCTTAATTTATTTTACATCTTGCTTATCTATTTATTTCAAACCAATAGTTAAATGAACACAACGAACCAAAAAGGCGGCTATAATTCATTGTGTCTTATATTTTTATAATTTGTATTTCTATTGGTTGCTCACAGAACTAGGGCATCTAGTGTTCTTGACCCACTCTATTCATCTCAATTTATCAATTTTTGTCAAGATTTCTATTATTTTTAAATTAATAATTTTTTAGATGTACGAGATTGGAAGTAAATTATTATTATTTTGCTTGAGATTATAACAAGATCTATATTGCATATAAAACGTATTATCAATTGAAATATAAAAAAAAAGTGTTAAAATAGAATGAGGTACAAATAAATTGAATTTTCTAGGAGTATTAGATAATCTTTTCAGAGGAAAATTTTTTTTATAAAAAATCTTCGATTCTTCTCATATTCTTCTTCAACACTTTTTTATCGAACTTTTTTTTGGTTCCGTTTAAAAAAAAAAACTATTTTTTGCGGTTAAAAATTGCAAATTTTTTTTTGTGTGGAATTTTCAATTTTTCATTTTGTCCCTTAAAATTTCACGAACAGTTACTGTCATGAACATTCCCAACGACGTCGTTAATGATGAGATTAGCATTGTGTCTAGTCAAACCCTAATCAACTCTTGTAGTCCTATCGCTCGTAAAACTTCCTTTCGTCTTCCTGCAAAAACCCTAGCCTCTCTCTCTCTCTCTCTCCCCCCGCTGCTCAACCAACAACCAGAAAGCAATGGTACTTTCTCTCTCCTCTCTCTCTCTCTCTCTTCTTCGTATTCTTACTCATCTGTTTCTTGTTAATTGATCCATATGTATGTATAATTTCGCGGGTTTGATTTGTACTTGCATATATGTATTTGCAGACAGGGGAAGCAGTAAACCCTAAAGCGTACCCGCTAGCCGATGCGCAGCTCACCATAACCATTATGGATCTTGTTCAGCAAGCCTCTAATTACAAGCAGCTCAAAAAAGGCGCTAACGAAGGTCACAGCTGGCTATAAATCCACACACACACACTCTTATGTATATGCACTTGTATAGGTTTCCATATCGGTATGTACCACACCTATGTTACCTGGAACGCGGAAAGTGGTATGCTGCATGTAAATTGTGGAACTATAGGGCAGGCTTCTGTAGATATCAAAATCAAAACTTACCCTTTGAAGGGATAAACATATAGTAAAATTAATTATCATTTTCCGAATTATTTGCGCAAAATACATTTCTAGGAACACAATGACCAAAATTTTCCGTTCTCTCTAGATTTTTACTTTTATAAGTTATATTTTTTGGAAAAAATTTGGGGATCGCTTTCGGAACGTTTGTAAGCAATTCGCTAGGTTTGTAGCTTTCGCTAGTGACATAGTACTAGACGCCTGGGCACACGCGATGCATGTGCAAATCGTGTTATGCTGAAGGAGGAAAGAGGAAAATATTCAATTGAGATTAATCTCTAATGAAATCTTGTGAAAGTAGAAAAGAGCGAGAAGGAAATTAGAATTACAGTTTTTTTTTTCCACTTCCTGGAAGTTTCTTTAGGCATTTAGAAGTGGTAGTTTAGGAAATTAAAATATGAGCGAGCCTCAAAACTGATGTTCACTCTGTAAGGGTGTTCTCTTTATAATACTAATGGATATACTTAAAGTTATGTTGAACAAAAATATGATTACAACCTCTTATGTTGGACTGCTGCTTTCGGATGGTACTCTTTTGTGTTATCATTCTGGCTAAATGTTTATCTTTTTGTTTTTGTTTTGCTTCTGACTTTCAGCAACAAAGACATTGAACAGGGGTATTTCTGAGTTCGTTGTAATGGCAGCAGACACTGAACCTCTTGAGATCCTCCTCCATCTTCCCCTTCTTGCTGAAGACAAGGTAATATTTTGACTTGTATGCAACTATGCAAGTAGATACTTGTAGAATTATATATCTAGATTCTAGATCTCTGCTGAAAGTGGGTATAATTATTCTGAGTTTGGTATAACACTTGTCAACCTGCTTGGCTACGATTGAGTTTGGGGGAAATTGATGATGCGTTGGAATGCTATATTTTTTGGTCTTCTTAGCTATGTTACGTGGACTTGGATATAGGTTTGGGGTAAGCTGTGAGTTTATCCAATTCCCACTATAACTGATTCATTTCTTAATATCCTTGTTTTATTTGACAATGTAAAATAGTGCTGTGTGCGACAGTTGCATGCGTTGTTAATGCCCAACTCAAGTATGTTCACATACTCATTGGAACAACTACACACAGTGGGCACATATCTTGTTCCACTGCCTGATTGTGTTGTGACAGATTGATACTTGCTCAAATTCAGTAGAATCCATGTGACATAGCCTCTTATTTTGTGTATTGGTGGCTGCACTAGTTGAATGTTTGATGTGGTTTGTCTTTGAGTAGTGAACTATGATTGAAATAGAAATAAGGTGGTCACAACTTTAAGGTTTGCTCATTGGGATTGGGCATGGATGAGCCTCCTTTTCCCCTTTAACTATGATAATTCTTGAATGACCATTTTGCCGCTACAGACCTATTTTGTGCTTAATTTGAAGATTTTTGTTTTGTTGGATTCTGTATCTACATTGCTTTTTCTCCCTCCTGGTAGAGATGCTATTGCAGAATAATGAGTTGTGGTTTGATTCACAACAATTACCTTTCGTACAGAAGTTTACTTTTGAATTTTGCAGAATGTGCCCTATGTCTTTGTCCCTTCAAAGCAAGCCCTTGGACGAGCATGTGGAGTCACCAGACCAGTTATTGCATGTTCTGTGACAAGCAATGAGGGAAGCCAATTGAAATCCCAAATTCAACAACTTAAGGTGCCTTCGCATCTTGATATCTCTTTTCTTTGCCCACAATTTATATTTCTCTCTCGGTGTGTGTGTCTTTGTGTGTGGATTATGATTGTGCATTCTTAACTTTCTTGTTTAATGCAGGATGCCATTGAGAAGCTTTTGATCTAAAAGGAAGAGTAAAGAAGCAGTTTCGGTGTGATGGGCCTCTTGAACGTGGGAGTTGCTCCTTGGGAGGCTTTGACTGATGGAAGAAGTTGTGTTACGATTGAAAGACCTTTTCCTTTTGCTTTTAATTTCTAGTTTTCTTGTGATGTTTATTGACCAATGTGAGAAGTAACGGTTCGTGAGTCACATCTTTATGTAAGACATCAACATTGTGTTCTAAAACTTAATCTCGGTATGTTTCATTGCTGTAGTTATTCAATAGTATTGCGCTTTTTAGTACTATATATGATGTAAGTTTATCATATCAGGAAAGCCTGAATGTTTCCAAACTTGCCTCAGTCATAGCTTTGCTGGATGTGTTTTCAAGAGGGATGGTGCATTTAGGGCACTTTTGCCTTGTGTGGACGGTCTTCTGTTGGACTGGAAAAAATTTACCATCCCCACGGAAACACTGAAGGGATAAGTTTTAATTCATATCGTGCACTACCATGTGACAAATCCCCAGGAAATGAAAATTCTCGTACCAGCGCTTAGCCCTGTGGTCCAATGGTGGTCTTCTCCTTCAAAAAATTTGAGTCCTCCTACAGGCACCGTCCATGACCTTACCGATTCTCCACTGACAGACATGCGGGGTTCACTCCCGATCCCACATGATAAATCTGAACCGTTAGTGTGCTCGCAAGTAATCAACTCAATCCAATATGTGTTGGTGCTCGATCCTACTTCTTTTCTCACCCCTCTAAATCTTACGCTTCTTTTCACCCCTCTATCTCTCATCCCTCTCCGTATTTTTGCTATTCTTACCTTTTTTTCCCAAAATCCCCCTCTCACAGCATACAAATTTGAGATCAATACATACGAAGTTATGAACGCTACCTGACTGCTCCGGTTTCAGCTCCATTGAAGCATTAGCTGCCTTCCTCTCACCCATCTCCACATTTTCATGAATCCTACAAGCACCAAGTAACCATTGAGATGGGGTAGGAGCTCTCTCTCCTTTCTCTCTCTAGAAGCTCTCTCTACTTCACCGGTCCGGGTTTTTCTCGGGGGGTGGGGCTGCCGCCCCTTACTCCACCTCCTCCCCTCCTCCTTTGCCCACCACCCCTCCTCACCTCGCCGCCCGTCAAATCCCTTCCCTAACTAGATCCACTTCCTTCTTGCCTCTTTCATCCCTTCCTCCGCCAGCTCCTCTCCGCCTTCTCTCAACCACCGCTGCCGCCTCTGCCTCCTCGCTGCCTCCGCCTTCTCCTCGCTACCTCCTCCTCCTCAGTCGCCCCCTCTGGTTCGGTGTTCTTCAGGATAGCTCTGATGGAGAGATGAAGTCGGGTGGCTCGGCTCCCTTTGGCAATAAGTCTCCAGCCTAATGGGTGGCATTTTGCTGGTGACAGCTCCATGGCCAGAGGTTCCTATACCGGTTGTCTTTGGCTCGGTTTCTCCCAGCTGGTCTCTCCAGTCCGGTAATTGTACTAGTCTGGTTTTTCTAGACCCGGTGGGCGTGGTTGGTGGGCGAATAAATTTTCAGTCTGATTAGGTTATTTTTGTTCCGGTTTGATGTTGATTTCATCTGTGCTTATGGCTATGGTTTGAGCTGGGTGTTCCTTTGAGCTTTATTACTGAAATCGGAGACGGGTTTGATATCCTGCATTTATGTATGGACTGCTTTGGCAGTATGTGTTTTGTTTAGATTTTGGTAGTTTTAGTTCATTCCTGTATTTTTTATAAAATCGTTGTAGTCTTTGGGCTTTTACTTTCGGGTATTGTGAAATAAATTGATTGACTTATAAAAAAAAAAGAGTAACCATTGAGAGTCAAATGGAGTATTTGCCCGCCCATATCAACCAAATCATCCCCTCTCTGCCACAACTCAATTAGGGCCGTAAATGAACCGAGCAACTCATGAGCTTAGCTCGGTTCGACTCGTTGAAGTTCGGCTTGGCTCCACTCATTAAGTAAACAGGCCGAGTTCTAGTTCGAGTTTTTGGCTCGTTTAGTAAATGAGTTGAGTGGAGCTTGACTCATTAAAGGAGGCTCGGCTCGATAAAAAAACTCGTTTAACAAATAATTAAACTCGACTCGTTAATAATCGAGTTAAACTCGAGCTCGAATTTTTGATTTATTTAGTAAACCAGCAGTCGGGCCCTCGCTCGGCTTAGTTTACAACCACAAGCAGATAGCACAGAGAGGAACGTGATTGATCAGGTCTTACATTACACCTCTCTTCTCCATCTAAAAAACGAAGGCTCATTACCAGAAGAAGAACCGATGATGGCTATTTCTTTCTCTCCTCCTCTTCTCATGGCCTCTAAAACCCGAATCCTCGCAATCCCTAACCGCACCCCTCTCTCTCCTCCCACTCCCACCTCTCTCTCCCTCCTCCGCCGCACTACCTCCCTGATCTCCAAACCCCCAACCCTCACTCTCTCTCTCCTCCGCCCCAAATCCAACCTCCTCTCCGCCGCCGCCTCTTCCTCACCTCCTCCACCACCAATTCCCGCCCAAAACCCTACCCACCACTCCCCACTCACCGGGTCGACCCGGACAATCACAACCATCTTCTCCATCGCCCTCTCCATCTCCAAACTCCTCGCTCTCAATCTCGTCGGAGGTATCTTCAAGACTCCTCCCACTGCGACGGGGCCGCTGTTCTTCGCGGCCATAGGCCAGGGGGCCGACCCCAGGTCCGCGGGCGCGCCCATCGCGGTTATCGCGGCGGGGCTGGCGAGGTGGCTTGAGATATACAGTTGCGTTTTGCTGATTAGGGTTTTGCTCAGTTGGTTCCCGAACATGCCGTGGGAGAAACAGCCGCTTTCGGCGGTTAGGGACTTGTGCGATCCTTACCTGAGTCTTTTCAGGGGCATTATCCCTCCGTTGTTTAATTCATTGGATGTTAGCCCCATCTTGGCTTTCCTCTTGTTGGGGATGCTGGGGCAGTTTGCTAGAGCACCCAGGCCTTAATGTCTTATTGAACAAGATTGGGAGGCTTTTGGGTTGGTAGTTGTGTGGCATCTAAAGTGATCAAGGGTTACAAAGTTTAGTGTGTTCAAGTTTTGTTAACTGTTTTGTTTTCTTTTTTGGTGGTTGTAACAAGGTTGTAGCAGGCAATTTCCACATATTTTCTTCATTTGGCGGCATACTTTTCTAGGTGAAAATAAGGTACTGGTTGTTTATCTTGTCCTAAGGAAAGATTATGTGAACTGCTAAATAGATGTCTCACGGTCTTACCGTATCCTTGCAATTTGTGCTGTGAGGTGTGTTGTGTTCCATCCTGGTTTTGTAATTGTTCTAATGCTGCTGTCCTAAATAAAGGTCTTTTTTTACTATTTCTGAGTTTTGGGTCCAAAAAACAGAGCCGACCCATCTGCAAACCCATGTTTTCATACGTGTACTGAATTGTACGATTCATACGATTCACTCACGTATCGATTATGCGATTCTGACTACGGTTCAACCCTATATGCGAAACATCTTAACTATCCTAATCGGTTTTGCCCTAAATTGGACCGAATCGTACGATTTGACTCACGAATGGCATGATTTCAATCACTATGATTGGTTTTATACCAACTGGTATACATGAGAATGTGCAAGAAAGGTTGTTGCCCATTTATGTCAGGATGATAATTTATCTCTAGTACTGTGCTCAGCTCAAAGGTACCCATTTCATTGCTCTCCCTCCAAAACCATCTGAATTTGTATTCTATGCTCTCCCCGTCCCAATTTGTAAACCCTAGCATACATTGTTTTCCCCCAATTTGCAATGCCTATGTGTTTAGAAGTTCTTGTTGCAATTGGCTGTTTTAAACTTGATGTTAGCGTTTTCTAATGCTGAATCTTGTATTTTTTGTGATGGTTCTCGTCACAGAGTAAAAGTTTAAGTTAGGAATTTATAAGTGATATAAAGTGATAACTACTTGTCATATATTCATATGTCCAGTGTGTGAGAAGAAGGTAAGGTAAATCAACCCCATTCTAGTAAGTACGCAAATTTGCCTGTTCGCCTCTTTTTGTAGTTGTATCTTTACAATATTAAGCTTAAAATTTGATTCATTTGTCGAATGTTGCTCTTTTAGTGATTTGTTTAACCTCCACAATCTAACAAGTGAACCCGAACCAAACATCAACTTCAATACCTTTTTTATGTGATTTGGAAGACAGAGTCACCCATAAGGGTTTGGTTTCTGTGAGGGAGTCTTTAGTTTTAGAAGGTTGGGATTTCGTGGTTACTCTTTAGAGGCAAGTGCCACTGGAGGTTCGCGTGTATGATTACGAATTGTAATGGACAAGGAAAACATACTCTAGTGTTTGCTTCAACAGGAATCGCCGAATCACACAAAGGTAGATTAGAAAAGGGGAACTTTGCACAGCGTTAAGATAGAGCAAGACTTTGGGGATCAATTTAAAAATGCGCGACATTGATCCATCTCCAAAGCAACACATGTTAAGAATACCATTAATGCTGACCACACTGTATCAAAGCTTTGATCATAGCACTTATGAACTAATTGCCACTTATCTACTCTCTCTCTCTCTCTCTCTCTCTCTCTCTCTCTCTCTCTCGCGCATGCGCGCACGCGTCATTCAAGGCCAATTTCTCCACCTTCATTGAGTTGTACTTCCCGGATTTTGATGCAGCATATGATGATTTACCAATCTCCCTATGAAATCAGCGGAAGTGCTAGCTACCACTAGTCACCAGCACTGCGTTTACGGAGCCCTGCATGGTTAGCCAGTAGTTTGCTCTGTGTGCTTATTTTGGCCTTCTTTGCTTCAAGTCCTTTCAAATTTTAATTTAGATAAGCGTGGCTGTCATACATCTGTTATACTCTTGTCCTTTGAAGTTGTGTTCCATTTTCCTTGTCTTTTGTCGGATACAATCTATTTGTGTGGTTTTATTGGAGTTTTCTGTGTAATAGTGGATGCCATTCATGCGCATAAACTCGCATGTCATGTATGCACATAAACTCGTCAATAGAAAGGTGGAAGAAATCTGATGAAGGGAGCAAAATGGTCATGCTAATGACAATGATTTTGTGGAGGATTTGGAAGTGCCGTAATGTGAGAGTTTAATGAGAATTCCATTGACCCTCAACCAGCTGTTTACATGGCCGTGACGGAAGCCACAAAGTTCATTGAAGCGACTGTTGCGGAAGACCGGGGGCGAAGATCTGTTGGGACTGGTCGTGGAGGAGCAACAGCAAGCTGGTTACATCCAGTGAATGGGCGGGTGAAAATAAATGTGGATGGGGCATGGGTAAATGGAAGAAGTGAAGGGAATTTGGCAAGTGCAGTGGCTCGGAACTCATCTGGAAGATTTGTGGCTGCTCGGTCTATTCATTTGGGAGGAGCAGAATCACCTTTTTGCCCCCGAAGCTTTGGCGTGGAGAGCTGCATGGGAGTTTGCTCGGACACTAGAACTTGATGCGATCCTAGCTGAAGGAGACTCCTATCAGCTGGTCCAGATTCTGGGTAATAAAATGTCGTGTCCATCCAATGTAGAGGTCATCGTTGAAGATATCCGGAGAATAGCCCAACAGATGGGGAGTTGTGAATTTGTGTTTGTTTGACGTACGGCAAATGGGGTAGGTCATAACCTTGCGGGTTTTGGTGTGCGAGGTTCTGAAGTTAAAAAACGTGAGAATGTAGACTTCTTGATTGGTTATTGTCTCCGTTAGGAAGAGATAACCGTCTTTTTTGATTTAGTTGCTCTCTAATCGTATCAATAAAATCTCCTACCACTTTGACCAAAATTAACTAGATGACAAACGCCAAGAAACTTGCCATAAACATGGGGAATTCTCGTACCAGCAGTTGACCTGTGGTCCAATGGTGATCTCTTCCTTGTTGGTGTACTATGAGAAGAATAAGTCCCATATCCGAAGATGAACCACCAAAGAGAAGCTCCACATCGCAATTCAGAAACAGGCTCGTCCCTGAGATTTCTGAGGCCCTAGGCGGTGGTTGAAAATGGGACCTCTCATTTTCAGTATATTAATTAGTGTTTTGATGTAGGAAACAAAACAAAGTCTGGCAGAGTGGTTGTAGCTGCCACTTTAGAGCCTAATGTTGTGAGTTTGACCCTCACAAGTAGCTTCTCAAAACCTTTTTTTTTTTTTTTTTGTAAAGGTTCTAAAATTGATGCTTAAACTTGAAAGGGGAAGGGAACAAATCCGCGCCTCATGCACACTTTCTTGCCGCTGGTGGTACTTTGGACTTGCTGTAATCAGAAATGATTCTTGCACGGCAGCTGTGCACAGTGGCCGTTTTCTCCCGTCTCGGGTCGCACAAAGATGATCGGAGCTGCTCATTTTGTTCAAAATAGGTCGTTTAAGGTCTCTGTAAAAAATGAGCTTCGTTCGATATCGTTAGAGGCTTTAACAAAACACCCAAAATCACTTCAGAATTTAGGCTCCGATCATCTTTGCGCGACCCGAGGCGGAAAAAAAAAGCCGCTGTGCACAGCTACTGTGCACAGCTTGCTGTGCACGTAGCACAGCCCTGCTGTAATATGGTCTACGTATACCTATTATTTGGGGGTCCCATCATTAATGGCTCCAAAATTAGAGGCCCTAGGGCCTATGCCCAGGACCGGCCCTATCCAGAAATGTATGCTAATCCAATAACCAAGGTTTAGTAAGGGGACTGACGTCTGTAAGCCATGATTATCAGACAATTCCAAATCTTTATAAAATCTACGGCAACAAGAAACAAACAGAAACAAGAACCAATTTGGTCCAACAAGAAACAAACGAAACCTTGTTGAGGGCTTGATTTTACAAGTTACAAACTCTCTCCTCTCCACTTCTCTCCCTCTCTCTCTGCAAAATCTTCATTTCTGACCCTACATATTCCGCCATCATATATATCTCCTCGGTCTTTGGATGCGACTTATCGTCTGATGAAAACCCGTGGAGAGACAATGAACCATTAGCCTCACCCACATCAACCCAACTAAATCCTACTTCTTTTCTCACCCCTCTATCTCTCATCCCTCTCCGTATTTTTGCTACCTTTTCCCAATCCCCTCTCTCAGCATACAAATTTGAGATCAATACATATGAACCTGACTGTTCTGGCTTCAGCTCCATCAAAGCATCAGCTGCCCTCTTACCCATCTCCACATTTCCATAAATCGTACAAGCACCAAGTAAGCTCTGCAGCACAGAGAATCCCGGCCCACCTGGAATCTGGCCCACAAACTCTTCGGCCTCCTTTAGCCTCCCAGCCCGGCCCAACATGTCCACCATACACGAATAATGCAAGCCAGATGGTTCAATCAAATGGTTTTTAACCATTGAGTCAAATATTTGTCTGCCCATATCAACCATCCCCTTTCTACCACAAGCAGTTAGCACAGAGAGGAACGTGATTGAATCAGGCCTTGCACCTCTCTTCTCCATCTCCTCAAAAAGGCTCATTACCGATTCATAGTCTCCATGCCTTGAATAAGCAGAGATTATGGCAGTCCACGCAACTTGGCTTCTTTCAGGCATTTCATGAAATACTCTAAGAGATTCTGATATGCTCCCACGCTTCGCGTACATGTCAAGGAGAGCACCCAAAACAATTGGGTCGTTCAATCCAAGTTTTATTAAATAAGAGTGGCACCTTTGGCCGTGTTTTAGAGATATGGCCTCAGTTGCTCCAACTGCACTCAAGACACTGCCAATTGTGAATTCATTGGGAAGAGACTCTAATATTGCCAACAAGAAAGTCTGTAGAGCTTCTTGGCCCATGCCATTTTGGGCATACCCTGAAATCAAAGCATTCCATGACACAATGCCTCTGTACTTGAGCTCCTCGAAAATCTTCTCTGAGTCTTCCATTGATTTGAATTCAGCATACATGGTAATAAAACTATTAGCAACATCCAGTTTGGACAAAAAGTTAGATTTTAAGCAAAGCCCATGAACCGGTCGACCTTCTTCCACTGAATTATTGATTGTTATGGCATGAATCAATGCAATGAATGTAACTTCATTGGGATATACTCCATCTAACCTCATCTCATTGAATAGGGATATAGCATTTTCTTCATCTATAGAAATCATTGTAGTCCACGAGATCACATTACGATCAGTCATGCTCTCAAACACCAATGCTGCGTCATTGGCAGCGTCACACTTGGAATACAATGAGATCAAAACATTACAGACTGAAACGTGATTCACATAATCCCTTCTAGCCGCATATCCCGTTTTAATGGCCAAACTATGTATCTGTCTCCCAAGCTCCACGTTTCTTTCGTGTCCACAAACTGAAACTATGCTAGTAAGAGAGACATGATCGAGCTTCATAACTTGTCTCACCATTTCCAGACAAGCCCAAATAGCTTTTTGTCCATAATTTCCCTCCTGAGCATACCCCGAGAGCATTGCATTCCACGAAACCAAATCCTTTTTGGGCATCTCATCAAACACTCTTTCAGCTTCCACTATATGGCCCCATTTGCAATACATTGTTATCAAGGCATTCCCAATGAAAACTTCACAACCCAAACCACACTTCAGTTCAAGAGAGTGCAACTGAATCCCAAACAAAAACTCCTCATCATCAGCACAACGGGCAAGGATAGTACTATAAGTCACAGCATCAAAAGCCATTCCAGTTAAATTCATCCGACAAGCAAACTTTAAAGCGTCATCAACATTTTCAAACCCCGAAAGGACCGTGTTGCAAGAAACAATATCAGGGTTCTTCAATTTCTCAAAAATAGCTAAAGCCTGATCAAACTGTCCAGACTTACAATACATGCTCATCAAAGCATTTGACACACTGAGGTTCGAAACTAACCCAGACGCCATGGAAAACCCGTGGACATTACGCCCGAGTCTTGAGTAGCCCCGGCAAGCCTTGAGAGCCACGGCAATCGTAACTGCATCAATGGTGCCAATGAAATCACACTGAAGCTGTTTCTTGAATATCCTAAGGACTTCACGATGGTTGTTGTTGCGTGAATACGTGAGCATAGAATGCTGGAAGGGGAGAAACTCTGGCTGAGTAACTTTGTCGAACAGTTGGTGGTCATTTCTAGATGAGTGGAAGCTTTTGAATTCCTTTGACCGCTGTGCGGCTATTCTGTGGAGGGTTTTGGAAGTCAGTTGACGGGTAATCATGAGAACCCAAAACGGCCCAAGTTAAGATCAACGAAACCCTAGAACCACAAAGAGATTTAACATGCCTATTGTCGTGTAAAAATGTGAGCAATGAGCATAGAATGGTGGAAGGGGAGAAAGTTTGGGTGAGTTATTTTGTCGAACAGTTGGTGTTCATGTCGTGTGGAATTCTGTGGAGGGTTTGGAAAGTCGGTTGATGAGAATCAAGGGAGTCCGTAGGGATGACCGTTGAGGTTCAATGAAACCCTAACACAATTTCGAAAGGGTGGGGATAATGCCACGAGGGGTTTTTCTAATGCCACGACAAGTCATATAGTGTGGCAATATTGCCCTCAGCCATAGGGGTCTGTATTCTTCGCCCCTCTCTCTCTGTGTGGCTGAATTCTTCTCCTCTCTCTCTCATCTTTCACCACATCGAATTAATTCAGGTCCTCTCTTCTATTTCCACAAGAGACCATCGGAAAGTGATGGGTTTGAAATTGCAGGTATGCTATTTGAGATCGGAGTCTCAAACCCAACCTCTCTGCCCGACTAGATTTAACAATTACTGCAACGCTGATGGGGAATCAAGCACAATCCGTATCAATCTCTTCTATGTATCAATTGGAGTATAGAAATTGAAATTCTGATTGTTCCCTTGGTTATAGCAAAGAGAGGGAGACACAAAGAGAGAAAAGTGCAGATCAAAAAGGAGAAAAAAAGTTATTGGGTGAAAGGGAAGGGCGAAAGTGGGTTGTCGGGAAAGTGGAGAGAGAGAGAGAGAGAGAGATGTGAAGTGAGGTGAGAGAGGCTTTCTGGGCTCTGACTTTTCAAGGGTATAATGGCGATTACAACTAATTAGTCGTGGCATTAAACAAAAGTCTCGTGGCATTAGCAGCTCCCTTTCGGAATCATGATTTGGGAAGGCATTTCCCTCTTAGTGCTTTAGCCAGAAAAAAAATAAAATGGAGGGATTATTCAATGTTCGTGGAGCACTGCACATGGTGCTTCAGGGCTTCGTGTGTGGTAGGGTGACTAGGGTCTATACACATTTGGGTCGTTTAGTACTCCCTCCGTCCTGATTTAATTGTCCCTCATTCTATTCTAATCGGCTAAAAAACAAGGTATATATTTAAATCCGTAATGAATTTCATATCGAATATGAATATTGTTTGAAAAATCTCGATTAGTTCTATAATACAATGTTTTCAAAATCACATAAAACATTATAAATTATGAGATATAATCAGTTGAAAAGTGGCACAAACTCTAAAAAATGACAATTAAATTAGGACGGAGGGAGTATTTTAGTTAAGTCAGAAAGCTTTTTAATTTTTATTTAAAAAAAATTGCATTTGTTAGTTTTTCGTAGACTTTTTGAGGATTATTGCTTCTTCATGACAAGAAGAATCTAAAAACTAAAAAATTACGATCAAAATCTAATTTTTTTTTAATAAAGACCAAAAAATTACTTATTGGCTTATTTTTGTCTTTATTAAAAAATTAAATTTTAATCATAGTTTTTTACTTTTTAGATTCGTCTCGTCATAAATAAGCAATAATCTTTACAAAATCGACAAAAAACTAACAAATACAAATTTTTTTTTGAATAAGGACAAAAAAGCTTTCTGGCTTAATTAAAATGCCAAACCACCCTTAGACTCAATTCTCTTTAAATTTTTGGTCTGGTATTTTTTTTCGGTTATTTTTTTTGTAATTTTTTTTAAAACTTTTTGTCCTAATCCATTTTTGGAATTAATAAGTTATCTCAACTGGATGAAAAAAATTAGAAAAGTATAAAAATGCAATTGAAATTGAAAAATATTTATATAAGACGACACTAAAAATAAAAATACCAGTTGTTTGGCATTTTGGTCTTCTTTATTGATTTTGTTTTCTGTCATAATTTTTTTAAAACTTTTTATATTCTTCTTGTCGAGACGAATAATTGATCCAAAAAATATAGCATGAATCTAGCGAGAATTCAAAAAAGACGAACAAAACTATCAAAACAAAAATTTAGGAAAACAGGTGTTATTATCATAAGCTTCGCTTGAATGTGCGGTGGTGAAGGACGCTTACGGTGCTCCATGAACACTTACGATATCGATAAATTGCACTAGTGGTACCCGTCTAATTCATAGTTGGATGGCTCAGGCCTGTCGGCCATATACTATCTCGTACAAGAAATGTTTGATTAGGTTTCATTCCCACCTTTTTCTACTATAGAGTAACGTTCTACGAGAAAATCCCAAGCGTTTTGGCCAAATGAATATGAGAAAATAAAGAAGTACTCGTTCTCTATGAAATCGCACGTTTGAATCTTGCGAAGCCAAATATTCCTAACCTTAGAATCAGTAGAGAGTTTGCCCAATCGTTAACTTCAAGATTTTAGAATTAGTCGAGACATGCGTAAACTGAATCGAGTACGTGATTGTCAAAGGAAGTTCTGGAGTTTTCAAACAAGATCATAAACACAATCCACGAAATTATAAACAAGATTTGAGTATAATTATTCACGGGCATGCTACTGGGGCAGGTGCAGCCTTGTTATTACTCTTATTTTATGTCGACCACTTTAAAACGTTGATTTGAAGGAGATTAGACACTTGAACATTATCTGGGGTGCTGTAGTGCACCCCCTGTAGTGCACGTGTCGGATAACACACAGCCATCGATCTCATCAATTAACGGTCCACATTAAAAATAAATTATGACCGGTAATAAATAATTTTTACCGGTCATAATTAAAAATTACATCTCAACCATTCATTGTCAAGATCGATGGCTAGTGTACGCCTTGTAGGGTCTTGCACTACAGGATTTCCCAATCCTTCTTCTCCCGCATCAACTTATTTTATTTACTCTCATGGTGTCTAGGCATTTTACGCGCATTGTCCGCTAGCAGGGATCTAGTTAAAGTCGGGACAGAATTCCATATGTACCGACTGACGCTCTCTGAATTGATAGGAAAAATTTGAATATAAAATCTTAAAAGGAAGCAAAGTCGTCCTAGTCTTGATGGTCATCTCACATCTTCGGGAACCAATTAAATCGGTGTTCATTGTGTTTACGGCTTTAGTTTTTTAGTTTTTCTTTCTCCTCAAAGGTCGTGCTGATACTTTTGCACTCTGGGAAAACTCGACTATAACACTCCCACTTTTACAACCAAACTTACAACCGATTTTGTCATATTAGTATATGGCTCCGATCATTTTAGTTATCGGAAACGTTCACTTCAGCATAAATATTGGCGTTGTTATTACTCTTGACGTTTTTATAACGTGAACGTTTCCGATAACTAAAATGATGGGAGCTCATATGTTAATGTGACAAATCGATTGTAAATTTGGTCGTAAAAGTGTGAGTATTAGTTGAGTTTTCCGTGCACTCCCTCTTAAGTCTTAATCCTTTTTAAGACTTTTACTTTTTTGCCATGACCTTTCACTATAAAAGTTCAGTTGCCACAATCACCCGTTACGGCCACAACCGGAGTAAAACAAAAGGAAGAAAATCCTTGCAAGTTTGTAACACAAGCTTTACTAAAAACATTTTACTTTTGGATCGATCCCTTCTTTTTTTCTTTTTTTTTGGAAAAAGCAAAAAAAATTATTAATCTTTAATGAGGATACAAAGATTAAACGGATCTCAGACACACCGACGAAAACACCATTCGATCGAGAACCAACACCAAAACATGGCAAGAAAACAACCGAAGCAAACACCTAAAAACATCACTCCCGAACACCACAAGAGCCATAGAAGCTGTCAACAAACGGAAGCTTTAAAAAAATCTGTTTTTTGGCGATCCCTTGTGACATAATCTGTTTTTTCTTTAATAAAACACAATTAGAGAGCCTAATGTTCACATGAAGACAACACATAAGTGGAGGAAAGAGGCCCAATAACACACCAGAAAGGCTATCCCAGGATGACTCATGAGTTCTGTCTCTCACCTACTCCTCCATGTGAGAATACAAGGTAAAGGGGTTGAATCAAATTATTGGTAAACATTGGTTAGTGGAAGAAAGGTACATGAGAGAGAGAGAGAGAGAGAGAGAGAGAGAGAGAGAGAGAGAGAGAGCCACGTAGGGTTTGACAGGCAGTGGTTTTTCCCCTTTTGCAAAATACTACGTTTCTGGTTGCCAGAGGGACACTTGTTCAAGCTTTTATGTTGCTTTAGTGCTAAGAACACCTTCCCTATGTACTTATGTATGCAGGGGGAGGTACTGGGAGGGGGGAGAAAGCGATTGTTCATTGTTGGTTGCGAGCCAGTATTCTGTCCATGAGGGTCGAACTGTGGCACTTGAAGCATGCAACGCTTTAATATAAGGAAATAAAGTCGCTCCTTTACCACTACTTGTTGGTTTTGATAAGATGATAAGCGCTTGATCATAACAAATAGCAAGTGCCAAAAAAAAAGAATGAGAGAGAGGAGCAAGTGCCATCTCCAGTTTTAGTTTATTTTTGTTTTTCACTAATGGAAGCCGATTGGGTGCTTATCGGCATTCGATCATCTTGATTTTTTAATTGAATGGTTCGGATCGTAAAAATAATGGTTCGATGACTTTCATTTAAACACCGCAAGATAGTTGCGCCAAGCTTTTATTCTTTTGTACACAAGATAGTCGGTGATCAAATATGACTTTACAATTAACGTTTCTCTTCGTGTTTTTACAAAAAAACATGCAGCCTAAGTCGCATAATACCCTCACTCGTGAGTAAGTAGGATCAAAGGATCTGACGAAAAAACCACTGCGTGATCGATCACCAAGCGTGCAACAATACTAATGAGATATATTCCATCGAGCAGATTCACCCCTATTCAAAATCTTGTCACCGCCACTTCATGTATGGGTCAGCCCCTAAACAACTTTGGGCACGTTTTGATTGCCAGATTATCTTTATAGCAGGGGGATTAACAATTTATGAGTCTGGAGATTCAATTGTTCAACTTAGAGCACCTTCATTCGACTCTTTTAACTTATGTGTTAACTTGATTGTTACATGACCCAAACTAGTACTAAATGAAGACCCATTTTTACTTGTAAGCTAATTTGTCTCCCAAGTCACAAAGAAACGAGAAATTTTTCGGTGCCGGGTGGGTATATCCCATGTGGTACCCGCTCAGCACATCCGGACTGTCCAATACACTTTTGAGTGGTTCGAATTGAAATCCTCTCTTTCCTTTCAACCCAACACTTTCTCTCTCCAAATCCAAGCCGTCCAAATACGCAGTAGACGGCTTGGATGTACCGAGCGGGCACCAAAGGAACATTAGACTAGCTAATTAATTAAATAGTTAATCTCTATTATAAAACAGAAGGATGTGTGGGGACAAGTTGTTAGAACGTCTTAGATTCATTTGATCCAAAGGCTGTAATGCATCCTTCCACTTCCCGGTTAAGTGCCCATGTTTTTCACCTAAATCACACAACTGTCATCCCCTTTCAACTGGGATGCGTAGTGCCGTAGGCACGGATTAGCATAGTATATCAAATGGGGCCCATTTCAGCCATTTTGAAAGCAGAGACTCCTTGTCTAGCCAATTAAGGGCCTGTTTGGATGCAGCGATGGGAAGGGGGATTATGATATCCCCCCTCCTAATACGTGGGCCTGTGCATATGGCGTGGTTTGGGAAGTCCAAAACTAGGGTGGATATCTTAATACCCGTGCTCCATAATCCCCCCTAATACCCCTGAGGGGGGCTTACACATGGCTAGGGTGGGAGCCGGCTATGTGGAACCCCCCCTTATAATACACCCTCTCTCTTCTATTCAACTACAAAATAACATTATCCCCCCATTTTATACCTCATCCAAACCATGTATTATTTAATCTTCCCGTCACATCAATGTGGACCCACACGTCTTACATAATACCCCCTACTATCCAATCCCCCCTTCTTACATAATATCTCCAAACCTAATACCTCATTCAAACGAGCCCTAAGTGAGTCCTTTTTTTGTGCCAAATATGGGTTTGAATAGCGCTGGCTCCATGTATTATTCCTACCACATTCTGATCCCCGCAGGCTGTATCCACCGAATCGGTTGTCCAATAAATCCGGGCAAGTTAATAGAACCAGGTTTCTCTGCAGTCAACTACAGAAAAGGTTATGTGGTTCAATCTGAACAGTTCATCTAGAAAATTAGTGGTTCAAATTTGTTGAATCTATTACCGATAAAAGTCTTTTATTAACAATAAAAGATTAAAAAAACAAATCTGAACCATTATAAACACTATCTGACGGTTGCGATCGTTTGGACCACAGACAAGGCAAATTCCAAGTTATATTACAGGGATCCTTCAAATCTATAAAATACTCATATAAGAGACTACTTGACATGTAGATATAAGTATGAGATCCACATCGGACAAATTTCCACTAAACTAAAGTACTTTTTTTTTTTAAATCAGAGATGATGTATTGTGAGAGAATCACCTATCTTGTGAAACAAGAAATAAATACTTAAAAAATAAGAATTTTAGCAACGGAATCTTAGTTGACCACTTAGCAAGTATACCATTTCTCAGTAGCTATGCATAGGACTCTTACGACATGCACGAAAGGACATAAAATAACTATTCAACACCATTTTATGCTAGAAAATGAAAACTACGTACAAAACGTCTAAATATTCCGTTATGTCCTTAAAACGAAAAATTAAATGAATCTGAACCACACCCGGTGTCCATCTGCGTAACATACCATGACAACAGTTTATAATGGTATATATGAACTGTTGAGAAATACTGAAATTTCTATTTTAGTGATGCCAATAACATGTTTTCATGTCAAAATAGGGCCCCCTATATTTGAAGTCACATCAAAAAATCCCTCCTTTACTGGGGGTAGGAAAACCACTCGAGAGCTCAGGGTGGGTCACAAACCACATCAACCAAGAAAACCATCCTACCACAAAAGAAGAGGTTTGATTGAGGATGATATTGTCGATCCTATTTTGAAGGACGCGGCTCCTCTGCAGTCCAACAACCGAGAGGCCTATATATGCAGTTACATCTCAATTGTTCATCTTTGCGTTTAACAGTTCAAAATTTAAAAAAACTCTTCTCGGGAAGGATTTTTTTTATAAAAAAAACGGACTATTCAGACATTTTTTAACAGTTAGGATCTCATGAACGGCTCTCTGCAATCCAACATTAGTCGGCTGAGAATACAGGTTCAGAAAAAATATCCTACCATAAAAAAAGAGGTTAGATTGAGGATGGTAATATTGTCAATCCTATTTCTGAGGACCTGGAGATCCTGCCAAGCAAGGGTGTTTGGCAGGGGTGCCGAGCACATCTCGGCCGTTCAAAAATGTTTTGAACGGCCCAAATGTAAAGGTACCGAACGGATTTAAAAAAAAAAGAAAGGAAAAGGAAAAAGATATTTCGATCCGAGCCGTTGATTCCGAGATGAACGGCTGGATTGGCCGCTTGGCACCCGCTTGGCAGGGATGCCGCTCGACAGGGTCCCCGGGTCTTCATCTTTGCGTTTAACAGTTCAAAATTTTAAAAAACTCTTCTTGGGAAGGGGTAAAAAAAAAAAAAAAAAACCCGAACTATTAAGACATTTTTGAACAACTAGGATCTCATGAACGGCTCTCTGCAATCCAACATTAGTCGGCTGAGAAGACAGGTCCAGAAAAATATCCTACCATAAAAAAAGAGGTTAGATTGAGGATGGTATTGTCAATCCTATTCTGAAGGACGCGGCTCCTCTCCAATCCAACAGCAGAAAGGCCTATATACGCAGTTTACATCTCAATTGTTCATCTTTGCGTTAAATAGTTTAAAATTTAAAAAAACTCTTCTCGTGAAGGGTTTTTTTTTTTTTATAAAAAAAACGGGACTATTAAGACATTTTTTAACAGCTAGGATCTCATGAACGGCTCTCTGCAATCCAACATTAGTCGATTGAGAAGACAGGTCCAGAAAAATATCCTACCATAAAAAGAGAGGTTAGATTGAGGATGGTATTGTCAATCCTATTCTGAAGGACGCGGCTCCTCTATAGTCCAACAGCCGAGAGGCCTATATATGCAGTTACATCTCAACTGTTCATCTTTCGTTTAATGCTTCAAAATTTTAAAAAACTCTTCTCGGGAAGGTTTTTTTTAGTGTAAAAAAACCGGACTATTAAAACACTTTTAAATAGCTAGAATCTCACAGACGGCTCTCTGCAATCCAACGTTAGTCGGCTGAGAAGACAGGTTCTATCCCAGATTCCATTTCATTCATTTTACCTTCTATGGTCGACAAATCAGCATCACCTTGAACTTAATAATCTCACTATACATGGAAAAAAAAAAAAAACTAATAAAGTAGCAGCAATAACTCAAAATTAGGCCTAGAAACTTCGGATCAATACTTGGAACACGATAATGTTGTCAAAATCTTATCCCTTGTGGGCAAAATTAGGCCTAGAAACTTCGGTTCACTACTTGGAACACGATAATGTTATCAAAATCTTATCCCTTGTGGGGTAGTGATGGGCCATTTATTGAATACTTCCAGAGTATCATACGGTATTGTCATGTGATACTCTCCATAAATAAAAGATCGTTACCACATAATATGGATTACTCATTTGTCTCTCAACCACCTAACAAAAGTAATAAATGATAATGTTCCAATCGCATAATTTGTTGCTGCATAGATGGTTGGGAGTTGCCAGGTAATGTGGTTAAGGGGGTGTTCCACTTTCCCTTCTTTTTTAAAAAGTACTTTTTTTTCAAATTTCAAATTCAAATATAATGAAAATAAAAAATAATTTTGTAATTTTTTTTGCATCGTTTAAAAGATCTCAATGAGATCTATCAAACAAAATTCATATTGATAAGAAAATTATTTTTGTAAATGCATGATTTTTGAGCTTGAAATTACCTTCTTTTTCTAAAAGTTCCTTTTTTACAAAACCGGAACACCCCCTAATCCTGGAACGCTGAATAATTACTCTTAGTGTAGGGATAAATTTTATGTGGACAAGGTCTCAACTCTTTGCCTATAAATACAAGGATGGAACTAAAATTTCATACACAATGGGGCCACAACATGAGCAACAAGATTTTAAAAGTTCAAATGTTCAAGAGTTGAAAAACATTTAAGTAAAATACTTAACACAATTAAAACACAATATCCAGGTCCTCTTACCAAATCAAAAACATTTAAAACGTGAAAATTAAAAGTTTTTCAATGCGTTATCTCAATCATGTATTGAAATGAAATGCGACGCTCTCTTAGATTCCTAAAAATCATGCATCTGCGATTGAGCAGTAATTAATTTCAACAACAATTTCCTTCTCGATCAATTTAAAAAAACTCTCTCCGAGAAGGGATTTTTTTGTCTTTTTATAAACCGGACTATTGAAACACTTTTGAACAGCTAGCACGAATGGCCCTCTGCAATCCAACGTTGGTCCAAGAAGACAGATTCTATCCCAGATTCAATTTCTTTCATTTTGTACCTTCTATCCAAGTCAACAAATCGTCATCGATCACCTTTAACTATTAATCTCACTAGAAATTTGGGTTCAGTACTGTTTAGGGGCCGGGTATTCTATACTGTTGTCAAAATCTTGTCCCTATGGGCCCAGTACAAGTGGCATTGTCATGTGATATTCTCTATAAATAAAAGATCCCCACCCATGACGTGGGTCAATACTCCTTTGTCTCCAATCATCTAACAAAAAGGAATGATAATGTTCCAATGGCATAATTTGTTGCTAGGGCTGTAAACGAGTCGAGATTTGTCAAGCTCGAGCTCGATCGACTCGTTTAGTAAAAAAACCTGAGCTCAAGCCCTAACGAACTGAGTTTAATCATTTACTAAACGAGCATATTTAATCGAGCTGAGCTTTTGTCGAACGAGCCGATCTCCACTCAGCTCATTTACTGAAAGAGTCGAAAGCTCGAGCTCGCGAGCTGCTCGGTTCATTTGCAGCCCTATTTGTTGCTACATAGATGATTGGGAGTTGCCATGCAACCTGGTTAATCCGGGAACGTTGAATAATTAGGGAAAATAACGGCCCAGGATGTGTTTCAATAATTAATACCCGTCAAGAACAAGCTAAGAACATTTGTTAATACTGAAAATGTCCTTAGTGGGTACTCTCTCCGTCCCTTTTTAAATGTCCTACTTCGTAACTCCAACTTATTAAAAAAATATCATCATTATACCATTCATATCAATCTATTTTTAGGGGCAAAATGGAAAATGTACCAACTTTTACCTCCACTTTCCTTATTTACACTCTATAGAGACATCATTATTACACTTATACTCACTAACTTTTTAAAATAGAATATACTTTTAGTGGCAAAATGGAAAATGTATCAACTTTTACTAACTTTCCAAAATGGACACTTATTAAGGGACAGCCCAAAATGAAATACTGGACTTTAAAAAGTGGACGGATGGAGTATTAATTATCAAAATATGTCATTGGCCGTCATTTTCCCAAATAATTACTTGTACTGTAGGGATAAATTTTATCTGGACAAGGTCTCAGCTGTTTGCCTATAAAAGGGCTTGAAGCTCACTAGAGCACTATTGAGTGTCAAGAGCTGAAACATAAAAGAGAGGAGGATCGATATATTCCTCACAAAGACTCTGGACAAAATGGTAAGTATTGAGCTTCCTATTTATAGCATTTTGCTTATTTTGCGCCTGAATCAAGACGCAAAGTAAACAAATATAGATCGACGAAAATAAGCGAATGTCAGACGTCGATGTTGTGTTTGCTGTCTATTTATCAGGAGGGTAAGCTGAGCCGGACAGTCACCGATGCTGTGGATTTCAAAGGGTTCCCAGCAGATAGGACTACAACCGGTGGGTGGGTTCCGGCGGCACTGATCCTAGGTTTGTCTCTGTTCCATTTTCCTCTGCTATCGTTGCCAATCATAAGTAACCTATGTTTATCCAGAAATAGCATTTAACACGTAAACAAGAAATTAAGTTGTCACCATCCATTATAAGCCATACAACATTGCAAGCTTCAGCTTGGAATGGCAGAAACTCTGAAATGCTAAAAAAGATTGGTTCTTTCTCGTAAAAAGCAGGCTACTTGTTTTACAAAAGGACTTGAACATTACCATAGGGGGGCGGTAGTTTGTGTGGCTGAGGCAGCCGGGTTAAAATCCTCCCCCTCCCATCAGTCTTGAGTTCGGATTGTCTTAGGACCAGATAGTTGGGTTGTAGGAGCCTCGTGATGTCCACTCGCGACGTGGTGATGGACAAACATTTCCTTTCTAATTGGGTCACCTGTGGCTCAAATCTGGACATTTCAGGGCAGGCAGGTTTTCCAATGGTCACACTCAAATAGGGTCAACTATACCGGTAGCTCCAGCTCACCTTTTTCAAGTAGGAAAAAAAAAAGGACTTGAACACTAAATTCTGCATGTTTGATTTTCTCTGCAACTTTATGCTGGAGCTGGACATGATAAACAAATAGGCACTTAATCCAGATGGGAATCGGTTTCAGGATTCCTATGCAGTAATAGATTCAGCACCAAGCACTTGGCCCTCTTTTTCAAACAAAAGGTTTTGTACAGAAGCCAAACAAATATTTTTATTACTTCCTCAGTAGCAAAAAGTGGAGCACTACGAAAAGACATGTACTCTTCGGATAGAAAAATAAAGTATCTCGTTCAGAATTTTTAAAATGTCCTGATACCAAATTAAAGAGCTCGACGAGTTTTTTAATCTAGTGTTTAGAAATTTCAAAAACTATTTATGTAAGTGTTTTTAAAAAGGCTGCTGATTTTGTCACTTTTTTTTTTTGTTAACGTCACTCTCATGCAAGTGTATTTTTGGTGCAAAAATACGCTTGCAGGGAAATAGCGTTAAAAAAAAAGTGGCAAAATCATTTCAAAATTATACATCTTTTTTTTCTTTTTCTTTTTTTGTCGTGGACCTACTTTTGAGACGATGGAAATAATTATTTCTCAATAATCTTCTTTTTGTTTTTTATCATGTTCTCAATAATCTTGTCAATTCAAGCTCTTCTGTTTGTTTCGTCAATGATTGAGGAGTGGGACCACCAAAGTGTGGTCCTTGTGCTCCTAATCTTGATAATGTTCAGTCATTCTCCATTTGACGGAAAATTTTTCAGCGCTGAGCTCTCAGTGCTTCCGAGCCGTTTATTGTGTTTTTAAACGGTTTATATTTGGAGAAAGAAAATGGAGAGAGAGAGAGAGTGGTGGGGTGAGAGGAGAGAGAATTTTTCAATTCGAGCCGTCCAAAAGTGTATTGGACGGTTAAGATGTGCCGAACGGATATCACGTGGCATATACCCACCCGGCACTGAAAAATTTCTCCCATTTGACAGTTCATTGGGAAAATCCAAATATACTTTCTGGGCCACCCATTTGAGCCATGTAAAACGCAACTCACATGTTCCTATTTACCTGCCCGTTCTTCAATCTCTAACTCTTTAAGGCAGTACAATCATTATATTCTAAATTATAATACTAGAGATTTTAGAAATGCACTCGAATTTAGATGGTACTTGCACTTCAACTATAGACAAAGAAGGAATTTGATTTTTCAAGATGGACAAATAATTTCGGACATCAAAAAGTGGACAGATAAAATAGGATGAGAAATTTTTATTCACGGAGGAGCTGTGAATAAGTCACGGCTCTCTTAGATAGGATACATCATCAAACTATTTCCATGTTCCACATGTTACATCACCCGATTATTTAAAAGAAGCAACTTTCTTGCCAAATACAAGAAAAATCTACGCGCACCGCTCAACAGTCACCGCTCCCCTCACCGCTCTCAATTTCACCATCCAAAGGTATTTTGGACGGTTTGGATTTTAAAAATCTCTTCCCTGGAAGTGTTTTTTTTTTTAAATTCAGACCATTGATTGCCGAAACAGACGGAGAGATATTAAGCGGTGAGCGTAGTCTAGCTGTACCAATTATATCCATCAGAGGAGCTCAAAATCAAAAGCAAATCCATCTGAAATTACCAACAGATATAAGCAGGAATACTAAACTGAAAATTGAGGAACTAAAAAGAGTTAAACCTTACTTGATCAACAAGATTGTTGCTTTAATCCCAAGGGGTTGACCTAGTGGTCAAGGTCAGGGACTTACGAGTTTGCTGCCTCCTAAGTTCTCATATTTGAAATCTATCAAGTGCTATCACCTCCTTTGGGGGTCAGTCCATACGGAGCATTTGCACCGGCTTCAAGTGGGGCCCCGCAAGTGGACCCTTTATGGTCCCTCAGGGTTAGTCGAGGGGAGCATAAGTTGGCCCGGACACATTTGTTATAACAGAAACCCAACTACATTGTTGCTTTGGAATTTCAGTAAACTAATTAATCAGGAATATCATGGCAGGGATTGAACTCTGTGAGAGGCTTTCAACAATGGGCATAGCAGTAAACCTGGTGACATATTTGACTGGAACAATGCATCTGCCCAGTGCTACTTCAGCAAATATAGTAACGGATTTCATGGGCACTTCTTTCATCCTGTGTTTGCTAGGAGGCTTTCTAGCAGACACTTTCCTGGGCAGATACAAGACTATTGCAATTTTTGCCCTAATCCAAACCCTTGTAAGTGTTCTTTTTATGACAGAATCAGCAATTAGCAAATCAATATAACATAATACACGCAAAAAGAATGCAAGAATTTCCAAAACTCAGGCTATATTCTATTAAATAGCAATCCGTGTTTATTTGTATGTTGAGTTTGAATTGACATTCAAATGCTTGATCACCAAGTAAGTTATATGGACTTGGATACGGGTATCTATGCGCGGAAGAGTGTCTAGGGGTCACATTCGTCAAACCTTGAAGGGTACACAGACTCGTGAAAAAAGGATCGATTATAGATTTTATATGCAATCTTTCTGGGGAATAAAGGCGTTTATATAATGTTGAGTCTAAACTAAGCCCTTCACTCATTTTTTTGAAATAGTTAAAGAGTGCTATGAATATGTTTCCTTATGATGCCAATGCTGAATACATTTACTCAACGAGCGCTTGATGGTAAGTATAAGACACATATCCCTAACTCTTGTTCCAGTGGCTAGCGTCGAGTGTCAGAAGCGTTTAATTGATTTATTTTGAAGATGGAAAGTATAGAACGCATATCCCCAAGGACCCCAACCCTTGTCCTAGTGTCAAGTGTCAGCCACACGTAATTGATTCATTTTGAAGAGTCCATGTTACCGAATTCAGAAAATTCAGTTGTTCCCTGGATAGCATCCTACAGTAACACAGTTGAGTACATTTTGAACTATTCTTTAATCAGTTCTTTTGATGATGATTGATGATGGATTATAATTCAGGGCACTGGATCATTGGCAATTACAACAAAGCTACCGCAGCTACGTCCCCCTCCATGTCACGGCCAAACCACAACCAACTGCGAACGGGCCAATGGATTCCAAACGGGAATCCTATATCTATCTCTATACACAATTGCACTGGGTACAGGGGGGCTGAAATCGAGTGTATCAGGATTCGGAACAGATCAGTTCGATGACCAGGACGAGAAGGAGAAGACGCAGAAGGCGTATTTCTTCAACAGGTTCTTCTTCTTCATAAGCATGGGAACTCTACTGGCAGTCACATTCCTTGTATATATACAAGATGAAGTTGGAAGAAGTTGGGCATATGGGATATGTTCTGTCTCAATGTTCATAGCCGTATTGATATTCTTATCAGGGACGAAAAGGTACAGGTACAAAAAATGCCTAGGCAGCCCTATTGTTCATATTTTGCAAGTTGTTGTTGCGGCTAACAGGAAGAGGAAGATGGAAACTCCATATGATTTTGGCATGCTCTATGAGAATTCTCCAGAGGATTCGAGAATCCATCACACTGATCAGTTCCGGTGAGTTTTTTTGGTCAACCAAATAAGTTTCTAGAAAGTTTTTCCAAACAATTTCAACCCATAGCTCTTTGATTTCATGCTTCTTGTTGTAGTTTCTTGGACAAGGCTGCCATTGTTGCAGAAGGGGATTTTGAAAGAAATGCTTCAAGTCCAAATCCATGGAGGTTATGCTCAGTTACAAGGGTGGAGGAAGTGAAAATGGTGGCCAGGCTAATGCCAGTGTGGGCTACAACCATCATTTTTTGGACAACATACGCGCAGCTGATCACTTTCTCAGTGGAACAAGCATCCACCATGGAAAGATCAATTGGAGGTTTCCAAATCCCGGCGGGCTCCCTCACTGTCTTCTTTGTGGCAGCCATTTTGATCACTCTGGCTGTCTACGACCGTCTGGTCATGCCTCTCTGGAAAAAATCTAGCGGAAACCCAGGTATGCATCCTAATCGTCCACAACACATTTTTGAGCTCGTTAATTTTCAGCATGGCCCAACCTAAGCTTGTACTGCATAAGAAAGAAAATGCATTATCGCCAGTCTGACCATGTGGTTTTGAGGAGTGGAAGAAAAATATGATTTTTGAAAATAGACCACTCATTCCTTTCATACAAACATGATTAAATCATGAGGGTACGATGATCGTACCAAAATGATTTTTCGCATGAATGATTCACACACAAGGGGTGAGAAATGAAAGGTGATTGTCATAAAATGGGCTTGAACGATTTTAATAAATCAAAACTGAGGTAGTTTTCCATGTTTGGGTATCTCTTTGCTACAGGTTTTACCAATTTACAAAGGATTGCCATAGGCCTCACCCTCTCCACGGTGGGAATGGCGGCAGCAGCACTAGCTGAAACGAAGCGACTATCGGTTGCCAGAGCCCTGGGCCCCCGCAACACAACAAACCTGCCTATAAGCGCGTTCCTATTGATCCCACAATTTTTCCTTGTGGGATCTGGGGAAGCTTTCATATACACGGGGCAGCTCGATTTCTTCATAACTCAATCACCCAAAGGCATGAAAACTATGAGCACCGGCCTGTTCCTCACCACTCTATCACTTGGTTTCTTCGTCAGTAGCTTCTTGGTCTCCGTGGTGAAAAGGGTGACCAGAATCCATGGTAGGCAGGGGTGGCTAGCGGATAATATAAACTATGGAAGGCTCGATTGTTTCTATTGGCTTCTGGCCATTCTTAGCTTCATGAACTTTGTGATTTATCTTGCTTGTGCAGTGTGGTACAAGCCTAGGAAAACTAAACCTGGTATAGAAATGGCGAAAGGCAATGCGATTTGTGCCGAAGAGAAGTGCTAGGAGTAGTTGATCAATTGGGTTTTTCAAGCCATTGTGTTCTCTTTTGTCGGGAATATGTGCAGTTAGAACTGTCTTGTGGGTTTTGGTTCTGTTTGTATCAATAGAGTGGCTTTTAACTCTTTTCTTGTTTCTTCACTACTAATTGGTTGAATTTTGTGCTTGGTTAACAAAATCTTCACAAATGCTTCTGAAACATAGTTATGGATGTCAAACACACTTCTTTAATTCCTTCAAAAAGGATTTGGTTCTTTTGTTTCTCGCGGAAAATGGAGAAATCGTTATCTCCATTTCACTTCATATGGCCGCAACTTATCATCAGAATCCAAACCGACTCCACTATGAGCAAAATCCTTTGGGTTACCCTTACTGCAAGCAAAAGCTTGTGAGAAGTAGCTGAGAGGGGGCTCTGGTTCATGGTGCGACCACGCGGCATAAGGTTGCGTTTGGTGGGATCAGTTTCGGATTATGAAAGGAAAAAATTCGAAGCAGAAGGTGTAGAAACTACCATGTCATTATGATTTTAGAAAAGCACCAACCATTTTTTGGGTTTTAAATGAATTTGTTGATACGGCTCTTCGTAACCAGCGACCAGGAACATCGGTAGGTCCACTGATTCATTGAGGCCAATTGGTTTTCACCCAATTTTGGCACCATATTGGTACTGCAAGATACTTGTGACAAAGACAGAAGGTTTCACATCCACCACGAGTAACAAAGGGCTAAAGTCCTTTTCCATTTCTGATATTTGTGTTAATTTGAATCTGTGGTGTGATTTCGATTGCGTGCGTGAGACGTGTCCAGCTGGTCATTTAAGGATCACTAGTTCAAAGACGAGTCTACTATGCTTTCTCACTTACTTTGATGTGTTTTTACTAGGTGAATGGTTCAAGTCGTGAGATACCTCCACTGAAAATGATGGGGAATTGTTGGGATTTGTCAAAATAAAATGGGTTTGCTTTTGTGTGTATTATCAAAACCTTCTTTGTTCCTTAGAAAGCTTCTATATAGAGCTTGGGGCTTATATACTAACACCCCTCACACGACGGCGTGCATGAGTGCGGTAGTGGGCTGTGTGACGCTTTGTCCGCACACATTAGCGGACGGTGCACATGGGTGCCAAGCCATGTACCTATTCGGGTGAATTGATTGGGTGTGGGCGGTTACAGCACTGGTTCTAATAGGTGCGATCTGCGCCATACGATCTCTAATCTAAAGGTCATGGATTAAAGGGTGCAAGCTAGGGACATAACCCATTCGATTGGGTGCTTTCAAGGTCCATAAACAGACCCGAATTCAGGCCATTCAACATACCATAATTATGACCTTCATTTGTGCAGAAGCAGGTAGAAGATCATTGATCGGATTTCGTTTTATCCTCAGAACAGATTCGCTGCAAACCGGGGCTCTAGAATAATCTCTAGAAGATTGTGTAGAAGACTCTCAAAATATCTAAATAGATATTAGTTTGGAATAGTTTACATAATCACAAGTTGAACTATTACAAAAATACCGTTGTAAGAAAATAAATATATATTAGTCACATCCATTGAGTAGTATAAATAGGGATGATGTCTAGCCATTTTGTGCAAGAAAAATCTTGAGTGCTTAATGAAAGTTTTAGTGTTCCATTCACCTCTCCTATTTCTTTCTCCTAACAAGTCTTAAACATCCTACAACCAACATCTCCGACAACCACCCCTACGTACGATTCCCAAATCCTGCAGCCCCCTCGTCACACAGTACCGAACATCTTCTAGTCACCTCTACCCCTGCCATCCCCATGCTCCACGAAAACACAATGGCCGAGAACAAGAGCTATCTAAATTCTACATCAAAATCCTCAAGGCTGTGATAGGTATACGCTTTGCAAGATAAGGAGTTACCGTAAATCTTATTTCAAACTGCATCCTTCTTAATGAATAAGAAAGTGATGTAGTTGTCCAATTTGTTGATTTTAGATTGAGTTGTTCAAATGAAAATCTAATTTGGTGAATTAATCAATCTCATTGATAACATAAATGATGGAATTTGAGGAGATGGAGGACTGATAAAACAATTTGTGGAAGAATTGAATATTTTTGACGGAAATTATGAGTGTCTACTTAATGATGTAACACTTGTATTTCCCACTGAAAAAATCCAATTGATAGTTGAGCTAGGTGGTATGATTGAGAACAAGTGTAACGCCCCTAATTTTGGGAACGTTAAATGAACAATTTCATTGAAAATTAAAGGGAGTCTGGCTAAATATTACAGTATAATCTCAAAAGAGTACTTTCATTCAACAAAAGGAGGGGTAAATTAGGGTTCCTATCTACTGCTCCGCTTCTTCCTCCATTCTGGCCAGCTCCTCGGCTCCAAAAAGCCTCCAAGGTGTAAAGTTCACCCTGTTCGTCTATAAGATCTGACATATTATACCGGCGTCGCCACCAATATAATATGTCAGGGTCACCAAAGGTAACACCGTGAGCTACGAAGGCTCAACAAAATAACCCATGTCTTCTAACCCTTAACTTACAAATAAAGGACCATAAAATCAACTATTTCCACATAGGTCATGCATGTCAAACCAAAAATAGTTAATAATGACACATCCGCATTCGATATTCAATCAACGTTGGTGTCCAAGATTTCTGGGTTTCTCCTACGCGACATCTCGTAAATCGTGTCTCCATTTTTCCACATTTCATAAAACAATTCATCATTTCCAAAAAATCCATTTTTTAACACACCCAACCTCGATTCTGCCGTTTCGATCTCCTGAGTATCCTCACAATGGTTCCGCCGCACCGGGTTCCCATTGGCACACTTTGCATTGGTTCCTCTCCGCGGATAACCAAGCCACACACCCAACCTCAGTTCCGTCGTTCCGGTCTCCCGAGTATCCTCACAATGGTTCTGCCGCACCGGATTCCCATTGGCACACAAAACACATACCACACAATGGGCTACCACGTCCGGCTACATTGCGGTTTCCAAAATATTTCACCTTTTCAAAACATACCTTTTCATTAACCATACCCAAGGTGTCATGTTTCTAACTTTCTCGATTTTCGTGTCACGTTTTCATGCATAGACTCTGCGGTAGGACTTTTCACAAAAGTAAACATAAATCATTCATTGTAATCTTGAAACTAAACTAACAAGATCATCTAACTCAATATTACTAATCATGCTCAATTACCACTTAAAGCATAACGCCACATATACGGACGCCTTTAGAGTGAAAATTACTTATGCTTTATCACCAACAAGTAATACAAACAATTCATACATACATGCTCATAACCATTCAAAGATATGAATACTTCTTAATTAAGCATTAAATTATTATCTTTCAAAATTCGTACTTTCTTACTTTGTGAGAAGTTCAAAACAATACATGTTTATTAGAGTAAGGGCCATTTATTCAATATGCTCATACTTCCATTAGCAAGTTATACCAATCATGCATTTTGACGATTAATAACGATAAATAACCTTATCTACCTTAAGAAAAAATGGTTTAAGGATATTTCTACTAGAACTAAGAACATTCTACTTTTCAACACACGATTCTATGCCATACGTAGAGTTAGTGGACTAGGGATTCTACCTTTCTTCTTGGTGATAGTGACGACTACGGAGAGAAAAAGTACGTCGGATGGAGTAACTTCCTACATTAAGCTTTCGATAGCTTCAAAAGAGAAAAGTTTCTCTCGAAACTAGATCTTGACTATACTACTAAACTTTTTGGATCGAAAGGGTAGTCGAGTGGCAGTTTAGTGGCAGTTTAGGATGAGTTTCTTGAAGAACTTAGGAAGAACTTCAAGAACACTAAGAACAAAGCAAGAACAAAGTAAGAACTCAAGGATTTCTAGAAAGAGAAGTTGAAAGGTTAGAAGGTGTGAGTTAAATGGCAAGGATGAAGTGCTATTTATAGCAAAAGTCTTGGCTATTATCCAATGAATAAAATTTTCTCTAGCAATTATTGTCCAATGAGTAAATGGGCAAGGTATGGCCTTGTCTTGTCCTAGGTTGATGTTGCTTGCAAGAAAGAACAAAATAATTGGCTAGGATTATGTTTAAAGAAGCCTAAGATTGGGTTGTCAAATCATTCTAGGCCTTGAGTGTGAAATTGGATCAATAGGTAGCTTGTGGAAGTGAACAAAACGCATGCACACTCCACCTCCCCCTCTCACTCTCGGGCCCTCTCCCTCTCTCTCTCTCTCTCTATAGTACTAGGTGTGTATATATATATGGGTATATGTATGTATCTAGGAAAGTGGCCCCAGAATAATTAGGCTTAAGGCTATACCTTAGGTTTGCATGCATGGCATGGCTAGACTTGCTTTTTTTTGAAGTAAAATGATGGTTATGACTTGTCTTGTCAAATATATAAACTCATTGGCAAATCTAGCTTCCATTATTCAAGGAACAAAAAATTTTCTAACATTTATTATCCAATGGGTAAAGAAATATTGATGATGACTAAGGTTGATATGACTAGACATGGGTGTAATGATGACCTCTCTAGGTCTAAAAAGTTCGATTAGGATTGGAGAGGTTCATAAGGCTCAAAGATGGTAAAAAAATCCATCTAGGGTTAGGGAATTGTAACTAGGTGGATTGGTAATTCGGTTTCTCCAACTAATCGGTTAGAAACTAACCCTACTTGCCATGTAGGATTTCTAGCAAAGAAATAAAATTTTAAAGAACAAAAATCTAATTATGACGGATTATTAGGAATTAAAAAGGAATTTTTAAAAGTAAAAACAAGTAATTAAAATAAAATTTAAATATTTAACGAAATTTTTATTTACTGAAAATCAGGGTCGTTACAACAAGAATTGTCAACGGATGGTTACATGTCTTGGAGATGTTCCCGTTTTTAAGAATTATGAATAAATTAGCAAAGAAGATTATCTTTAAGGATGAAAAAGTTTATAGGGTCTAGTTTCTTTGCACCGCCAAAAAATCCTGCTAAAGAACAAATCCCAGAATTGGATTGTAGACAAAGCAGTTTCTGCTAAAAAGTTTGGTTAGTACCAATGGAAGTGAAAAGATAGTTGGAAAGAAAGACTAGAGACTAGAGGCTAGAAAGCAATCGAAGTCCATAAATGAAGACACCATTCAAGTGAATAAAGTCGAGACTTCAAAGGATGTCATCCTGTTCATCTGCAAATTGTTCAGACATTCTTATGTCCACAAGTTGATAGTTATCTTCGAAGAGGTAATATCTTGTTTTTCCTTTTCAATTTAATTTCAGTTTGACAAATGAATCTCGTATGCAATCCAATCTTGTTTATTTCAAAAATACTTTGTCAAACCATCCCAATGATATGCCCATTTATTATGCAGATTTGGTCAATATTCTGATTGTATTATTTGCATATATTCAAGCCATGCAAGTTGGTTTTTAAACTTAAAACGGTTTGCTGATGGGTCTATTAAATGCCACAAAGCTCGATTAGTAGCTAGGGGATTTCACCAGCAACATGGCTTTGATTACAATGTTCTAAAAGTTGCTAGGCGTTAGTCGGGAGGTTGGCCACCTTCGAGTGTCTAATCGGATTAATCGGTGCATATTAATTAGTAATCGGCGATTAATCGTTAGTCGGACCTAATCGAATAGGCCCCGCCAACGATTAATTCGTTATTTTAGAACACTGCTTGATCATGATGAGACTTTTAGTCCGGTAGTTAAGCCTACTACTACCATTCATACTGTTATCAGCTTAGCAGTCTCTTTTGGTTGGTTTTAAGACAAGGAAAATTCTAAATTTAGCCCAATGGGTTGAACATAACAAGTGTGTGAATGTGTATTAAAAGGTATAAAAAATATACATGAATATGTGTTTTCCTTGTCTTCTTGTGTGCTTATTGTCAACCCACTGGGCTGCAACAATGGACGTTGAAAATGCCTTCTTGCATGGCTTCCTTCACGAGACATTATTTAACCTCCAAGATTTGTGGACCCTACTCGTACCAATCATCTTTGTCATCTTCACAAAGCTATCTATGGTCTGAAGCAAGCTCCGCGTGCATGGTTGGCCATCCAAAGAAGCCGTAAGGGTTGAGAAAGGTGATTATCTCTACCACATTACGGTTGGCGCTGCCATTGTATAGGGACTTTCCTATTGGCCCAAGTTCTTTTAGGTGCCCGGGAGAAGAAATAGGCACCATAACTATTGTGTTATAGGTGAAGCTTCCAGATTTTGCACCAACAGTTTGATCAAATGTGTTGCTATTGCAAAGCTTTATTTTTGTGGTCCTGTTTACACCCATTTTTGGCCAAAAATCAGGAAATGGATTTACGGGTTAAAAGGTAGCCTCGAGGGTCGAGGCCTTAGCTTTGAAAGACCTTACGACCAGTTGCCCACGAATTAGGGCCGGTTCTTAAGAAATGATGGGCCTTCCATAGAGGCCTAAATCAGTCAAAGGCCTAAGGCTTGAATCAGTCCACCAGGCCTGAGTATTTCGTCCAGACCTAACCCAAATTCCTAGAAGTAACAAAGGCCTAAGAAATGGGCCCAAATTGGTAGAAGCCTTAGTTTTCTCACCAGGCTTGGACTCAGAAGGCTTACATTGGGCAAAGGCCCATGATTTTGCCAACAAGTTCAGGCCCAATTGATGAAAGGCCCACTGCTTTAAGAGCATTGTTAAAGCCTTTAATGAGCAATTAGGGGGCCTTAAGCTGCTCACAAGTAGCTCAAAGGCCTTAAGCTGCTCACAAGCAGCTCACAAGGAGCTCAAAGGCCTTAAGCTGCTCACAAGTAGCTCAAAGGCCTTAAGCTGCTCACAAGCAGCTCAAAAGCCTAGGAGCTTCTCCCTAGCAAGCTGCTCAAGCAACTCAACCAGGCCTGCGTTTTTTGGCCTTGGTGGGCCCAAATATCCCTTTTTTATAAACATCCATGCTCACAAGCAGCTTAAAGGCCTCAAGCTGCTCACAAGCAGCTCAAAGGCCTAGAATGTTCTTGTTTGGCAGATCTAGGTAAGTTGCTTACAAGCAGCTCAAGGTCTGAACTGGTGGGACCCCATTCTTCAGCATGATGCAAGGCCAGGGACAGGTGGCGTACATGCAGCCCTTGGAGCTGTTGGTAACTGATTCATGCAGACCTAAGCAAGCTGCTCACAAGCAGCTCACCCAGATCTGGCTGAGCCTTTGTTTCTCGATTCTTCTTCCATAAGGGTCAAGATTAGAGGATTTAAGGGCCCACAAGGGATGCAAGGACCAATAAAATGGTGGGAAGGCCTGAAGAAGCCTTGGTCTTCAGCATTGGTGGGCCCAAAAGACGTCCAGTCAAGTAGTAGCTGCTCACAAGCAGCTCAAAGGCCTGGATGCTGAAATTCCTTTTACTCTTTTACAAAGTTTTATGCAGAAAAGAAGGGCTTTTCAGGCCTTTACCATTTCCTTGGAGTAAAGGGCACGTTTTTATCAAAGAATAGCCTCTTATTGGAGCATTTTGAAGCAGCTCAAAAGGAACACTTGGCAGCCATGCATGAAGGCCTGTGGAAGCAGCTTGAACAGCTCAAGACCTGGAACATCTGCCTATAAATACCAGAGTTGAAGGCCTTGGCAAAGGTCCCCGACCAATCAAGCCCCCGGCTTACCCAATTTATTTTTTAATTATCTTTTATCTTTCGGTCCACGACCATCAAAGCCCATGGCTTATCCAAATTGCATTTTAATTGTCTTTTAACTATTTTTATCTTTCGGTCCCCGACCAAACAAGCCCACGGCTTATCGTTCAATTACCTTTACTTTCTAGAATAGTTTGTACTCAATCTAGCCAAGCCTAGATTTTATTTCATTTCCTTGTAATCAGACTTTGTTAAACCGTTAATAAAGTCCATTTATTTCTGTTTTAGGCCTTGCTCTACCTTTCTTTTCATTTTTCACACGATTAGGAAATTTTAAGTCCTTAGCCCGCAAAGGCAAACCACGAACCTCCTCACGGTCTCCACCCTTAGGCCGTGCGCTTTCGTCCGATTAGAAGTCAGATTGAGGCTTCCAGGCCTTGATACAAATTTGGGCAGCAATCCTGCCCTAGCACGCCCGCATCAGGCCTAGAACTGCCCTACTCGCTGTTCCTAGGCCAAATTGTTTACTTTTTGGAAACAAACAAGTCCACCAACAATGCATGAATTGTGGTTGTCAGCAGTGGTCCTCCAAAGAAGATAGATATTGAAAAAGCGTTTTTCTCTATCCATAATTGTGCCCCCCAAAGCATAAAATGGAGGTTGTCAGCAATGGTCCTCCAAGAAGATAGATATTGAAAAAGCGTTTTTCTCTACCCATAATTGTGCCCCCCAAAGCATAAAATGGACATGTGCTTGTCACCAGGCTAAGTAAGGCATGACGCAACATGTACTTGTCACCAGGCTAAGTAAGACATGACGCAACACGTGCTTGCCACCGGGCTAGACAAGGCATGGCGGGACACATCAAGGCATGACACGAATTTTGCTTGGTCGTTTGGCTTAAAAGCCTCGTGCTAACACATCTTATGTGTAAATGGTGAAAATATAACCGAAAACCATGGATAAATGGCCAGAAATACAACTGACATGTGCTTGTCGTTCGTGCATGGAGTGTGTGTTTTAAAGTTGTGGGCAAGCATTGCTCTAAACAATAATAGGCCCTTTGAAAGGAGGGATTTCATAATCATAAGAAATGAAAAGAGAGGGTTATGGTTTCTAGCCAAATCACTCATTTTGGATGGAGTATTTTGGTGAAAAGTGGAGAGAAAAGTACAAAAATTAATTTTTTTGGTTGGCTCTTCCCCTCTCTTATCTTACCATTTCTCCCCTCTCTTATCTTACCATTTCTCACCATCCGAAGGAGCCATAAGGGTTGGAAAAGGTGATTATCTCTACCTCATAATCAAGCGTGGGCAGTGGCGTAGCCAGAATTTGGTATCACTGGGGACACAATCCTACACATGCAACTTGGTGTTGAAAAAAAAAATTCGATTTCCTTTCTAAGATTTTGACGATACACCTAATTTGATTTTCTTTTGAACTATTTCTTCAAGATCTATATTAAAAATAGTGTTCAACTATCACATTATCTTGGAGTAGCAGTTAAATTTTTAGTTCTAAACGAAATATCTTCTCCATAAAGATCCAGGGAGTAGGTGTTGATATATTTAAGAAGAGAGAAAGAAGGGACAACATGAAATGGAGCCTCGCTTGACTTGCACTATCACATTGTGCCCGGCACAAAACCCTCTCTATTACACATTTAGGTGAGATTCATACATTAAGTCTTAGAGCCTTACATGAATGCATGGTGAAGTAGGAGAACATGTGACTATGTCTTTGAAGCACTCAATAATTTTTCCGTGTTTTGAGGTACCAGGTTAATCTCTACTGAGATACTACCAACTTATAATTTTCTGCCTAAGATTATCATTTACAAGTGAAAAAAGATAATTCTCTTAGGTGCCCTGGAGAAGAAATGGGCGCCATAACTATTTGTATTATAGGTGAAGTTGCTGCCTTCTGCACTTGCCTCATGTTATATGTCAATGTTCTTGAGTGGCATGTTTGCAGGCTTAGTTCAAAGGTTTCCTACCTTCCTTTCACCCAACCACACAACAATTTGACCAGCCAAGCCGAGATAGCACGTGAACTGTGATCATGCGGTTTAACCCTACGTTGCGTTTGGCGGAAGGAAGGAATGGAGGAGGGAACGGGGAAGGAACAATGTTTTCGACGTTTGGTGCGTGCAGAGAAAAGGGCAGGAAGAGAAAAAAAGTTCGAATCTCCCACGATCACCACCTAGCTATGAAAAGATGGAGTGGTGCAGAGTGAGTCCTGCCTGAATCCAGAGGTGGGTTAACTCATGTAAAGGAGAACAACGCAAATGCCAAATTGAAAAGCTCAACTTAAAAAGCTGAAAAATTGAAGTTCCTTGAGCACATATAGGATTTCCAGCGTTCATAAAAAGTAATAAACTCATGTCAAAACAAACGGAATTAAAAAGAGAGATTCCCAAAAGCAAATTGCTACTAAAATAAAGTTTTCATAATTGAGAACTTCTAAATTCTTTTGTCCTACATCACTTCCAAATCAGGCTCACTCACTATTGATTCAGCAATGTGCAAAGCTTAACTTTCAACGAGCATATGAAACTAGAGTAGACCAAAGCTATAACATTTAAGGAGTTTTTAAATATTCATCCTCAAATCTCATCCCTCGTAAGTTTTCATCCAGTGCTTTTTGAACAATTATGTTTTCATCCCCACTTTTAAATAATTCCAAAATTGCCCTTTATATATATAATATATGTATATATAGGCATGGACTTTGGGGACCAAAAAATAATTTTGAAGGTCTTCTAGCCTAATTTTAGGATAATCATCCCTAATTTGAATCCCAAAAATTTGGGCAATGAATTAAAACCGCCCCACCCCTAATTAGGATTCCAAAATTTCGGCATAATTAACACACACAACCCCATCTTCACCCCCCCGCCCCCAAATTTCCCAATTTGCAGTGGCGAGCACAAACCCGAAGCCGGAAAATTCCATTTCAATTTGCCGCAGCGGGAGGCAAGCGGGATCCCTTCGCCATCCCCCAGCGACCTCGGTCAACGGCCTCACCTTCCATCACCACTTCGCCGATTAATCAGTCACCGTCGCCGATCAACTAGTCGCCATTGCCGCCGTTGTTGTACACCCTTAATCTGTTTTTCATCGAGGATTCGGGTAGCCGTCAACTTGATCTGCTTGTCGCCTTCCTCCATGGAGTATATCAAGTGCTTCCAAATGTATAGAACAGAGAGAAGAGAAACTATTCAGTGCTTCCAATTAAAGTAATAACTTATTTGTCATGTTTTGTTACAAATTCTTTATGTGTACAATAATATTGTTGTGGTAAAAAATAATATTGGGATTCAAATTAGGGGCTGTGAATCATGAATAAACATGATTTTCATATTTTTTATCTTGGTTTTTCATGAATAAAACATGGTGTACTTATGTTTTTCATGGTGTATTCATGAAAAACAAGGCCGATTAATTTATTCATTTTTTCATGATCGATTAAAATCATGAGGTATTCATGTTTTTCAATTAATTTATTCATGTTTTTCTGATTAATTTATTCATTGTGTTTTCTTGAATAAAAATGGTGCATTCATATTTTTTAAATAAATCATGAATTTCTGTGAAATTGGTTGAGCCATATTCACGAAAATTAAGAATTTAAAAATTTACGAAATTAAGAAGAGAGAATGGTTTAGTATATATCCATTAAAGATTTTAAATTTTGAAAATTCCCCCCATTTCTATCCATAAATCAACCCACGATTTTAGGTGACTATAATTATTAGAATTCCACTAATGTAGGAAGGAAATATACGCCTACATATGAATATCTTATAAAAAGGGTAATATAGGTAATTCACCATCTAAAAGGATAAAAACATAACTGTTCAAAAAGTGCTGAATGAAAACTTACAAAGAATAGAACCCGAGGACTATTCTTTAAGTCTCCCAACATTTAATTGATTCCTGTATTGTTACAATCGTCAAGATTCATGTTCTATTTCACTCCCCGATGGGGGTTCTTTCCACTCTTCCCTTACGGTACTACTTCACCGCGAAGGGAGAAAAAAGAGTCAAGTTGCGCTAAGTTTGAAAAATCCAAAGGGCGCAGACTAGCCACGCTGGCCGTCGGAATCAAACGAAGGTCGAAGGACCGTTCGATTCTACTTCAATCATGATTAACCTCCTAAACTCACATAGCAATCCATATCTGAGCTATCCATTAACCGTATAATAATGGCAAATCCATTCATTTGAAATCCACATGTATGCAAACAAAGCCTAAAAGGTAAATGAAGTTCAACCATATATAGCAACATGCAAACGAACCAACCTGCCCGTGGCTCGGCTCGTTAATGCTCGGCTTTTAGTAATCGAGCTGAGCTCGAGCTCGAGTTTTGGGCTCGTTTATTAAATGAGTTGAGCTCGACACTCAAAAGCTCGTCTCGTCTCGCAAAAGCTTGGCTCGTTTGTATAGACTCAGCTTGTTTAAAGAGGCTCGTTTAGTAAATTAGCCAAGCTCGACGGTTAGGGGCTCAGCTCATTTATAAACAAGCGGAGGAGCTCGAGCTTGAGTGTTAGACTTCTTTAAGTAAACGAGCCGAGCTCAAACACTACGAAGCTCAGGCTCAGCTTGTTAACACCCCTAAGCTGTAACGGATTGAAGACATGCAATCCTATACAAGTAGTCACTGAACAATTCCAATCTCAAACTCAAAATATTCTTAGGTAAAATGCCAAATCATCTTTATCCACTGAAGAACCTGAATAAGGGAAATACGTACTTTGGAAGAGGAATTACGCAACCCTGTCAGATGATCGAGAATCGATTTTGGTGTTCTTCGTAAGTTTCGTTGGAGCCCTGTGTGTAGGGGTGGCAAATTGAACCCAAATCCATTAACAAATCCAGTCCCATCAACTAAAAAATAAACCCAACCCAACCCATTTATTAGTTGGGTAAGAATGGATCTAAACCTAACTAACCCGTTATTAATTGGATCTTAATTGGGTCAACTTAAATGACCCAATGGGTCATGAAAATAACCCACCAAAAATTCCCATCCCTTTGCACATACGTGTAACAGTTATATTCACCTTCTGATTAGTTCACACTTTGAACAAAGCCCCAAATTGTTCTCTGAATAACACTCTCAACCTTCGCATAGATCAAGAACTTATCTCTCTCTCTCTCTCTCTCTCTCTCTCTCTTATTTAATTGTTCTGTGCTAAATTACACATGTCTAAAAATGTTTTGAACGGTCCGAATTAAAAATCAATTGTGACCGGTAATAATTATTTAAAAAATTGGCCTAGGGTCCGCTATAGCCTACTTCTAACCCATTAGATCCACTGATCAAATTTGTAACCCACTAAGTCCACTAATATGTATTTGATAAGGCATGAAGTCCACCTCTTTTTAAAAGCGAAATAATGCCTTACAAATTTACCCTCCCATTCAAATCTCTTCCGTTTACCCCATTATCCTACGTTTGAAATCACTCACCCAAATATCTCGGGGAATAACGGTTACGCTGAATAGAGCGACAGAGAGAAAGAGCAGTCTCGCAAAAATCGATTGATATCGCATAAATTTCCTCCGGTGATCGTCTGTCGTCTCCTTATATTGATCCAAGCAGTCTCGCCTCCATCGACCTCGGTTATCTCTCTCACTCTCTCTCTATATCTCTATCGTAGCTGTCCGTTGATGTTGTAGGCAATCTCTCTCTTTGGGTATATCTTTATCGTCTCTGTCTCTATTTATCTCTTTCGTTTCTCTCTGTCGTATCTCTCTCACTCTCTGTCTCTATATACAACGTTATATAAGTATATAAGTATAACAATGTTATATTTATATAACGTTATATTACATTCCATATTATCCTTTCCAGATATTATGCATATAACGTTAGTGTTGTTATATAACGTTTTTGAAACTGATATAACGTTATTGCTATTATATAACGTTATATGAAATTGTATATAGAGTTACGAGTTACATATGACACATGCAAATATATGACCATATATGTTTGAAACTTTGTACTCTTTTTGATATATAACTTTATTTATCAGTTTCTTTTTTTGTTACGTGTGCAGTTGTTATGGATTCTACAGTCATGTTTATTTGTAAGTATGGGTTGGAGATTTTTCCGGTGAGGTTATCGGGTGGTGGTAGGTTGAAGGATGTCTTAAGCAGCATTTGTAATAGGTGGAAGAATCTGTCGGTAGGGAGGTTTTCTGTTTCATATGCTTATGAGGATGGTTTTTGTGCTCTTCAGAATGAATCTGATTTTGAGAACATGCTTTTCTTGCTTAGTAATTGTGATCGCATAAATGCAAAGGTTGACGAGAATGAACATAGTAGCCGGTTAATTGTTGGTAGTACTATTGATGAAATGGATGATGTTGATGAAGTTGTTGATGATGAGGTGGAATGTGTGGATGGAATGGACCCCGCGGAAAAGTATTGTAAACATACGGAGACTAGGTATTTGACTGAATCATGGGCTAATTTGATAGAGGGTGTCGGTCAAGAGTTTCCCAAAGGTGTGAAGGAGTTCCGGGCTGTTTTGGCTAAATACGCGATTGAGAATGGCTTCATGTATCGTTTCGTGAAAAATGATTTACTTAGGGTTACGGCTGTTTGTGTTATTACAGGGTGTCAATGGAAGGTCCATGCTATTTTAAATAGAACCAATGGAGTATTTCATATTAAAATGTGTCATAATGAGCATAATTGTGGGTCAACATACCGAACCAATAAGCATAAGCGTGTGTCATCCCGTCTGGTTGCGAATGAGATAGCTGGGATTGTTGAAAAAAAACCCAAGACTTCTCCAATCGACATGCAGGATTGGTTTACGGACAAGTATGGTCTTGATTTGTGCTATCATAATGCTTGGTTAGGTGTGGAGAAGGCAAGGGGGGAATTGTATGGAGATTATGAAGGTTCATTCGATAGGCTTCGGTGGTATGTTGAAGCTGCAAGGGTTACGAATCCGGGGAGCGTATTGAGGCTAGAATCTGATCCTGTAACCAAAGAGTTTTCACGGTTATTTGTGTCGTTTGATGCTTGTATCAAGGGTTTCAATTACTGTCGGCCTTTTCTGTGTCTTGATGCCACCCATTTGAAAGGTAGATTCAAAGGAACACTCCTTGCCGCAACAGGGAAAGATGCAAATCAATGTATGTTTGTGTTCGTTGTTTATGTTATATCCTTATATATTATATTTCATTTGTACATTTCTGAATATATAACATTGTATGTTCTATTATGTTAAGCTACACATGAAATAAGTTTGCATATAACGTTATTTTGTTAACATTCATGTGCAGGTTTATTCCCCATAGCTTATGCAATTTGTGACGCTGAAAATGATGTTAATTGGACTTGGTTTCTTGGCCTTTTGAGGAGTACATTGTCAACTCGTCCTATTACCTTTATTACTGATCGTAACCCAGGTCTTGTCAACAACATTCCTGTTATGTTTCCCGGTTGTCATCATGCATACTGTCTTTATCACCTACAGTTTAACTTGAAGGATCATTTTCCCGGTCGGTTTAGGAAAGGTTTTCGGAACAGGCTCGTAGAATTGTTCAACAAATGTGCATATGCTTCATCGGTGTCGGTTTACAAAGCTGCGGAGGAAGATTTTTACCAATTTGGTGGTGATAAAGCTAGGACCTTTATTGCGAGTGTCCCTAAAGAGCATTGGAGTAACGCGTATTTTAAGGGTCAACGGTACGGTGAGATGAGCTCTAGTGCTGTGGAGTCGTTTAACAATTGGATTCTTAAAGCTCGGGAAATGCCTGTTTTTTATTTAGTTGATGAACTTCGTCGCAAAATTATGAAGCAAATGTCAGATAGGAGAGTAAAGTCGATGAAATGGAATTCAGTTATTTGTCCGAATATGGATAAGAAGTTGGCTCGATTTATCAACAAAGGAAGGTCGTGGAGGATCATTATGTCGAAGGGTGGTTTGTACGAGGTGCGTTGTCTTCCCCCTAAGGTAGTGTCTGTTGAGGAAAGGACGTGCTCTTGTGGTAAATGGCAGTCTACTGGTTTCATTTGTAGGCATGCTGCAACGGTTATTATAAAAGCTTGCGGAGGGGAAGGAACTTTGGTGGACCACATGGATCCGTTATACCTTGTCGATTCGTATCGTCGTGCATACGAAGAACCCATATATCCAGTTGTTGAGAGTGACATTCCTGATTTTACAAATGAAGGTGAACGGGTTATAAACCCTCCACGAAACAGGCGGCCATCAGGTAGGCCCAAAGTTAAACGCATTCGTTCAAGGGGTGAAGAGTCATATACTAGGCAAAATAAATGTGGGAGGTGCCACAAGGCTTCAAAGCACAACCGAAGAACATGCAAAGAGCCAAGCGATATATGAGGCAAGGAGTCAAATGTGGGAATAAAGGAGAGATTATGATGAAGAATATAATAAAGTTGGGGGGGTTTTTTTTTTTTATTCTTATTCATGATAAAATATGACAGTTGTTTTGTTTGGATTATGGATAAATAAAGAGTTTAATATTTTGAATACATGAGTTTTGCACAGTTTGTTCTCCTGTTCAGGTACACTGTATATAACGTTATTATAGTTATATAACGTTATATAACATTATGTATGGCTGCATTTTAAAGGTAAGTATGACATACTCAATTATATTACCATATATGTTCATAATGTTGTCCAGTTTTTTGATAACTAAATCATTACCAAGGTTTAAAGGGATGTTTCGTACATGAAAATTAACGTTCCTGACAATTTATTGCAAAACTGGTAGTTGGTCTTAATAAGTTGTATGGAGATATATCCTTTTTTTGGACAAACCAGATTGCAAAATCAAATTACACATTCGGTTTATAGCATTACAGGATGACTTGGACAGCATAACAGCAGAGCTTTACACATTCCTCTTTACACATTCTGTTACAAAAGCCTTTGGAACTTCAAATGTGGTTAAATTGGACAGCATAACATAATCAAAACTCCACGTCAAACAAAAAAACAGAATCAAACCAGCTGCATAACAGGCAGAAAAACAGCAGCAACCTTGCTTCAGAATACAGAAAAACAGCAGCAGATGATATTACAGCCATATAAGACACCATTGTTGTTTTAACAAAGTATCCAAGACATAATAAGACTAGTAATAAACAGAAGCATGAGCAGACTAGTAATAAACAGGAGCATTAGCAGCTGCAACCCTTCTCAATTATATTTTCAGTATCAAAACATCAGCAACAGCTGTACAAACATAACTGTACTAACATAACTACAGCAGCAGCATAATTACAGCCCAAAAAACATTTGCTTGGAATGATCCATATAAGATAGGATTTTATTTACAAGTCAGTGGTCAAGTCAAACTTTGTTTGGAATGAACCATCCAAAGAGTTTAGTACCATGTAAGGCCAATCTTTCTTCTATCTTTACAAAAAAATTAAAACCTCATTGTACTGAGGACACCATCTCACTCCCCATATCACAAACAATCTCATCATCATCTCACTATCCATCTCTTGATTGGTCATTGAGATCCCTTCCCCATCCGTCTGGCTTCCCATTTCTTTATTGTCCAGCTTCTACCTTCATCGTTCAAAAATCGAGATACTAAACTAGCTCTGAACTGATCAATTTCAGACTTCGGCAATGTTTTTGGGATTGGCTCAAGGTGCGCCACTAGTTCCATGAGCATGCATACTATAACCCCACAATCAACCCTGCATAATTTCGAGGCAAATAAAAAATGATAAGTTTAACTTGAGTTCTTGACAAACTGCTGTATGTAGGAGTTTTGTGGTGGTTTGAAGCTTACGATGTATTTAGTTGTTGTGGAGCATTTTTAGGTGAGCATATTGGAGCATCGAACTTCTGGTCTTTAAATAGGACTTCTGTATTGGTACTTTGGCTATTCAGCTCAGCATGCCTGGCATTCATGTAATTCTCCACGTATTTTTTCTATATTTAGAAAGCACAACATTAGTGGTGTTGATATTGTTCGTGAATGAGAGTATGAGTAAGTGTGTATATTGTATTAGTAAGTGTACCACAACAGTAGCGTCTTTCAGCATTGGATCACTGCCGTCTCTCTTCTTCAACGAATTGTAGTGCATCCAGTTCTTCTTCCTAACATCAAATAACAGAATGGTCCAATGGTACGGTGTAAATCTTAACGGTTTGTTCCCACTGCCATTCATAGGGAATACCAAGTACCGATAGTATTTACACCCATGTTGCCTGACGTTTTCAAACACCCGATGAAGCTTTACGTCTAGCAGAACTGTTCTCATGTCGCTTTTCTCGTTGTGCAGTATAGTCTGATGCATTGTAAATTCTTATAAGGACAGTAGATAGATAATCATACATGTAATCCATAAAAAAAAAAATATAGCATTAACTTACTTGAGTTAATATGAGTGTAATGCAAATATAATGTAATGCAATCTTTACATATGAGGTTATATTATATAACGTTATATAATATTACATTCATAACCCAAGTTTAAAGGGTTGTTTCGTACATGGGAAGTTATGTTTCTGACACATCATTGCAAAACAACAGAACAGCTGCGTGCAAAGGAAAACATAACACAACAGAACATCAGCAGCATCTTAATTCCAGCAATGTTTATATAACCATATATACGATGAGAAACAGGTGACATTCTGATGAAGAGTTGTACGAAATATCAGATTCCAGCCGTATAAGACACCATTTTTACTGAAAAACATTAACCATTACAGAAAACTAGTAATAAACGGGAGCAGTAGCAGATGCAACCTTTCTCAATTAGATTTTAGTACCAAAACATCAGCAACAACTGGAATAACATAATTGGACTAACAGAATTACAGCAGCAGCAGAATTACAGCCCAATATATTAGACAGATTATCATATATAACCTTAAATAAGCAGTCATTTACAAAGTAAAGTAGATGTTCCTTACCAATATTGTACATGGGAAATATGCAACGTTACCATGGTTCAGGTTATCTTTATCCAGTTGGATTGTTAACATACGAGCGAGACCGTCAATCATCTGCATTAGTTTCCATATTTAAGAACATAATCAACCAATACCCAGTTTGATATGTATTTGCAGTATGATATAAGATATGATTTCCATACCCAGTTTGAGACGTCCCCTCCTTGCAAGAGTTTCATTATGTCTTCCAGTGGTACAACTTCTCTCGTCACATCATTGGTCCAGACAGTACAACTTTTATCACACAGAAATAACAGAAATAACGCAGTTGAGATAATGTGATGCGCCAAAAAATATGAGTACCCAAAAAAATTTTAAAACAGCATCAAATATCATGATATGTAATATTTCCATATGAGGTTATATTAGTTTAGTATTTTTACTTACGTGATATCTGCCTCAGAACAATCAACAATCTGTTTCAATAGGTTTGCATCGGTATTCGGGAGCAAGTGGATCAACGGTGCTTCAATTGGATTCCACTTTTGTTTCGATGTATTCTTTGTCCCCTTTTTCAAATCAACGTATACATAATCATCTGACCTCTTCTCCACTCTGGTTAAAGTTTTTTTTACTCCTCTGGTCAGAGACGATGATCTCACTTTTGTTTTGGTTCTTCCCCTCTTTCCTTTAGGTGTGTTGCATCCTAGTATACTCGTGTATGCCTCTACAGTCGTACTGTCCACTTTTTCATCTGGCACCATTATTTTCTCTGGCCCACCCTCATCCTGACCAATTTCAAATCCATCCTCTCCTTCTTCTTCTTCTTCTTCTTCTTCTTCGTCTTCTTCTTCTTCTTCTTCCAAATTTTCTATTTCATGTTTATCTCTCCCGTCATCCATTTTTTTAGTATTGGACTCTTTGTGATCGACATTTTCAACTGTCTGTTATCAAAAAACAATCATCACTTATAATTGTTAACTTACTGCCTACATATATAACCATTCATATATAACCTAATATACAGGATTATAAAAAAACACACATATATAACCTAATTTATATGAGGTACCTGGTACATTTGTGTAACGTTGTGTGTCACAAAATCATCAATTATATCTCCGGCGACTTCCAGTTTTTCTTCAACAATGTCTTTATCTATGATCATGCCACCAATCTCTGTCTGTAAAGTAATGTTTACGTGTTCGAGGTGGTCTTTGTCAAACTGTGCCGAAATGCCTTCGAATCCAAAACCATTTGTTGTGTTTTGTGGATGATTCCTACTCCTTCTCCTGAGTTCATAAATTGTGGCATTTTTCTCCTCATTTTCCTTTTGAAGATTAGAAATTATCCGATCCTTTTCCTACATTTTCTTCAGTCAACTTTCTGATTATATCTCGGAGGTTCACCACTTCATCCTGCTCATCATCCGTATCCTCATCACTTCTCTTCTCCACGACCTCGTCGCCTGACTTGTCAACTGCTGTCTTCAACTTACTGGCCTTGACATCAGCATCGTGTTCGGGTACTTGGGAAAACCGATACAATTGTTCCTCATTGTCGTATGGCTGCAACTCTGAGGAGAGTACCTTCAAAAAATTATCATAAACAATGACGTTTATAAATCACATGCAGCACCAAAACTGTTTTATAATTGTTCATCTATGTTCCTTTAAAAAACGCATAACTCTATCTAATATTTACCGATTGTGGATCAAGAGAGTCCAAGTTGTTTGTACGTAATGCCTTGGTTAGGTCACCAAGCCTCCACTTGATGAACCTTGGTATGTTTTGTGGATCTCCTTATTTAATTATAGACACATGCTCACACAGCCAATACTGTTTTCAAAAGAAGGCACAAATTAGTTTAAAACATAACAAAAAATTGGAAAACATATAAAAGGTACGAAGTGGGATGTATTTTTACCATAAGCCCCATTACGCATCCTCCTACTTTTGTTGGTTTTGAAGAAGCCCTTTTGTTTAGTTCTTGTATGACATCTTCGGTGATGAATGTTGCCCAATCGTATGATGTGCTATTATCCAAATATTCCACAAACTCCAAGTAACCCCAACTAACTCTCGCTTGTGTGTTTGCAAAAAATAATGTTCCTATTAACAGAAGGCATAGGACACGTGCCAAGTCCTTCGCATCCTGCAAAGTGTTGCCTTTAACAGTCTTGGTAAAGAATTCCCTTAGTACCGGAATTGTTAATATCCTTTGGCCTTTGGGACCTGGGCAAAGCCGATCAGCAAAGTCTGATTTCGGTACCCTTGGAGTTGGATTTAGTACAATCCTTGTAGGACCGGATTGTATTCCAAATATGAGTGTTACCTCTTTCGCCGTTATTCTCACAGACTTGCCACCCAATTTAAACCTGCCACTTGTCCCCTCATATTGCTTTACCAACTTTAAAACGTCGGTATCACTCTTCCGTACGTAGGCCTCATCCAGATTTGCTTCTACAATACCCAACAAAAGTTCAGCAAATGGTGTCTTCTTTATCTCTTGAACTTGAAGTGGGGTGAATTGCCCAGTAGGAATACTCCTTATCAATTTTACCACAGTATTTAAAGTTGACCTGCATAAAATACAGGAATTGTTACAGAATATAACATGCAATCATATATAATTCAAAATATAACATCATATATTTCAAGTTAGATTAAATATAACGTTATATCAAAGTTAATATGGATCATATAACATTCTTATGCTGTTGCAAATACAAAGAAATTGAAAAAGATTAATATATATAACCATATATATGACAGGTTATAACAGTACATATAATCTTTCAATATTATGTACATCATATATAACATTATATGAAAGTAAATATGTGACATCCAACAAGTATATGCTGATGCATTATGATTAAAATGTAACAGACAAACTTATATGACCATATATATTACAGGTTATAAACGTATATAGCCTCAGACGTGTCGGTATATAGTATATGACATTATATAATTACGTTCATATACATATTATCATGTGTCCTTACCTGTACTGAATGGCCCTCTTTTGTTCCACTTTTTCCTTCTTTGGATGGCCTTTCGTGCCCTTCATTCCTTTTCTCTTATGCCCCTTTTTTTCCTTTTCAATTTCTTCTTCTTCTCCCTTGTCTTCGTCCCATTCCTCTTCTTCTTGACCCCGCTCTACCTTTTGGTTGACATTTGTGTTTCTATTTAAACTTCCACTCTCGGAGACTTTATACTTTGGTTTTCGTCTAAACCCTTTGTCATCCCTTTCTTCTTTGTCCTTACTCAGTTGCATTTTCTTCAATGCCTCAGCAGACCGTGTGACTCTCTTTGTTGGGGTGTTCAGATCTATAACTTCCACATCTCCACTATTTGGCCTTTTCCTCTTTCTCTCATAAACCATTGAAGTGTCTGGCTTCTTTCCATGGTGTTTTCTAATGATTTTAATTGGGGTTTGGGAGGAACTTTTGACAGTTGATTCTACGGCAGCTTCTTGTGATGTTTTCCGTTTCATTGCAGACACATTCTTCCTGGGTGAGGGGGAGGAAGACTTGACTACCTCAGGCTTATGTGCACTGTCTTCAATACTTGTGACAGCATGGTCTGTTGTCCGTTTCCTTGCGGACACCTTTTTCCGGGGGGAGGGGGAGGGCGAGGGGGAGGAAGACTTGACTACCTCAGACTTTTGTGCACTGTCATCAATATTTATGACAGCAGGGTCTGCTGTCCGTTTCCTTGGTGTTTTCTTCTGCCTCATCTCTTTTGGTGGGTCAATCATTGCTAACGGACGGGCTTCTGTAGCGTACGCCGCAGGTACCAACTCTTTCCCTGTTCTTTTAGGTTTCGTCATTGCTGCACATACAATGAATAAATTAAATCCATGTAAACATATAGCTTTGTATCTCTGCAAAAGGGATTCAAGATACTGATATTTGAAATTATGTTCTAACATGGACCGGTCATAATCACAAGTAAATCATAGAGTTAAAAAACTAAAACTGATACCTCAATTTAGTCAGTCAAGTTCAAATCTATATATCAGTCAAGTTCAAGGAAAAAAAGTGATAACTTAACATGATATAACCATAAGCATTAGCATATCACTATATAACCATATTTAAAAAACAGTCCACACAGAACATCAATGAAATCCCTTACTTAAATCAAAAACACACTTACTGATCAAATATTCATATAACCTCATTTACTTTCAATGAAAACCCTAATTTAACTTAACCAACACTTTACCGATCATAACCCTAACTAAGCCAAAGGATTCATATAACCATATATACAGTGATAAACATACCTTTAAACCAACATTCAAACAACCAACATTTATATAACCATATATAGCATCGATATCCCTAACTTAATTCAACCATACCCTAACGGATCGAATATTGATATAACCACATATATTTGCAATCAAAACCATATCTTAACTTAACCAATACTTAACCGATCAGAACATTAACTAAAAAGATATAACCAAAGTTAGCCAACCCATTGATATAACCATATATACGAAGACAAACATACCTGGTAATCGATTCCGATGTAGGATTTGACGGCTTTTGATAAACGAAAGCGAACAAATGCGAATAGCGGGACGGCGTCCGAATGGAACGAAGGAGAACAACGGCGTATAACAGCTACTACCACCCGACTACAATGGGCGAAGAACGGCGTCTAGCACTCGACCAGAATGGGCGACTGATACTGGTCGTAGGACGGCGACGAACGGAGAAGAACGTCCGTCTGAAACTATGGAGAAGAACGACGATTATCAACAGGTGATACCGTTGGTGATCGGCGAAGGGCGACGACGAAATGGCAGGCGACGACGAAATGGCAGGCGACCAAGTTTTCTCACGAACCGTCTAGGGTTTTTCAGTGGTTCGTTCTGAAAAATGTGGGGGGGAGGGGGGGGAAGGGGGGGAAGGGGGGGGAGGGGGGATTCCATTTGTACTGAATTGTGAGAGATTTTCGGGATTCGAAAATTTCAAATAAACGTTTTCGAAAGTGATGGAAGAACGGGGCAAAAATTCTTTTAAAAACAGGGGTATTTTAGACTAGACATTATTATTATATCATTAATAATAGGTTAGTGGACTTAGTGGGTTTTAGAATTTAGAAGTGGATTTAGTGGGTTTAGAAAGTGCTATAATGGACTTATGAAAAATTCTCCCATAATTATTTTGATAAGTCAAAATTGAAAACACATGGTAGTCCCGCATAGGGTTTGGATTAAAAAGTTAAATGACTTATTTTTTTGTCCTTATTCAATTTTTTTTGCATTTTTTTGTTTTGCGTCAAACTTTTGTGACTTATTGATTTGTTTCGACGAGAGGAATGAAAAAAGTAAACAAAAAATAGATTGAAACTTATAATTTTTTGAATAAAGACAAAATTAAGTCAATAAGACAAAAAAAATTTACTTTATTCTTGTCTTTTTGAAAAAATTTATGGGTTTTGGATCATAATTTTTTACTTTTTTGATTTTTCTCTACGAGACCAATCACGTACTAAGTCACAAAAGTTTGACGCAAAATTATGAAATATGAAAAAAATTTGAATAAAGACAAAAAAAAGATATATACATCTTGCAACGGGCTAGTTTTGATTCTGATCAAATGGAAAATTTAACGTATGAATGGAAAGTAGGCTTGTTTGTGGCTTGTTTTTTTGTCCTTATTTAATTTTTTTTCGCATTTGTTTGTTTTTCATTAATTTTTTGTGGATTATTGCTTCGTCATGACAGGAGGAATCTAAAAGTAAAAAATTATGATCGAAACCTAAATTTTTTGAATAAAGACAAAAATAAGCCAATTTTTTCGTCTTTATTCAAAAAATATTAATTTCGATCATAATTTTTACTTTTTAGATTCTTCTCGTCATGACAAAGCAATAATTCTCAAAAATTTGACAAAAAACTAACAAATGCAAAAAATATTTGAATAAAGACAAAAAAATAAACCACTTGGATACGTTGTGATTCGGTAATTAAGAGCGACCAATATGGTAATTAAGTGTACAAGGGTAATTTGGTCATTTTGTGGTAGATGGATAGTATGGTAATTTTAGTATACATGGTATTTTAGTCATTTAAATTTATAGGGGTAATATGGTCATTTTAGTGTACATATGTATTTTAGTAATTTTAGTATATAGTATGAATTGGGTTCATGAGTGGGTTGGGTTTGCTTTTAAATAAATGGGTTAGATTGGGTCTGGGTAATTAGATTCATAATTAATGGGTCTAAATGAGTCAATGACCCATTAAAGACCCAACTCATTTGCAATTTAGCCATTTTGGCCTAAATTCGCCCATTTGACACCCCTACCTGTGTGCGTTTACGTGTGAGAGGAAGATGCATGAATCATAAACACAACCACTTTTGAGGATAGCCTCGGTTTTTTCGCTTCCGGCCTTGTCATTCGGAAAGCGCGAAACAGACACACGGTTATTTTTTAAAATACTGACCGCAGACTTTTGATCCTGGACGCAAATTATCGCTTATTGCCGCAAGATAGTGCAACGACATCGTTTGGATTACGGAGAACTCGCATTTCTGAAGCACGAGTTTGGCGAAATGCCAGGAACCAAGCTCGCCTATTGGGAATGAGAATTAATAATAATAAAATCCGGAAGCTTATTACTGGCCTGGCATTAGCAGTTCCCCACCAGAATCTATTGGCCTTTTCGTCATCGGCTTTTTGCCGACGGCGCTCCTCCATCTCTCAGCACCACAGAAGGCGTTAGCCTGTTCGTCTCCGGCATCCCCGACGACTTCGAGGCCTGCGAGATTCACAACCTCTTCTGCCGCCGTCCCGGCTTCGACAGCTCAAGTACACAGACCGCGGCAATCAGGTCCTCTCTCTCTCTCTCTCTCTCTCCATTCTTTTTCTGGGAAAATTACTGGGCTTTTGAAGCCTGATTAGACAGGGTATTGCGGTAATTCATGATGTAAAAAATAGGTTCAAAATACATGCTATACGCAGCCGAGGAGGTAACTTGTACTCCATTCTTCGTTCGATATATAGCGGAAGTTAGTGTGAGCTGTGTATGTTCTTTAACAACAACATTTGGGGAACCCCGTAGAAATCTATGTGTCTTACAGTCTAGTTCTGTTCTTGATTGTTTTACGTGACAAAAGTATCATTTTGAGTGAAAGTTCCAGACTAAAAAATGCTAAAAAGGAGTGATTTTCCTTGTATTATGATGATTTTTGGCGATAGGTACTACTATGGAGGAAATTGGTGGTGGCTGATAAAAATAAAAATGTCGGTGTTGTGAAGAACCATATATATCTTCCACCAGAACAATTGTTGTTACATTCTTATGCCTTGTGCATTGAAGAACCTTAGGCTTTGTTCACTTGTCAAAAAATTAATGCAAGAAACCTATTACCGAGAAAATTATAGTCAAGTAAAAGAAAATGGAAAGTATTTTTCTTTCATGCATTCATTTGATCAGAAATTTAAGAGAAATTTGAAAAAGTAGTAGTTTAACTATGTAGAAACCACCGTGGAAACAAGATTTGAGAGAAAGCTAATCCTAGAGGAAAAGTTAGGGACGTGGGTCCCACCACATTAAAAATGCATGAAAGTTTGATATTCCCGCGCTTTTCTTTCTTTTCCCTGCAATTCGATGGGGCCTTAAGGTTTGTGACTTGAAGGGTCACTAAGCTCTGGAACCAATACTGTTGCAGTGCTCTTGCATTTGTTGTAGGGTTTGGATTAGTGCAGGCGGTTTACTGCTTTTCTTTTGCTGTTGTTTGTTTTACTTACACCTATCATGTCTTGTCCCAAAGTGTCTGAGTTCACAGCTAGAGGGCTGTGGGGACTGAACCCTGACTGGCCTAGCTCAATCAGAGGACTGTGGAGAGAGAGGCTTTACATCCTCGTAGTAAAAATTGGAGTTCAGATATGCTCCATTCTGGACACAATCAGATACTTGATTATCTATGAGGTTTTTCTCTGCCTCAAGAAATTTAGAACATTCTATTTTGGACTGTGATAGTGGTCAAATACATATGAATCTATCGGCACCTAAAACTACTGCCCTGGATCCGGATTAGTTAGGCTCCTTTCAGTTGTTCAATTAACCAGAAGAAAGCCCAGAGAGAGAGAGAGAGAGAGAGAGAGAGAGAGAGAGAGAGAGACCTCCAACAAAGACTAAGTGTATGCCCTTGCAGTCCAATACAAAGCAAGTTACTAACTAGGTAGTATCAATATGAGCATGAAAAGGAAACACAAGCTAAGCAAAGACATCAGGGGAAAATTTGCCATGTAAGGTAAACTAAATGATTATCATCAGTCTTTTTAACGCGTCTCCAAGAGGTTAAGCATGCTCTAAGGTCCATCCAGATCTGAGCAATGAGGTCACCTGGGTTACTTACTTACTTCGTTGGCGATTAAAGACCCTACAATTCCTTTCACGCCAAATGCCATACACCACGGCAGCCAATGAGAGTTTCAGAACTGAATTCTTGAAACTAGCACCCCCACAATGCTGAGTCATCCAATTCACCTCACCAATCAACCCAAGTCCAGTTATGTTGATCCCATTTGTATGCAAGAAATGACCCCAAATCTGTTCTGCATATGGACAGTGAAAAAACAAGTGTTCATGTGTTTCCTTCTCTGTACTACACAACACACAACCATCCTCAGTTATAACACCCCAACCATATAGCCTGTCCTTGGTAGCCAAACGCCCTAACAAGGCCACTCAATTATAGACCACCTGGGTACGTACTTAGGACACCAAATGATTTTATACTAAGGAGAACAAGATGAGCTTTCACTTGCAGAGCTTCCCAAGCAGTCCGTGTTGAAAATGTACCACTAGGGTGTAGGGTCCAACAAACAAAGTCAGGAAGTTCCTCATTAGGTTGGAAGGATACAGGATTATGTTGACAACTATCCTGAATAACTAAGCTTGCCATGCAAGGGCATTGCCAACATCCATTCACTGTAATAGAGCTCACTTTAACATTCCTAGCCCAGCCTGAATTACGCTCAAGACTGTCCCTATACCTTTAGTAGAGAGGACCAAGAGGGTGCCAGTTATCCCAACAAAGGAATGTGTCTTGGTGATTACCCACCACATGCTTAATCCAAGGTTGAGCTAGACTCCTGAGGTTGAGGATTTTCCTGACAGTCCAAGAAACGTTCTGGGGTACCTTCATAGTCCAGAAACAAGCAAATTTAATAAGATAAGTGTGCACCCATTTAACCCATGGCTGCCTTATGCCATTCATCAAGCATTTTAAACCCAAGACCTCCCTCATCTCATTCCTGGGCTTACAAACTGTTTGCCATTTGGCTTTTTAGCAAGTATAGTTCTCAAGTCAGATCCTGTCCAGAAAAAACTTTAAGGGTACTCTCAATTTTAGCCAGAATCTTAAATGGAAGAATAAAAGTAGAGCTCCAGTACACTTGCATGCTGAATAACACAGCATTAATGATCTGTGCTCTACCACCATACGACAACAATTTACTAGACCATGACTGCACCCTTTGTAAGATCTTTTCCACCAACATATCACCCTTTGCATGCTGGTTTTGATTGTTAGGTCCTCCTCAGGATGAATAGAAGCGGAAACTGGATGGTAGGTTGCTTTAATGTTTTTTTAGTTCTGCCATGTTTTTTTTTTTGATCAATTTGACTGCTAAATACTAATGGCTAGGAATAGTGTTGACCATATAACATTTGGGAGATGCTTTTATAGGTTTTGTAGTGTTTATGACTAGTGGATTTCCTTTCGCCTTTGTGGTATCTTAATTTATTTGTCGTCATTTTTCCTCTATGTTTTCTCAACAATGTGCGCCTTGCTCCAATGAAGGCTCGCACGTAGTCCCCTAGAGGTCTTTGGTGCCTGTAATGACTATGGTTGCAATCCATGAATGTATTTAGGAAAGCAAATACATTCGTTTCTGCAGGGATGTGTGGGTCTTTTTGCATTATTTTTCCTAGTTAACCATAACAACCACTGCTCTTCAGAAGTTGGAGAACATGGAAATGGATAAATATGAATGCTTTCTTTGGGTTGAGTTTTCGAAACAACTGTAATGGTGATGGGAAGTGACTTCGGTAGCTTTCCACTTTGATTGTTTTAAAGCTTCAATGTCCACTGGACCTTCCACAACATTCCGTAGAGGTTCTCCATGGACCTTTTTTACTATTGTGGGCTATATGCCTGGAAAAATTCCCCATCTCTCTTTTTGTATTTTTAGTGTTAAAAAAAGGGAAATGGTTGGTTCGTTTGAGAGTCACCAACCGGGTTTTGAAAAGGATTAACCCCGAGAAACCGTTTATTTGAAAAATGTGACTCTTTTGCCCTTTTAAAAAGGTTTTGGTCTATTGAAAACAGAGAGTTTTGGGTTCGGGAGCCAGGTTACGAGAGAGGAAGGTTTTGTTTGATAAAGCACCCCCCTCGCCCGATAAGATCGGTCTCTACTAATACTTGTGGGATTTGAAAATCATTTTATTGCTTAACTTTTATGCCGCATAAACAGTTATAGCACGTAAGCAGATAATAGGCATGCTTTGAATCATAACACAGAAAAAACAGTTCATGCTAATCACTGGAATTAAAGGCATGCTTGTAGATAACCACTTAATTGCAGAAAGTAGCTAACAACTAATCTGTTCCACGTACACACCACCGTACGGCAGAGCAGAGTGTCGTACGGCACAGGTCTTTTGCACATAAACCATTATATCATGCAGACAGTTTGTATCAGAAACAGGTTTTAATTGATAACATGCTTAAACTTACAACACCCAATTATAGGAAGCAAATGAGGACTTTATCCCATGCACAACAAACACAACCGTACAGCAGAGCTTTACGCCATACAGCACTAGTTCCTGTAGTTAGCAGTTTAAAAATAGATTAAATAAGTTTATCTAGCATGTGGTTATTTGAAGCATGTATGTATGTTGATCAAATGAACAATGCTTATGTCAGAACATGGATGTATGACTTGATTTAACTAGCATAACATGTGTTACTTTAAAAACAGATTATGAGATAGCATGGCATGTCATACTTGCTTTGATGAAACAGAAGAAAAGAAATTGTAAACAAAGCTGTTCCCTTGAAAAAAAAAAAAAAGTCTCTATCATGAGTTGGTAATGCGTACCGCACGGTGGAGATGTGTGGGATTCCAACTTTAATTTCATGCAGCATTTGGACCATTTAGACCCAAAGCTGGTATAAGGAACCATTCTAGGCCATGTGGTTCCCCTCAGCTTACAGAGACAAGTATTGGATAAAAGATTTATACCTCTTGGAGCGAAAGCCTTTCTTTGGATAGTTGTGATTGATATGCTGGCCTTTGGTGTGAACTTGAGTGAGCAGGAGAGCTTTGGTACAATGGAAAGGTGGTACACAAAAGGTTGATTGTGATTTGAATGTCTTTTGAAGGATTTTTGGACTTGGCTTTGGAGTGTTTCATTGTTTGAAAAAAAAAGTATAGAAGATAGATATTGGTTTTCAAGACATTTGTGAACTCTTTTTGATATATAGAACCATGTTTCTCTCTGATCTCTCTCTTTTTTTCCTCAGAAAATGTCTTCTCTCGATCTCTTTCTTTTTCTTCAAAAAAAATTGCATATTCCCTCTTTTTCTTCAAAATAAAATGTATATATTTTTCTAACAACAGGGGGAGGTATTTATAGAGCAAAAATAGCTTGGATATCAAGCATACTTGGTGTGCACACAAAGAATTTCGGCCTTCAGGCGGTTGTACAAAGTGCCTGACATTTTTGACCAAAAGTAGGTCCACTGTACGGCACTTGAAGTCCACCGTACGGTACTAGGGTCCACCGTACGGCACATCCCAACCGACTTAAGTTAAGGCGGTCAAAAACTCTACCGTACGGTACAAATATATCCACCGTACGGCACAGTTGACCGCTGTACGGTACAGTTGACTGCTCAACAGACCAAACTTCGCAAGGCCGCCCCGGACACTCCCGAACTCGGTTTTGGGTGTTCTTTGAACCGTTGGGAAGCTCATTAAGTCTACTTTCTAACCCAAGTGGTTTGGATAAAAATAATTTTGTACATCAAAAGATATGACGATTTTACCCTCAGGTGGTCGAAAAAGAAGTCATTTTAGGCAAAATCCTTATATCTCCCTCATTTCAAATCGGATTAAGGCTTATTATATATCGATAAAGAGGGTTTTTTTAATGTTCTAAAATATGGTGAACTCCAAATATAAAAATAAGGAAGTTTTAATTATGAAAAATGGGTTAAAAGTAGACTAAACCGAAGACCGTTGGTGCCACGATGGCCAAAACACGTACTCACTCATTCTAAGTGTTACTTGGCACTCTCACACCTAGTTCTAAGGTGTTTCCTCACTCCTTTGAGTACAAAGAGCATTGTTTAAAGCTTTTCGAGGCACGTTTTCATCATTGGGAAGCTTATCGGCCACTTGTCTATGGTTTTCGAAAGGTAGCGCTCCAAAAGGTTTAGATCAATCCAAAGGTTTAAATCATGCTTTGTTTATCATCACTGGGGACTTAAAAGGTGTCCAGAATTTCCAAATTGGGATGTCTACGACTATGTGTTTTACGTTCTGTTTTTTTGCTCAGTTCCATATGTTCTTGAACAACCTCTTTTGCAAATGAAAAATTGTAGGCAAATACCCTGAGAGAAATAATGGGCTCACTCTCAAAAAGGCAGAAGCTTTCAGAGGAGCAATATATAGATAGGATCAGCAACTTACCAAATAGCCTTGTTACTCAAATCCTCTCCTGTCTTCCCACGAAATACGCAGTGGCAACTAGTGCCTTATCGACTAGATGGAAGCAATTATGGACATCCATCACAAGCCTGGACTTTGATGATGAGTTACTGGTACATCCTCAAAATCAAAGTGGTAATCCAGCTGTCCAGAGGAGTTTTACAAGTTTTGTCTGTCAAGTGTTTATGCTGCATAGGGATTCAGCCGTGCATAGGTTCCGTCTCAAATTGAACCACATTTATGGCATTTCCCGTGTTAATGGATGGATTGGTGATATGTTACTGCACAATGTTCAAGAAATTGATCTGTCCGTCCGCAAGGAAGATTCTACTTTGCTGCCTCAGGACCTCTTCACTTGTAGGACTCTGGTGGTATTAAAACTTGCTATCGATTGCGACATGAATGTGCCTACTTCAGTTTCTCTACCGAATCTGAAAATTCTCCACTTTGTTTGTATCACATTTGTGGATGATGACTCAATCAACAGATTCCTCTTTGGCTGCCCTGTGCTTGAAGAGCTGAATATGACTGCCTGTGTGGGTGAAGGGGTCAGTGTGATTAACGTTGTTGCACCTATGCTCACAAGCTTTAATATGCTTAATGTTATATCTCGTCATTATATGAAACCTCATCATGGTTTTGAGGGTAGGATTGTGCTCGACACCCCGGCACTCCTATACCTCACAATCTTTGATTCTTGTGCTGACGGTTTTGAATTAGGGAGCTTACCTCATCTCATCAAAGCCGATATTACGATAATTGCTGAGGACCATACCAATCCACATATCTCTGAAGCTATAACTGACCTTCTCAAGGGGATATCCAACGTTAGATTTCTGCACTTGGCTGATTTCTCTTTGGAGGTATAATTGCTTATGTGATTGTATCTCACCTGTTTGTATAGTTAACTGCTAACCTAGTCGCCAGTGTTCACCCATGGTTGTTTGTATGTTTGCTACTTAAATTGTGTGTCATGCTCTAGCATTTGACATAGTTAAGTGTTCTTGTATAAAGTCTATTGACAGGTGTAATTCTCAAGTGCCAGAGTTCCCATATTTGACTGACTTGGATCTTGGTGAAAGACCTTCTTGTATTGGATGGAAATTGCTGCCGAAGCTGCTGGAGAACTCCCCGCTTCTGGAAAGCCTTGTTTTCAAGGAGGTGAGTTGAGAGGTACCCTTTTATTATTATGGGTATCTAAAGTTTTGACTTTGGATGCTGTAGTCATGGAGGGGTTTGTTGAGGGCGAAGAAAAGGGAAGGGGTATATGATGCTTATGTTTTACTCCCTCGTCCCTTTGCTCTTTTTTTCCTCTGCGAACCTTCTCTACCGATTCCTTCGACCACGCAAACCCCAAGTAGGCATTAGTTACCTTTTCAATTTCTTCTCTAACCAGGGAATTCGAGATCGAGGTTCTGGAAGGCCATTGCATTGGAATCCACCTCAGAATGTGCCTTCTTGTTTACTCTATCACCTCAAGGAAATTGAAATTAAATTTTTCGGTGGGGAGAAAGAAGAGTGGGAAATGGTGGAGTATTTCCTGAACAACGCAAAAGTTTTGGAGAAGGTGAACATGCATTATGCCGGTTCAGAAAGAGAGTGGACAATACAGATTAGATAGTGAGTGATATTAAGCAAGAGCTTCAGGGTTTGTAGGAAACTTTTTGGATGATTCCAAGGGTCTCAAGGACTTTTTCATGTTGCAACACTGCATTTATCGTATTTGCTTTGGATGTTGTATTTGAAACCTCCTTTGAGGAAGGATTAGTTGTTGCTTCCAGTTGTACGATTTTGATAAAACTCGTTGATTACTGGTACAATTGATTGAAGCTTGTAAAACAGATTTATTCTGTTCAATCTTGTTCTTGGCATAGTGTGATGGCCCCATGGTTCATATTTGAACGGGTGTTTTGCGCAATCAAACCGAGCCTTTTGTTCCAATCAATTAGGTAGTGTTTTTCATGTCTCAATGATTTTCAGTTTCTGACTTTCTTTCTTTTTTTTCTTCCTTGCGCTGCTTAATTAGGGGTCGTACCGGACGAATATCTTTATTGATGAGTCCTCCAGCATGTTACTTAAGAATAGGTCCTCGTAACCCGATAACTCCCTTCTTTATACGCTTATTATAACAACATCCTCCCGAGTTTAGTGCACTAGACATCCGGTAGGAATCTTCCATCACCGTCCGTGCTTCCCTTCGCAGTTCGTCCTGTTGTTACTTCGTAAACAACAGCCCCCCTTTTCAACTCGTCGGCAACTCCACTGCAAACCTGGAAACAACCCCTAACCCGGTTGTTGGCAACTGCTATCCTCCTGCCGACGACCACAGCGAAGACAGGTAAGTGAGCTTTAAAATTATGGACGGGTATTTTAGGTACTAGAAGAGTCTTTGCAAAACACTTTATCTGGAAATTTATCTTCAACATTGGTCCCATGCTTAGAGATCTTTTATTTAGAAGGAATAAGTAGTGGGCCGAACCATAACACATATTGGCCGAACCAAAACACATTGGCAACCAGAACTCCTATTGGACCGAGCCAAGACACCTATTTGGCTAAGCCGAAACACGAATTAGGCCGAATCTTCACTTCAATCGAGCAAAACGCTCACTAGTTGGCCGAACAATTAGCCTGACAAAGTTCAGCAGATCAACAGCCGAACAGGCTAAACGCTAGGGCCTAACCTTACTCATTGAGCCAACTCAAGGGAGCAGCCTACCATGCGTCCGCCCAAGCTCTCCATATCTGCACAACTGGACCGGTAATTGAAGCGGGTCAAATCTAACCCAACCCAACAAAATCCGCGTACGAACCGGAGATTCAGTTTGGTCACGCGACCATCATGTGGCATTCAAAATGTCATGAATGACATCACTCTAAGAAGTAGCTAAGGCATGTGTCTAGCACGGGCTTTCTTGGAGCCTAAGCTAGGAGGTCTCTATAAAAGGTAAAGGGAAAAACCCTAAGAGGTATGCCCCTCCAACTAACCCTAGAGCTTCTTTAACTTTCTTCCACCTCCAGCAACTTACTAAACCATCGGAGTGTCGTCCCGGTCAACTCCGACCTGTTGGCACTAACAGTGGAGGTTACTCCCGGTCAACTCCGACCTGTTGGCACTAACAGTGGAGGTTACTTGTGCAGGCGATATCACGTGGAAGAGCCTAGACTAGATCCGAACCCAGAGCACCACCAAGCCCTTCATCGATTAACCAACACCTCAAATAATATATGGAGAAAACCATAGCAAAATCAAACATGCAGGGCGTATGCACACTTCATTTGCAAATCAAGGTCTAATGTGGATTCATAGCATGTAGGAAAGCAACAAAACTAGATCAACACAATAAAAACATCGAAAGAGTTTCTTCGAGAGCCCAAGTCATGCATGATTAGGTAGTTGCGACTCTAGCTTCTTAAAGGAGTTAAACTACGATGTTAAACAAGTTCAAAACCACAAAAGCTTATACATGTAACCAAAACAGGAAGCTTAGAGACAACAACGGAAATGATTCTGGACATAAGATTGAATAGCCAAAACTCGTCAACCCTCTTTTTGGCTGCATAAATTTTACCACCATCCCTCGCTCCTTTCGCCAAGTTTGCCACCAGCCCTTGCTAGTCGCGACTTTAATAATGATCATCAATGTAATCGGGATCGGATAATAAATCTGGTTCCGAATCTTCATTTTCCTCCTTCAAGAAAAGAGCCCTAGTCTCCCCCTCTAATTTGAACCCTGCACACCTATATCAACAGTCATTCTGTCAAGAGTGTAGTTTCGAACAAATAAAAATCTTAATCTCCTGGAAAATTATGCTTGATGGAATCCAGAAAGTTTCTGTATGAGAAATTGAAGTATGAAACAAGAAGCTGTGCAACCGTGGTGTTCTATCAAAACCTCAGATAACCAATTAAGTCGAAGCAGTATCTAGAAATAACTGAGGGGTTAGCGCGGTGTTAGGATGTTAGTCAATGGCCATAGTCCTGAACACCAAACCTGCTCCCTGTGAAACTCGAACCTTGGTCACCACTGGGGAGAGAAGTGAACATTCCTCATGTGCTAGTCAAGGTCTACTGTAGATTCATGGCATGTGGGAAAGCAACAAAACTTCAAGATCAACACAACAAAAACATCAAAAGAGTTTCTTCGAGAGCCCAAGTCATGCATGAAAGAGTTTCCTGTGCCAGTCAAGGTCTACTTTCATAGTGCTTTGGAAGAGGAATTTATGCCACCTCCTTATCAGATGATCGAGAATCGAGTTCTGTGCTCCGTGTTTCTCGTAAGTTTAGCTGGAGCTTTGTGTTTTTGTGTGAGAAGAAGATGCGTGAATCACAAATAGGGTTGCTTTTGAGTGTGGCATATTTGAAACTAGTTTGCTCCTGGATGCAAAGTATTGCTTTTGGCCGCATGTTATTGCACTTGGCCGCAGGTACCAAACTCGCATCCTGGGAATGCGAGTTAATAAAGTAAGTAAACTCCCAGAGACCAAAGCTTATTACTACTGTCCTGGCAATAGCAGTTCCCCACCAAAATCTTTTGGGCCTTTTCGTCATCGGCTTTTCACCGACGGCGCTCCTCCATCTCTCACCACCGCAGACGGCGTTGGCCTCTTCGTCTCCGGCCTCCCTGACGACGTCGATGCCCGCGAGATTCACAACCACTTCCGCCGCCGTCCCGGCTTCGACTCTTGCCAGCTCAAGTACACAGGCCGCGTCAATCAGGTCCCCTCTCTCTCTCTCTCTCTCTCTCTCTCTCTCCATTCTTTTTCTGGGAAAATTGCTGGGCTTTTGAAGCCTGATTAGGCAGGATATTACGGTGAAATATATCAATTTGAGTGAAAGTTCCAGACTAAAAAATGGCAGTGAAAAGGAGTGATTTTTCCTCGTATAATGATGATTTTTGGGGATAGGCACTATTTAAAGAGGAAATTGGTGTCTTTCTATTCCCATGAACTTCGTTTTTCTGCTCCTAATAAGTACAAAGAGTGACCAAAACAAGTTTAGAAAGGAGAGCAGATATCGGCTTAAATTGCCAAAAGTCCTCTGTCCTCTTCTTGGCTGGATAAATGTTGCCTCCGTCACTCCTTCTCATCCGCTTGATGTTAAATTACAATCCAAGTCTTCATTATCCTTCTTTAAGAATACAGCTTTAGTATCTCCCTTAATTTGGAACCTTGCACGACTATATCAACAGTTATATCGTCAAGAGCATCATTCGGAATGAAAACCAATCTGAATCGCCTTCACAATCAGCTGGTCACAACGCAGTAGGACTACATAGTACTTTTATAGATGAAATCCGGATTCTGTCTTTCTAACTTCACTATGAAAGAAGCAGGTGTGTCAACATATGTGTGTTCTTTGTAAACCTCAGAAACTAACTTGAACCGCCTGAAAGAGGATGAAGTAGGAAGACAAGATTAAAAAATAAAGCAGTTAATAAAACTTTACGAATTTAAGGCACCAAAGCAGTTGGGAGAGGTTGAGAATCAGAAAATAAAACTGTCTTTAAGGGAAGCTTTGGAATAAAAACTGTTACACGGCTCAAAACAAGGGGAACACCTAGTGGCAGTGTGTTGAAAACTTGAAATTCGTATAGCGGCCCAAAAGAGAACTCAATAATTGCACTAAGAGCATCCACATTGGTTGGGCAAATCTCTTGCCATTGCCAAAATTTGGCAAGAGGGATCCAAAACCATGCTCCATTGGTTGGGCAAACTTCTTGCCATTTTTCGCGAAAACATTTTCATTGCCTAGTTTGGCATTGGCAAATCTGCCACACCAATAAACCACCAATGCAAATTTGACACATTGAAAAATTTGACAAAATGCAATACAAGCAACAAATAACAATGCTATTGTTTTTTGCATTTTGCCACCGTGCATAGGCAAAAAATAGCTTTTGCACTGGCAAACTAATGCGGATGCTCTAAAATGCCAAGAACTTGTTGCAGCGTAGATCCAACACTAACCATATACAACATGGTTCCCACAGATTCAAAGAACAGAAATATGAAAATGGACAAAAGGAATCGTTGGTGTTCTGCCAGTTTTGAATTTGCATAGATAAAGAATTATCTTAAACAGGTTCACATTTACCACATTTTACTTCAGTGAATTCAGAATTTGTTCCTTCGATCTCTGGATACATTCTCTTTTGTATATAGAGTATGCATTACACAACTCACATCGAACAACTAAGAAATATCACTGTCCCATGTAATGCATGGTTAACTTGTAGCAACAATTTTTTAGTACTCAAAACATGGAGATCTAAAGTAGGCAAAAGTGGTTAGAATCATACGATCATGATTCATACCGTAAGATTCTGTGGCTAATTGATACAAAGTAGGCTGCCTGGATCGCGAATTGTAACACTATAAATTTCGTGAATTCATTTTGACTCTTTTTTTGCTTTTTTGTTGTTGTAAAAGGATTCGAACTATTTTTGTAAGGACTTCAGAATTGTTATATGCCATTTTTTGTCAATGTTTCTTCTTATGCTGTACTAGCGGATGCCCATGCCTAAAGGCAACCTGCTCTGACCAACTGCTCTTCCTGACAAATGCTATCTATAAATATAGAATTGGTTACCATTTTGAAATGTTTTCCTATTTGATCATAAAATGCAATAACTAAATAAGGATGCATTGCCTAAAAAGTAAAGAGGAGAGTCAAGGAGAGAGATGGACAGATTTATTATGAGAATATTGTCTGGATCAATTAAAAAAGAAATGATTTGACGGTTACAATCTTAACATGACAATTTAATCGAACTATCGTGGATGTTACTTTGTTTGTATGCCTAGAATTTTTTCGCTTTGTTCTATAGTAGTAGATTAGAGGTAATAAGAAAGTGAGATTTATTAAAAAGGTAAATTTTTAGGGAGGGAAAAGAAGTTTCTTTGTTCCACTCATCCTCCCTCGCATCTGCAACTGCATCCCTCCCCATTGTCTTTCCGGTTTCCGACGGCCACTCTACTGCCGCTCGTGGTTGCCGTTACAGAGTTGCCGTTAGTCCTACCAGGCCTCACAATCTTCAGGTTAATCCTACTCTAATCTGACTTATCTCTCTCGCATTTTTTAGGTTTTCAAAAATGATGCTACTAACTGTTTTTGCTGCATCTTTTCTTTTTGATTTGTTGCACTGATCCTCAATAGCTTACAGCAGCCCCCACTTTCTTTCTTCCCCTAATTATTATTTTTGGACGACAATCCCTACACCCGAACGGGAGGAGAGTATGAGACTAATCCACCTATGGCCAGCTGTAGGGAAGCAACACCTGCGGAAAGCGGTTAGAAGCAGCTGCTTGACCTACCACCAAGAATCGAACTCACTCCTCCGGGATGGGAGCAAACCCCGTGGCCAGTGGAGACAACCCTCGGTTGGCTCACTTTTGCTATCAACAAAAAGAAATTGTTCAGTGTTCTCATTGTTTGTACAGTGTTTTTATTTAGGCCCTGTTCAGTTGTGAGAACTATCCCGTCAGAGGAGTAGGAGGCGGCCCAGCCGAGGAGAAAACCCTAGGGGAGAAAGTTTGTGCAGAGAGAGAGAGAGAGATGTTGGTTTTGATTGTTAGGTCCTCCTTAGGATGAATGGAAGGGGAAACTGGATGATAGGTTCCTTTAATTTTTTTTTAGTTCTGCTGGATGGTTTTTGTTTTTTTAATCAATTTGACTACTAAATACTACTCCGTAATGGCTAGGAATAGTGTTGAATTATTGTATAACATTTGGGAGATACTTTTATAGGTTTTGTAGTGTTTATAACTAGTGGATTTCCTTCCGCCTTTGTGGTATCTTATTTTTTTTTCGTCGTTTTTCCTTGTATGTTTTCTCGACGATGTGTGCCTCGATCCAATGAAGGCTGCACCTCTCACCTAGTCCCCTAGACTCTAGAGATATTTGGTGTCTGGGTGCATGTATCGCCTGTAATAACTATGGTTGCAATCATGACATGAATGTATTCAGGAAAGCAAGTACATTCGTTTCTGCAGGGATGTGTGGGACTTGTGTCTTTTTGCATATTTTTCCTAGTTAACCAAAACTCCCACTACTCTTCAGGAGTTGGAGAACATGGAAAGGGATAAATACGAATGCTTTCTTTGGGTTGAGTTTTGAAAACCACTGTAATGGTTGATGGGAAGTGACTTCGGTGGCTTTCCATTTTGATTGTCTTAAAAGCTTCATTTCAATTCTGGAAGTCCACCGGACTCTCCACAATAGTCCATAGAGGTGCTCCATAGACCTTTTATTATTTGTTTTACATTATGTTTTTTGCTCAGTTTCATAAGTTCTTGAACAAACCTCTTTTGCAAATGAAAAATTGTAGGCAATTACCCTGAGAGAAATAATGGGCTCACTCTCAAAAATGCAGAAGCTTTCAGAGGAGCAATATATAGATAGGATCAGCAACTTACCAAATAGCCTTGTTACTCAAATCCTCTCCTGTCTTCCCACAAAATATGCTGTGGCAACTAGTGCCTTATCGACTAGATGGAAGCAATTATGGACATCCATCACAAGCCTGGACTTTGATGATGAGTTACTGGTACATCCTCAAAATCATAGTGGTAATCCAGCTGTCCAGAGGACTTTTACAAGTTTTGTCTGTCAAGTGTTTATGCTGCATAGGGATTCAGCCGTGCATAGGTTCCGTCTCAAATTGAACCACATTTATGGCATTTCCCGTGTTAATGGATGGATTGGTGATATGTTACTGCGCAATGTTCAAGAAATTGATCTGTCCATCCGCAAGGAAGATTCTACTTTGCTGCCTCAGGACCTCTTCACTTGTAGGCTATGAAGCACGGGTACTTCGAAAATGTCGCCGTACCCGTACCGGGTACGGGTACGGGTACGGCGTGGGTACGGCAAAAACGTACCGGGTACGGCAAAATTGTGTCGGGTACTTTTGGTAATTTTGGGTACGGCACGGGTACGGCAAGGGTACGGCACGGGTACGGCAAGGGTACGGCACGGGTACGGCAAGGGTACGGCAAGGGTACGTTTTAGCCCAAAATGAAATTTTTTCAAAATTTCTGGGATTTTTTTGTAAATAATTATAAAATGTGGGCTTATTGTGTAATTTATTTGTCATTTATAAACACCCCTCTCTCTCTTTGTCCATCTCTCTCTTCGTCTCTCTTTGTATATTTTTTTTATCGATCGGAATAGTCTCTCTCTTTGTATAGATGTACAAATGTATGCATGTGTAATGTATATGTATATATGCATCTGAAATTCTGAATACTAATAGATATGCAGTGGATATGCATATTTGTATTGATTTTGCTTTTTGTTGGTAAAATGGGTTTCATTTTATGCAATAAAAAATAGAAAAACATTATATATATATATATATATATATATATATATATATATATATATGCCGTACCCCGCCGTACCCGTACCCTACTTTTTTGGGGTTTTGCCGTTTCCCGTACCCGTACCCGTACCGCGTACCGTACCCGTACCGCGTACCGGTACCCGTGCTCCATAGCTTGTAGGACTCTGGTGGTATTAAAACTTGCTATCGATTGCGACATGAACGTGCCTACTTCAGTTCCTCTACCGAATCTGAAAATTCTCCACTTTGTTTGTATCACATTTGTGGATGATGACTCAATCAACAGATTCCTCTTTGGCTGCCCTGTGCTTGAAGAGCTGAATATGACTGCCTGTGTGGGTGAAGGGGTCAAAGTGATTAACATTGTTGCACCTATGCTCACAAGCTTGAATATGCTTAATGTTGTATCTCGTCATTATATGAAACCTAATCATTTTTTTGAGGGTAGGATTGTGCTCGACACCCCGGCACTCCTTTACCTCACAATCTTTGATTCTTGCGCTGACGGTTTTGAATTAGGGAGCTTACCTCATCTCATCAAAGCCGATATTATGATAATTGCTGATGACTATTCCGATCCAATTATCTCTGAAGCTATAACAGATCTTCTCAAGGGGATATCCAACGTTAGATTTCTGCACTTGGCTGATTTCTCTTTGGAGGTATAATTGCTTATGTGATTGTATATAACAGTTCGTATAGTAAACTGCTAACCTAGACACCAGTGTTCACCCATGGTGGTTTGTATGTTTGCTAGTTAAGTTGTGTGTCATGCTCTATCATGTGACGTGGTTAAGTGTTCTTGGATGAAGTCTATTGACAGGTGTAATTCTCAAGTGCCAAAGTTTCCATATTTGACTGACTTGGCTCTTGGTGAAAGACCTTTTGGTATTGGATGGAAATCGCTGCCGAAGTTGCTGGAGAACTCCCCACTTCTGGAAAGCCTTGTTTTCAAGGAGGTGAGTTGAGAGGTACCCTTTTCTTATTAAAGGTTTCTAAAGTTTGTACTTTGGATGCTCTATTCGTGGAGGGGTTTGTTGAGGGCAAAGAAAAAGGCAAGGGGTATATGATGTATATGTTTTACTCTCTCGTCCCTTTGCCCTTTTTTCCCTATGCAATCCTTCTCTACCAATTCCTTCAACTACGCACAGCCTAAGTAGGCATTGCTTATGTTTTTCAATTTCTTCTCTAACCAGGGAATTCGACATCGAGATTCCGGAAGCCCATTGCATTGGAATCCACCTCAGAATGTGCCTTCTTGTTTGCTATCCCACCTCAAGGAAATTGAAATTAGATTTTTCGGAGGGGAGAAAGAAGAATGGGAAATGGTGGAGTATTTCCTGAACAACGCAAAAGTTTTGGAGAAGGTGAACATGCATTATGCCGGTTCAGAAAGAGAGTGGACAATACAGATTAGATAATAGATAGTGACATTAAGCAAGAGCTCCAGGGTTTGTATTGAAAATTTGGATGATTCCAATGATCTCAAGGACTTTTTCATGTTGCAACACTGCATTTATCGGATTTGCTTTGGTTATTGTATTTTAAACCTCCTTTGAGAAAGTATTTGTTGTTGCTTCCAGTAGTATGATTTTGATAAATCTCGTTGACTGATGGTACGATTGATTGAAGCTCGTAAAACAGATGTATTATGTTCAATCTTCTTCTTGGCATAGTGTGATGGCCCCATGCTTCATATTTCAACGGGTGTTTTTGCGTAACCAAACCAAACCGAGGCTTGTGTCCCAATCAATTGGTGTATGCAGCGGGTGTTTTTCATGTCTCAACGATTTTTAGTTTAATTTCTTATTCTTTTTTTCTTGCGCTGCTTAATCAGGGGTCGTAACTGACGAGTATCTTTATTGATGAGTTCCGCCAGCATGTTACTTAAGAAGAGTTCCTCGTAATCCAACAACACCCACTTTATACACTTACAACATTTTACCAGATCCAGATCATAAGAAATTCTAAACCAGACTAGCAGCTACACCATCATCCTCACGAGTTTAGTGCATGAGACATCCGGGAGGAATCTTCCATTACCATTCGCGCTTCCATTCGCACTTCGTCCAGTTGTTACTTCGTACACAACAGCCCCCAGGTCTCAACTCGTCGGCAACTCCACCGACATCCTGGAAACAACCCCTAGCGCAATTGTTGGCCGCCACCATCCTTCTGCCGACGACCACAGCAAAGACACGTAAGTACCCTATAAAATTATGAACGGGTATTTTAGGTACTAGAAGAGCCTTTGCGAAACACTTATTTGGAAATTTATCCTCGACTTAAAGATCTTTTATTTAGAAGGAAATATGTAGTTGGCTGAACCAGAACACATTGGCCGAACCAAAACACGTATTGGCAGAACTGGAACTCCTATTGGACTGAACCGAAACACCTATTGGGCCAAGCCGAAACACCAATTAGGCCCAATCTTCACGCCAATCGGGCTTAACGCTAAGCAGTTGGCCAAACAATTAGCCCGACAAAGTTCAACAGATCATTAGCCTAAAAGGCTATGCGCTTGGGCCTAACTCATTTGGCCAACTCAAGGGAGAAGCCTGCCACGTGTCCGCCAAAGCGCTCAATATCCGGACAGCTGGACCGAGCTGAAGCGGGTCAAATCCGACCCAACTCAACAGAATCCGTGTATGAACCAAGGGCTCGATATCCTGACAACTGCACCGGGCTGAAGCGGGTCAAATCCGGCCCAACTCAACAGAATCCGCGTACGAACCAAAGATTCAGTTCAGTCACACGGCCATCACGTGTCATCCGAAACATCATGCATGACATCATTCTAAGAAGTGGCTAAGGCATGTGTCTAGCACGAGCTTTCTTGGAGCCTAAGCTATGGAGTAAAAGGAAAAGGAAAAGACCCTAGGAGGTATGCAGCTCCTACTAACCCTGGAGCTTTCTTCCACCTCTAGCAACTTACTTAACCATGGGAGTGCCTTCCCGGTCAAGTCCGACCGGATTGGCACTAACAGTGGGGTTAATTGTGCAGGCGAGATCGCGTGGAAGAGCCCAGACCATATCTGAACCAGAGCACCACCAAGCCCTTTGTCGATTAACCAACACCCCACATAATATATTGGAGGAAACCATAGCAAAATCAAACATGCAGGGCGTATGCACAATTCATTTGCAAATCAAGGTCTAATGTAGATTCATATATAGCATGTAGGATGGCAACAAAACTTCAAGATCAACACAACAAAAACATCGAAAGAGTTTCTTCGAGAGCCCAAGTCATGCATGATAAGGTTACTTGCGACTCTAGCTTCTTAAAAGAGTTGAACTAACCCACAAAAGCTTAAACATTTAACCAAAACAGGAAGTTTAAAGACAAGAATGGAAATGATTCTGGAGATAAGATTGAATTGCCAAAACTCGTCAACCCTCTTTTTGGCTGCATAAATTTTACCTCCATCCTTCACTCCTTTCGCCAAGTTTGCCACCAGCACTTGCTAGTCACTACTGGAACAAAGATCATCAAGACCATTGTAATCGGGATCGGATAATAAATCTAGATCCGAATCTTCATTTTCCTCCTTCAAGAAAAGAGCCCTAGTCTCCTCCTTCAACAGTCATAATGTCAAGAGTGTAATTTCAGAGAAATAAAAATCTTAATCTCCTGGACAATTATGCAAGGTACACTTATTGATGCAATCCAAAAAGTTTCTGTATGAGAAATTTGAGTATGAAACAAGAAGCTGTGCAGCCGTGGTGTTCTATCAGAACCTCAGATAACCAAGTCGAAGCAGTAAGTAGAAATAAGCAATGAATCAACTTTAGGAAACTGAGTCGAAGCAGTTGAGATAGGTTGAAGGGACGAGAGAATCAAAACAGGCAGTTAATACAAATTGAAGAATAAGAAACTGAAACGGTTGAGAGAGATTGGTAATCAAAGAAGAAATCCTTTTTCATCTTGTTGATTGATAGTTCCACTGCATTTTTTCTGTTCGACGTGCTTAAGTAAATAATTAAGTACTTGACCATATTCTAATACGTCTCATCTTTCAATACCAGTAGAATTATACAATACCAAAAGATATGACTGGTTTCACCTACTATAAGCAAATTATTCATGCAATTTAACGAGCTTCACATGAAAATAACCTTAAATATTTCCATCTAACATTCCACACGATCATAGACCTTTCAACTTGAACACCAATAAGAAAAAGAATGTCTTCTTTGATGAATCATGGCTTGACATGTCTCTACGAAGTTGCATATATGGCTTTGTAGATTATCATGGCTGTACATGTTGCGTCAGGTGCCAAAACTACTTGGACATGCTTATTTTTGGATACATCTAAAAGCGTGTCCAACGCTTCTTCAACGTGTCAAAAGCAAAAATTAGTGCATGGTTTGAAACACTTTACCGACAGTTTCATGACTTCTTGTAGCCTTCATCATAACAGTTCTACATGGTGAATCTCTTCCTCATATCAATGTCTTGCAGTTCTATACAATGAATCTCTTGATCCTGACAATGTCTTATTCGAATGAAGCCTGACTTAACGAAATGAAAATATCACAGCTTTGCGAACTTACAAGGCTTTATTTAAGGGTTTGAATGGCTTTTATACTTTATGTGGTGTCACATGGTTCCTGGTACATGTTTGTTTTGAACTTGTCATGCACAAGTCTTGGATTCATCTGATTCTCAAGGGCAAGAACACCACAATACAACTAAATATTCTTGTTTGGCAATGTTTTGCTCCCGAAGGTAAAATATTGTTCTCAAGCAACATTGAGCACTATGATGCATACTTATTTAGTCCGAACAAACCATATTGGTGAAGTAATATTGCTAGTTGGATGCCCAATTAGGCTCGTTGGACACATTCCATTCCTGCCATTTAAATACTTCATCGTCCAATGCAAATTCTAGACTCAGGAGCAGAACAAACTTACATGCTTGCTAAACAGACTGAAATATGAAGTTTTCATTCGGACATCTGAAGAACGAATAGTGAACATTATCCTGAGACTAGTACTCGGCATAAATTAAGTCTATATCTGTCCAAGAGAAGACATAATGGAACACATTTATCCACAAAGAATTTCTATGTCTCCATAGTAATTTTTGTAAAAGTCGCCGTTAGAAGGGCATATATGTTTTTCAGGAACCATAGAATGCAGCAGCTGAACTACAGGGAAAACTTAGAGTGCATCGAGAATAAGCATGCAATTACAAATCACGCAAGGAGAATTCAACAATGAACTAGTACACAATTACCTTGATGTGATTTTCAACACTTCCAGATCATCATCCATCACTATATCCTTGAGTGAAATGAAGCTTGGAATGTGAGCAATGGCTTCGAATTTCAATTTAACCCCACGAACAATTACACACCTTCTTTTCCTTGATCCTTGAACCTTTAGACACTTCCTTTTTTTTTTTATCCTTGAACCTTTAGAAACTTGAGAGAGCTGAACTGTTCTTTGGCGTTAAAGTGAAACACAGCATTCTAGGAGCGATGAAAAAAACAGTTTACCTCCACTTCCCAAGTAACTTATTGGTTCATATAAACCATCAAGCCGCCTCCCTTTATCAGTTACTGTACCAATACGAAATGTTTTCTTCCAAGATTCTTGAACACCGTATTTTTCCATCGTCCATAAGTCGATATGTCTATAATCCGAACAATCACACAGGCAAAGCCTGCCTCTCAACACCTGCAATGACATGTTTTGCTTACTGTACAAGTCTGCCACACGATATCTAATTGGAGGTTGTGAAACTGACCTGAAGCTCTCCACGTCGAAATTGAATGAAATTATATATTCTGAGACGTCATGGTCGATAAGAATTAGCCAATGTAGAGAACCACCAAGATACGTTGGGAATCCTAGGTTACAGCCGTAGGTTAAAGGAGGTTCACAACCAATCCTTTTCCATGACCTTGTGCCAAGAGTATGTATCTCAGCCATCCTTCCACTATAATATTCTCTGCCCGTAATGGGTTCACGGATTCGTTCATAAGGTCGTTCCTGTCGATCAAACATCCTGATCACTTTATATTCATTTGTCTTTGGACTGAAACCCAAACCAGAATCAATAAACGTTTTGGAACTCTCATCAGCTTGCGTAGGAATCGGAAGATTTATAAACTCCCCTGTGATCGGATTACACACCATAACAGGATCGTTTAGTGATGGCTCAGACAAACAAAGCAATCCGTTGCAAGAATTCACTACATTGAGCATGTGATATTTGGGCCTCAACTAGATGCACCGCTTTCATTTAACACCACCTTTAGAATTACAATCCGCGTTGGCATCACCTTCCCTGTTCATCATCAATTCTGCATTGCGCAGTGGGATCTTTAACTTGGTTTCAAGCTTCGTATGATGATCGCAGTACTCCCTATCAAAACCGGAGCTGCCTTCCGGTGGCTCAACCAAGTAAAGGTTTCTTGATACGCAGGTACTGGACGAGAATCGAATCAGAGGAAACGCCTCTGCTCGCGCAAAGTGCAGCCTTGCAAACTCAGGGTCCGAGATTAGTTTACGCCAAGGCTTACACACACATCTGCATGTAAGTAGGCTCTTTGTAGAGAGTCTTAGCAGAATATCAAACGAGATAGGCTCTGGGAGGTCTACTAATGAAGGACCCAAGTACTGATTTTGCTGTTTTCCAAGTTGGTCTGCTTCTTTGTGGACTTTAAGGGTGTTGAGACCCTTGGGTTTTCTTCCTCTTTTCATGGATTTCCTGTAAGATTATCTAATGCTTTTAGTTCTAAAAAGGGAATGACAGCTGAATATGAGAATATCAGATGATGATCTTAATCTTCCTTTCTAACATTAACAACTCCTGTATACACTATTAACTGAAATTTGTGTTGTGATTTTTAGTCCCACACCACAACGGAAGCACGCCACAAAATTAAACATGCACGAAGGCTTCATTTGTTTTGGACGTAAAATATTTTTCTGAAAAATATTTGACTTTTTTTTATTTTATGTTTGGTTGTGCAAAAATAGGAAAATATTTTTCCAAGTAAAACATTTTACTTTAAATGGCTGAAAATGTTTTCTTCTTGGAAAGGTGGTAAGTCATTTTTTGAACTTGGCTTCACTGCTTGACAAACAATTACGTTACTTTACTGAGCACCCATAGCCCCAATCTTCTTATCTACCTATGACCTAATCATGTGCTTTCTCATCAAGATGACAAATTTTGTATGTAATAATGCGTACGTATGTACCTACATACATCATTTTACAACTATTAGCCAAACACCTGAAAATAGAAACGAAACTTTCGTTTTTTTCAAAATCATGTTACACGGACAATACATACATACCGACATATATCATTTTACAACTATCAACCAAACACCAAAAAATAGAAATGAAACTTTAGTTTTTTTGCATATCAGAAAACATTTTACTTTGAAACAAACGGAGCCAAAGACATAAAAACAAAGAACACAGAATATAAGTGGTTCGGTTTCAATACCTACCTGAAGGACAAAAGAGAAATTGTGTTTATCTCACACACCCACTTAAATTCCGAACACGCCTCGGTATCGATAGAGTAGGTTTGCTGCCTCTTTTGGCCGGAGAAAACCCAAGCCTTGACGTCCATAGCTGGTCTGTCGTTTTCGCACCAAAAATATAATTTATAAAACAGGGAATTAACAATTATCCCGAAGAATAGTAGTTAAGTCCGAGATCGTCCACGGAGAGTAAAAAGCTAAGTTGCAGTAGTTTCAATTAATTTCTAATTTAATTCTGAAACTAAAAGAAAATTGGATTTTGATTTGGATTTGATTAACCTAAAATTAAACTAGAATGCAAATTAAAGGAGTTGTAAACTGATGAGAGAAGGGACTAGGGTTTCCGATTCAGTCTCCCTCTGTAACGCAATTGTTTCGAAACCTAGGGTTCATAATCAACATTCAACCAGATTACCGTAGGGTAGCAATTCCTATCGATAATTCCCAAAAAGATAATCAAGAGTCACACTTCGTATAGGCTATCTCAACACGGCACGGATCGTCTCATTGGATTTAACCACGGCACGATCCGTCTCACGTCGTATAATCTATCTCAAAGCCTATCTCGAAACATTCAAAATCATTGCATGACTGTGCTTAATACCATGGATACAAACACATTCGAATATCAAAAAAAAATATAAACTCTCATAAAAAGTCATGCAATCGAGTCGAATATAAAACCCTAAAAATCAAACAATCATATTACTTGGAGAAGCATCCTCATCACCCTAGCCGGAGCGTTTAACCGATCATGGAGTGTTGTGCATTATGCGAAGTGGTGGCCACCGCCATGGCCTGTTGCTGCGTGGGAATCAAAGATCCTTCAAACCCTTTCTTTCCTTCTTTATATAGTGCTCCACGTAGTCGGTTCCCCACCGTAGGTAGCTAGCCCTGTTCTTCTCTACTGTTTTGTAATTAAGTGGGTCCAATTCCATAGTAGCTTAGGAATTTTATACAGTGCTTCTCTTCTTCAAATATCCAATATAAACTTGGTCTCTTTTCTTAATTAATTCGATTAGCACCGGTAAAATTCTCAATTTAGCTCCGATTGTTATCCAACGACTCTGTGGAAACTGAAACAAGGAAAACGAATATCAAACTCCAAAAATATAATAAACGGACATAGCAAGAGTAAATTAGAGGGTGTAAATAGGCACATTTACGCACTTATCACATCCCCCAACTTACACTTTGCTAGTCCCTAGCAAAGAAAGGAAAAACAAATAAAATAAAGCAACTAACTAAGGGATATCTTTTAAACCCCCGGGTGGCCCCGGTAGGACGAGTGAAGTCTCGTGAGAGTTTTCAGCAGTGATCACCCACAAAACACCATAGATCCCTTCACTTGGAACCCAAAAACCTACAATGCAACTCATTGATACGCTAATGCCAAGAATAAAGCATATGCAAAAATAGTTCTAGAGGCTATCAAAACATAGAAATAAATCATAGCACCCAAACTTAGCGTGTGTGAGCAAAAAACCTTGACTACAAGTGAACCACAACCAAGTACTCTCTTCGGACCGAGTCTCAACTTCAATTCTCACTGTGTCATGCACTCAACAAAAGAAAACACTCGAAACAGGGTGCATTTAATAGACTCTCAATGTGTGCGGGCGGAAGTTATGCAATAAAAAAAAACAAAGTATCCCACACAATTAGACACGAAAAGAAAGCTTTTTAAAGTGGACACAAGATCTCATGAAAGGAATGTCAAGTATCGAAAACTATTTCTATTCATCAATCCACAGCCCGTTGCCCCTAAGATCAAATAGGATTTTTATTCGGTTATATCGCTAGGTAAGGAAAAGTGTTTCAAAGCTTAGGGTATAACATAATCAAGTGTCCGAGAATAGGCCAAAACACATAGGGCAAGTATATCAACATGCGCCCCCTCTTATCATTCTTTTCGACTCTGCCTTATCTCTCTTATTATTCACCATTCACACAATTCCACAATAAAATTCACATGTTTCTTCCTTCAAACAAATGCATCTTCCCCTTTCTCATTCAAGTTCTATATTTTTTTCATGTTTTTTGCAATTTTTTTTCAATTTTCTTTTTAGCCATGGGGGAAGAACATACCACAATTAAAGCACTTCTTTCTCAAAATTTCTCTCACTCCCTTCTCCAAAGATTAATTCTCATATATTTGCCAATTCTCAGGACACAATATAGATGGTGGAGCGCAACAAGAAAAAAAGCTTATGCAAGAGGTTCAATGTGGCTAACAAGGGGTAAGCGGGTAGAAAGAAACGAACTAGCTCAAAGCAACAAAAATGGCCTACTATCCTCTCCTAGGGGCAATACAACCATGTAACGATCCAATCCCAAATGATAAAATAATAGACATGCATTAAGTCTCAATACTTGACGACAAAGATAATGAGATCGACAACGATTAAGCTCTTTTTTTTTACGACAAACAAAGAGTTTATATGACACCACTCCAAAGGAAGGTAAGGCACTAAAGCTCACATGGGCATAAGTCTCCACTAATCTAGCCATTGAAAGCACTCAAGTTACAACTCACAAGTAGTCAAAGTCCAAGAAACGTGCAGTGCAAAGATGCTAAGAGCGTATGCCAAGATAAATTCCTATCGCCAAGCTAGCAAAAAGAACTACCATGCAACATAAGTATTCAAGTAATGCTCATAGATTTTCAGCACAAGCAACCAACAAGTGAACATTGCAATCTCCAAGTCTCAAGTAAACAGGATCCAACAAGTATTTTTGAATTTTTTTTTTTTTTTGAAGATAATGAGCAAAGTGATCCATCCCCCAACTTAAAATGACACTGTCCTCAGTGACGGTAAAAGACAAGTCAGAGAAAGAAAGGAGAAATATCACCTCGCAGAGGACAAACAAAAGGCAAGGCAAAAGATAGGGAGGAGTCATCCCCCAACTTGAAGTGGAGTACCTGTGCAAAGTTAGTCCCACCAAACAAACAAAAAAAATACTAATAGAAAGAAAAAGAAAAATATTTAAATAAAATAAAACTACCTAAAATAATCTACGAAAAGTGAACCACGCTCACATGGATTTGGAACTTCCACCACACCATGAAGAGTTGCATTTAATATAAACACCGCACCCCCTCTCGAGCTCTCTTTTAAAAACTGAACTCGACCGTGCCACATGATCAAATACTTTGAGTATTGCAATTGCTTACAGTGTTTCCGAAATTTAAGGCGGTTGACAATGTCCACTAAAAATAGAGGAAAAGTCGTATTAAAATTATCAACACCGAAAAAATCAATTAGTTTAACTCTATGAAAATCCAGTAATGGAGGAGGCTTAATAGGAGAGGTGGCATAATCTACCACTGAGTGGGCGTGATTTTCAAGTTCAACTGGACTTTTGACAAGTATTGGTATCGAGTCCTCCAGAGTTTTTGAATGAAAAGGTGTAACAGATATGCAAGTAGAATCCTCTTGAGAAAAACTTTGGGTATTAAGTTCATTACTCCAGTCACACTCCAAGACTTTCTCCAAGCCCAACTCAACCTCTTCACCAGCGACAATTGGCTCTATTTGCTCTTCTTTCCTAATATGAAAATTGACATCATCAACATTCTTATTGCAATCCCAAAATTTTGCATTCATTTCAGCAAGCTCATTATAATAAGCCCAACCCTTTTCATCAGCTCTATCCAAAAATTCACCATGGCACATCATGTCTACAAACTGACGCGTTTTACAATTCATGCCCTCATAAAAATATTCTATAATGTGCCAAAATTCGAAGCCATTGCATGGAAAAGAGGATAGCAAATCGTTATATCTTTCCCAATAATGCAAATAAGACTCTTCTTCGATTTGAGTAAAATGTACAATTTCTTGTTTGCGAAGAAAAATCTTATGCGCCATCTCATGCACTGAGGAGAACTTTTCCAGAAATAACTTTTTCACCTCTTGCCATTTTGTCTTAGATGCTGACTTCAAATTGAAAAACCAACCCGCAGCCTCATATTGCAAAGAATGCTCGAAAAATTGAATCTTAACCGCTTCAATGTCTAGGTTGGACAAAGTAGCACAACGCTTTTCAAATTGCTGAATATGCAAGTATGGGTTTTCATCGGAAAAACCATAAAAATTGGGAAGCAATTTTATCATCTCAGGTCCCAAGTTGTTCCGAGCCATTTTTTTTTTTTTCTCTTTTTGGTTTTTTTATGTGGGGAAAAAAAAAAAAACTCTTAGTGCAAGCTACTATATTGAGACAAGAAAACAAAACTCACAGTGCTAGGCATAAAATCAGTTACTGCACTGAACTTACTCTAACACCAAGTAGTTGCTAGCTTTAAATTTGTCCCGCATAAAGTTAGGAGCCTGCAAAAAGAAAACTAATACGGAAAAGATATATATAAAAACTAAGAATCAAACTAAAAACAAATTGAAAATACGCAACCGTGTTTTAACTCCCCGGCAACGGCGCCAAAATTTGGTCTGTCGTTTTCGCACCAAAAATATAATTTATAAAACAGGGAATTAACAATTATCCCGAAGAATAGTAGTTAAGTCCGAGATCGTCCACGGAGAGTAAAAAGCTAAGTTGCAGTAGTTTCAATTAATTTCTAATTTAATTCTGAAACTAAAAGAAAATTGGATTTTGATTTGGATTTGATTAACCTAAAATTAAACTAGAATGCAAATTAAAGGAGTTGTAAACTGATGAGAGAAGGGACTAGGGTTTCCGATTCAGTCTCCCTCTGTAACGCAATTGTTTCGAAACCTAGGGTTCATAATCAACATTCAACCAGATTACCGTAGGGTAGCAATTCCTATCGATAATTCCCAAAAAGATAATCAAGAGTCACACTTCGTATAGGCTATCTCAACACGGCACGGATCGTCTCATTGGATTTAACCACGGCACGATCCGTCTCACGTCGTATAATCTATCTCAAAGCCTATCTCGAAACATTCAAAATCATTGCATGACTGTGCTTAATACCATGGATACAAACACATTCGAATATCAAAAAAAAATATAAACTCTCATAAAAAGTTATGAATTGACCAAGTCATGCAATCGAGTCGAATATAAAACCCTAAAAATCAAACAATCATATTACTTGGAGAAGCATCCTCATCACCCTAGCCGGAGCGTTTAACCGATCATGGAGTGTTGTGCATTATGCGAAGTGGTGGCCACCGCCATGGCCTGTTGCTGCGTGGGAATCAAAGATCCTTCAAACCCTTTCTTTCCTTCTTTATATAGTGCTCCACGTAGTCGGTTCCCCACCGTAGGTAGCTAGCCCTGTTCTTCTCTACTGTTTTGTAATTAAGTGGGTCCAATTCCATAGTAGCTTAGGAATTTTATACAGTGCTTCTCTTCTTCAAATATCCAATATAAACTTGGTCTCTTTTCTTAATTAATTCGATTAGCACCGGTAAAATTCTCAATTTAGCTCCGATTGTTATCCAACGACTCTGTGGAAACTGAAACAAGGAAAACGAATATCAAACTCCAAAAATATAATAAACGGACATAGCAAGAGTAAATTAGAGGGTGTAAATAGGCACATTTACGCACTTATCAATAGCTGCCTTGTAATTCCTTTTACGTGAGGACTTCATTTAGGAAAGGACTCCTTATCCTAGCTCACTTTTTTTTTTTTTCCATAATGAATTCTTTTTTATTAGGAATTCTGTATCAAATATCATCTCCAATGTAAATAAGGCTTCCAAATTGACGGGCCCACATTTTCCACATGGGTGGACCATGTGGATATAGAATTATTTGGCATATTGGTACGTCGTTTTCGTACCAAAAATAAATTTGCAAAACAAGGAATTAATTAATATCCCGAAGAATAGTGGTTAAGTCCAGGATCATCAACGGAAAGTTGCTGCAGTTTCAGTTTGTTTCTAATTTAATTCTGGTAAGGAATGGAAGTTTGGATTTGTGATTTGATTAAACTAAAAGTAAATTTGAAAAGCGATTAAAGGTTTAGAAAGCAGTGGAAAGAAGGGACTAGGGTTTACAATTCAACCTCCCCTTGTAATAAAAGAATTGTAGCAAGTCTAGGATTTCATTCAACTTGTAACCTGACCGGCCACCGTTAGGGTAGCAATTCCTATCGATAATTACCAAAAATATGACTCGCACTCCGTACAGGACAGCTAACACAACACGGCGCGGCATGGATCGTTTCACTGGATTTAACCAATGGCTTGATTTAAGTGGCTAATGGTTTATTTATTTTAATTAAGGGTAATAACTCCTTTCCTTTCTTTTTCTTCTTTGTTCTTCTCTTCTCTTGTTGTTGCTCCGTTTTATTTTCTTTGGCTTCTCTGCTCAATCGGTCTTTCTCTCCTTAGGATCTTTTTTTTTTTTTTCTCGTTCTCTCTTCTTTCTTTTTTTTTCTCGTTCTCTCTTCTTTTTTTTTTTTTGGTCTAATTTTTGGCCTGCTCTGCCCTCCACACATGTTTTTTGGGTTTCCCGTTTCTTCCTGATTTCCTCCAATCTCTGATAGAAAAAACCTCTCCTGCTATTCAAAATTTGTAGGCAGATACCCTGAGATAAATCATGGGTTCAATCTTAGAAGGGCAGAAGCTTTCAGAGGAGACGTACGAAGATAGGATCAGCAACTTACCCAACAGTCTTATTGCTCAAATCCTCTCCTGTCTTCCCACAAAATACGCAGTGGCAACTAGTGTCCTATCGACAAGATGGAAACAACTATGGACTTCAATCACCAGTTTGGACTTTGATGATATGTTAATGTCATGTCCTCAAAACAAAAGTACCGATCCATCGCTGCAGAGGAGTTTTACGAGTTTTGTGGGTAGAGTATTGTTGCATCATGTTTCATGCGTGCAGAGGTTCCGTCTCAAATGCAGTCGAAGTTATAAGGCTTCACTTGTTAACGGATGGATTGCTGATGCATTATTGCGAAATGTTCGAGAACTTGATCTGTCCATCTGGATGGGACATTCTACTAAGCTGCCTCAGGACCTCTTTACTTGAAGAACTCTGGTGGTATTAAAACTGGATAGTTATTATTGTGATATGAATAATGTACCTACTTTGGTTTCTCTACCAAGTCTCAGGATTCTACATCTTAAAGGTATCAGATTTGTAGATGATGACTCAATCAACAGGTTCCTCTTTGGCTGCCCCGTGCTTGAAGAGCTTAGTATGAGGCGATGTGTGGGTGGAAATGTTAGTGTGATTAAAATTGTTGCGCCTATGCTCACGAGCTTGTTTATGAATGATAATTTGTTTGGTTACATAAGTCCACCCCATGGTTTTGAGTGCAAGATTGTGCTTAACACCCCGGCACTTTTATACCTCACGATTAGCAGTTCTGAAACGGACGGTTTTTATTTAGTTGAAAGCTTACATCATCTCATTAGGGCTGATATTTTTTTATATGATACTTCTGGTACGGCATCAATTGTCACTGATGGTTCAGCTATCTCCAAAGCTCTAACTGATCTTCTCGAGGGGATATCCAACGTACAATTTCTACACTTAGGTTTCTCGATGGAGGTATAATTGCTTATATCTGATCTTTCAAAAAGTTAATTGCAAGTTGGTTGTATAACTTGTATCTAATGTTAATTTGAAAGTTAAATTTGCCTATCATCCTCTACTCTCTAGCATCTGACTCACTTACGTGTTCTTGTATAAAGGTGCGTGATTGTCAACTACCAAAGTTCCCTAACATGACTTGCTTGGAGCTTGGTGACATTCATGATGTTGAATGGAAATTTTTGCTGGAGCTTCTGAAGAACTCCCCGCGTCTAGAAACCCTTGTTTTCAAAGAGGTGAGTTGAGAAGTAATATTTTCTTATGAAAGTATCTAAGCAGCATGCACTCGTCACCTTATCCAATTTTTCTCTATCTAGGGTACTGTCATGGAGATGATTGTGATGTGTTTGCAAGATTGCGTTGGAGTCCAGCTCGGGATATTCCTTCTTGCTTGCTCTTTCATCTCAAGGAAATTGAAATTTTTGACTTCAGAGGGGAGAAAGAAGAATGGGAGATGGGGGACCATTTTCTACAAAATGCAAAGGTTTTGGAGAAGGTGAACATTGATCATGGTTATTGGGGTTCAAAATGGACAATACATGCCTCAAGGGAATCGAAATTAGTAACTTGTGATATGCTTCTGGTTGTGTTTATTATTATCGGTATGGTCTTGCTAACCTCCGTCCTACACCCTTTGGGCGGAGGTTAGAATAATCCTTATAGCTATGAACACAATCAGAAACAACATATTACAAGTTACCCCTCCGGTGAAGTAGGTGAATTGGCATATGCTCTGTTGAAGTTTTGATAGCTATGGTTTGGCTTCAAACCTGTGATCGATCGATAAAGGCATCGCATTTATTTTTTGTTTTGACAATATTTGTCTTTTCAACCTCCTTGGGGTTTCAGTATTTTTATGGAATGAACTGGTTAGAAGAGGATTAGTTAGTGCTCCCAATGTATTATGTTGATAAATCTCTTTTATTGTTACAGTTTTTGCTTTCGGCTTCTGCGCCAAAGACAATTGAAAAAAAAAAGAAAAAAGAAAAACCTCGCTTCCGATAAATACGAGCCTCGCACACAAGCAACAGTATTAGACTACGAAAATAGGTGGTAAAAACTACTTTGGGGCCAGTCCGTAGCTCTGATTTTGATTTTAATTTTAATTGGGACCCCCGCAAGTAGGCAGTGTGATTAGTCCTCCAGAATTAGTCGATGTGCGCGTAAGCTAGTCCGGACATCTGAGTTATAAATATAAAGAAGAGCCTTTGCAAACACTTTATTTGGAAATTAATCCTCCACATTGGTCCCATGCTTGAAAGATCTTTTATTTAGAAGGAATATATGGAGGAAACCATAGCAAAACCAAATATGCAGGACGTATGCACAATTCATTTGCAGGTCAAGGTCTAATGTAGATTCATATATAGCATGTAGGAAAGCAACAGAACTTCAAGATCAACACAACAAAAACATCGAAAGATCGAGTTTCTTCGAGAGCCCAAGTCAAACCCACAAAAGGTAATACATGTAACCAAAACAGGAAGTTTACTGAGAGAACGGAAATGATTCTGGGACATATGCTTGAATTGCCAAAACTCCTCAACCCTCTTTTTGGCAGCATAAATTTTTCCTGCATCACTCGCTCCTTTCGTCAAGTTCACCACCAGCACTTGCTAGTCGCTTCCGTAATAAATATCTCCATCTTCTAGATCGGATAATAAACCAAAATCTGAATCCAAATCTTCAATTTCCAAGAAAAGAGCCTTAGTCTCCCCCTGTAATTTGAACCCTGCACACCTATATCAACAGTCATAATGGCAAGAGTGTTATTTCGAACAACTAAAGATCTTAACCTCGGAAACCAAACTCCTTGGACATGCTTTCTTTGGAGACTTCTAAAAGCGTGTCCGACACTTATTCAACGTGTCTAAAGCAGAAATTAGTGCATAGTGCCAGACACTTTATCGACAGCTTCACTTCTTGTAGTCTTCAAACGCAACCTAGGTGATGAATCTCTTCATCACAACAGTTCTACATGGTGAATCTCTTCATCATATCATTGCCTTGAGGTTCTATAGGATGAATCTCTTGATCCTGACAATGCGTTACTCAAATAAGCCTGGCTCAACAAAAAGAAAATATCACAGTTTTATGCACTTTCAAAGCTTTATAGGATTGCATGGCTTTTATGCTTTAAGTTGTGTCACATGGTTCCCGGTACATGTTTTGAACTTGTTATGCACAAGTCTTGGATTTTTCTGATTTCAACATCAAGAACGCCAAGATACAACTAAAAATTCTAGTTTAGCAGTGTTTTGTTTCCTAAGGTAAAATATTGTTCTCAAGCAACATTGAGCATTATCATGCGTGCTTATTTAATTTGAACAAACTGTATTGCTCAAGTAATGAAAAAGAGGAGTTACGACATGCTTTGCTAGTTGGATGTCCAATTCGGCTCTTTGACACATTCCATTCCTGCCATTTAAGTACTCATCATCCAATGCAAATTCTAGACACAGGAGCAGAATAAACATACATGCTTGCTAAGCAAATATGGGACACATCTCATCTCCTTCAAAAAATGGAGCATGTGGCGTTATCTGGTAATAGCCAAAGCAAATCTACAACCATTAATAACCATTATATCAATTTTACTTCCACTAGACATCACCTAGATACCAAAGAAAGTATTGTAATGAAAGCAAACTAAACAGACAAAAATATGAAGTTTTCGCGAACAGAATAAAATGGGAACATGATCCTGAGAGTAGTACTCTGCATAAATTAAGTCTATTTCTGTCTAAGAGAAGATATAAAGCAGCACATTTATCCATAAAGAATTTCTCAATCTCCATAGCAAAATTGTTCGCAGTAACCGCAGACTGCAGCAGCTGAACTACTGGGAAAACTTAAAGCGCATCGAGCACAAGCATGGAATTACAAATCAGGTAAGAACAATTCACAAATGAATTAGTACACCATTACCTAGATGTGATGTTCAAAACTTCCAGATCATCATACGTCACCGTATCCTTGAGTGAAATGAAGCTTGGAATGTGAGCAATGGCTTCAAATTTTGATTTAATCCCACAAACCTTTAGAAACTTCGGAGAGCTGCACTGTTCTTTGACGTTAAAATGGAACACAGTGTTGCTCAAACGATGAAAAAACAGTATGGCTCCACTTCTCAAGTAACTCATTGGTTCATATAAACCACGAAGACACCTTGCATGACCAGTTTTTGTACCAATGCAAAATGCTTTCTTCCCAGATTCTTGAACGCCGTATCTTTCCATCATCCATAAGTCGATATATCCAGAATCCGAACAATCACACAGGCAAAGTCTGCCTCTCAACGTCCCCAAGGACATATTCCGCAACATATCCAAGCTCATCTCCTCATTGTCAAGTGGAGGATGTGGAACTGATTCAAACCTCTCCATGTCGAAATTGAATGAAATTATGTAATTCGAGATGTTGATGTCGATAAAAAGCCAATGAAGAGAACCAGTTAGATACGTTGGGAATTCTAGGTATGAGCAAGGTGCTTAACCAATCCTTTTCCATGACCTTGTGCCAAGAGTATGTATCTCAGCCACCCTTCCGCTATAAAATTCTCTGCCTGTAATGGGTTCACGGATTCGTTCATAAGGTCGTTCCTGTCAATCAAACATCCTGATCACTTTATACTCATTTGTCTTTGGACTGAAACCCAAACCAGAATCAATAAACTTTTTGGAACTCTCATCAGCTTGCGTAGGAACTGGAAGGTTTATAAACTCCCCCGTGATAGGATTACACACCATAAAGGTTTCGTTAAGTGACGGCGCAGACAAACAAAGCAATCCGTTGCAAGAATTCACTACATTGAGCTTGTGATCTTTGGGCCTCAACTTGATGCACTGCTTTCGTTTAACACCACCTTTAGAACTACAACCCACGTTGGCATCACCTTCACCATTCATCACCAATTCTGCATTGCGAAGCGGGATCTTAAACTTGGTTTCAAGCTTCATTTGAAAATGGCTCTCAAAACCAGGGTTGTCTTCAGGTGGCTCAACCAAGTAAAGGTTTCTTGATATGTGCGTACGGGACGAGGACCGAATCAGAGGGAGCGCCTCTGCTCGCTCAAAGTGCAGCCTTGCAAATTCTGGGTCCGAGATTAGATTACGCCAAGGCTTACATACACATCTGCATATGAGCAGCCGCTTTGTAGAGAGTCTTAGCAGAATGTCAAATGAGATAGGCTTTGGGAGGTCTTCTAAGGAAGGACCCAAGTACTGATTTTGCTGTTTTTCAAGTTGGTCTGCTTCTTTGGCGACTTTAAGGGTGTTGAGACCCTTGAGTTTTCTTCCTCTTTTCATGAATTTCCTGTGAGATTATCTAATGTGTTTAGTTCTAAAAGGTAATAACAGCTGAATATGAGATTAACAGATGATGATCTTAATCCTCCTTTCCTTTCTAACATTAACAACTCCTGTAGACTATTACTGAAATTTAATTCTAATAGATAGATATATCAAACTCAGTAGACACCTAAAACACAACGCATAGAGAATTATGTGGCAAAGGAGAACAGGGGCTGCCTCCACTGGAGGGCTTATTCGAGACCACCATGGCCATTGGGTTGGCTGTTTCCACGGGAATATGGCTGCAACTTCCAGTCTCATGGCGGAATGCTGGGCCTTGAGGCATGGGTTAGCTTTAGCAAAGGAGGAAAATATTCATAATATTGAAGTTGAAGCACTGACTGTTATTGATCTTATCAACGATGACAATACCAAAAATCACCCACTTGGTAACATATTGAATGATTGCAGGTCTTTCATGCGTGAGCTTGAGGTGTTCGGCAACAACCATATCTACCTGGAAGCTAATAGTTGTGCGGATGCATTGGCAAATGACACACCGATGTCGGTTGAAGATGTACATATCTTCCCTTATTCTCCTAGTTGAATTGCTACTTTATTGTATGCGGATTTAATTGGGATTGCATATCCTAGAATTGTAAACGCTTAATTTTAATTAATGAATCGTCTTTTACCAAAAAAAAAAATAGAGAATTATGTGACATATGTAAAATTCTAAAAATTTTCCAACCCATAAACCTTTTTTTTTTTTCCTTTTTAACCTTGCTTTCAGGTGGTTCTTTTGGAAAAGTGTTAAAATTGAGAGACCTAGAAATTTAGGTTATATTTTTCTGTCACATAAACTGAATACAACGTAAGTACTTATACAACACATTAGGCTAATTATACTATGGTCCTAGAGAATGAACTAGTTACATAATGGAACACCTAATAAACTAATTACAAATAAACCCATAATAATCTAACACTCCCCCTTAAGTTGGTGCGAAGATATCAATCAAGCCCAACTTGAACACAATGGGGTGGAAACTCTTGCGACCAAATCCTTTTGTGAATATATCAGCTAATTGATCTTCGGATCTCACAAAAGGCATGCATATCAACCCCTCGCTCAGCTTCTCCTTGATGAAGTGCCTGTCAATCTCTATGTGCTTCGTTCTGTCATGTTGAACAGGATTATGAGCAATGTTTATGGCAGCTTTGTTGTCACAGTAGAGTTTCATAGGACCATTATCAGAAATTTCTAAATCACGTAGCATTGTTTGGAGCCATAAAAGCTCACAAACTCCATGCGCCATTGCTCTATACTCAGCTTCTGCACTAGACCTGGCAACCACTGATTGCTTCTTACTTCGCCAAGTAATCAAATTTCCCCCAAGGAAAGTACAGTAGCCAGATGTAGAACATCTATCATCCACAGAACCAGCCCAGTCGGCATCAGAAAATGCCTCCAACCGTAGGTGACCATGATTAGAAAATAGAATTCCTTTTCCTGGAGCAGCCTTGAGATACCTCAAGATACGGTAAACTGCATCCAGATGTGAAGTTCGAGGATCATGCATAAATTGGCTAACAACACCTACTGCATAAGTAACATCCGGTCGAGTGTGCGCTAAGTATATCAGTCGACCTACAAGTCGTTAATATCTCTCCTTATCAGTGCGCTCCCCCACATCTCCACTAAGATGATGATTCGCCTCAATAGGAGAATCTGCAGGTCTACAGCCCAACATACCTGTTTCTTCCAAAAGATCAAGTATATACTTCCGTTGAGAGATAAAAATACCTTTATCAGACCTTGCCACTTCCATTCCAAGAAAATATCTTAGTGGTCCTAAATCCTTAATCTCAAATTCTTGAGCGAGATTGGACTTGAGATTAACAAACTCATTCATATCATTGCCTGTAATTATCATATCATCAACATAAACAATAAGGACAACAATCTTACCAGCACCTCCTTTGATGAACATAGTATGATCTGCATGGCTCTGTTTGTAACCAAATTTCAACATAGCCTTTGAAAACCTGTCAAACCACGCTCGAGGTGATTGCTTCAACCTGTAAAGAGTTTTTTTCAATCTACACACCTTCTCCTTAGTCTCTGAGGAAGAAAACCCGGTGGTATATCCATATACACCTCCTCCTCTAACTCACCATGAAGGAATGCATTTTTTACATCAAACTGGTGAAGAGGCCAATTCAGATTGGCAGCACACGAAATCAAAGCCCGCACAGTGTTCATCTTCGCTACTGGAGCAAACGTCTCCTCATAGTCAATACCATAGGTTTGAGTAAAACCCTTGGCTACAAGTCTCGCCTTGTATCTCTCAATTGTACCGTCAGCGTTCTGCTTAACAGTAAAAACCCACTTACATCCCACTGATCTCTTTCCTCTTGGAAGTGATACCAACTCCCAAGTACCATTCTTTTTCAAGGCTGTCATCTCCTCTACCATAGCTCCTTTCCACTCACATATCATGAATGCATCCTGCCAATTCTGTGGAATAGATATAGAAGAAAGAGACGAAACAAAGGCATGGTATGAAGGAGATAAACGATCATAAGAGACATACTGAGAAATGGGATGTTGAGTACATGACCTAACACCTTTCCGAAGAGCAACAGGAAGATTATCAGAATCAATAATATGAGGTTCAATAGAAGAAGATTCATTACCAGATGAGTCAACTGAGGAGTCCGGAACTGAAGCAGGGGATGGTGATTGGCAAGGTGGCATTACACATGAAGATTGGCCTTTCTTTCCTTTCTTTTGATACGTTGCCAAGGTAGTAGGCCATTCACTGGGTTTGATATGCCTATCCACATCCACTGGTCCACCAATATCCTGTTTTGCACTATCAGCAGACACAGGTTTCACTCCAGACTTCTCTTTCTCCCCCTCACTATAAAAAGGAAGTGACCATGACCCTTGAGTCTGAGAAGTAAATACTTCTTCCTCCCACATCTCTTCCTAACTTACATGCTGCTCCCCCTGAAGAGATGGAGTGGAGGGAGAGTAAAAAGACTCGGTTTCCCAAAAAGTGACATCCATAGAGACAAAAAATTTCCTAGAGTGAGGATCATAACATTTATAGCCTTTCTGGGTAGGAGAATACCCAACAAAAATACACTTATGAGCTTTATGACCTAACTTGCCACCAGCAGGGTGAGAAATATGAACAAAACACACACAACCAAAAACTCTTGGAGGAAGAGTTAAGACATGAGAATTGTTAGGAAGACATTCAATAAGAGTCTTGAAGTGAAGAACACTAGAAG